>CM060075.1:28704695-28802195 GCA_030533445.1 Cyprinodon diabolis
GAGGAGTGGTCATTGCTCTCTGCTTCAACAGTGCATTGTCCGTCTCCGTGCCAGGTCCCAGATCGGCATCTGATTGGTTGATGTGGCGCGTCAAGCAGCAAAAGTTCAATTTTTCCAACTCCAGCAGCTGCCTTTTGTGAAGTATTTCACACGCCTCAGATGCTCAGAAGCTCATTAGGCCCTGCTTCAGCTGCTTTGATGCATCAAGATGCGCTGCTCCTGCTGGCCGAAACATGATGCAGGAGCTTTTGCTGCGCCTATATGCATGTCAACCATAGATTTTGCATGTAAAGCAGCTGCTTCTGCTGTTTCAGCAGCATGTGGTCTGAACATAGCATAAGAGAACAGGTGAGCAAACATGACAAACGAACCTTCAGTGAATTAGCAAAACTATGTACATAATGAAATATCCCTTCAGCAGATTAATTCTCAGTAGGTAAACAACACTTTTCCTATTATTTGAGATGCAGACATGTTATCGTAGTCTTATTTTATCAAAAAAGGGAAAAAAATCTATGTTTTTTTAAAACAATTTAGAATTTAGCTCAGCATAATTGTATCAACTTCACCACAAAGCCTGCCTGTAAACCTGAAAGTTGAATGGTGATGATCAGGGTGTAGGTCAAAACCAATTTATTCTTCATAGAGGGAGCAAAGAAGTACTGATTAACATTTTAAGGAGTGGAGATTTGCAGGTTCATGAGTACTCGGTACTGGGTAAGGTAACCGCATAAACCTGAAAACCACTCAGCAATTCCAGTTATTTTTACTCTGTTTGCGATACAATAAACAGTAATGTTTTCTTTAAAGGTTTCCACTGTACTATGTTTTCTACAGGTTAAATAAAAAATGATATAAAATGCCCCATTGCTAATTCATCCCAACCAACACATGTACTGCATCCAAAATCCCAACAATGTAATGAATAGTACAAAAAACTATTTGTATCTCGCCATGAACACTTTCAATGTTATGATTCTATAATCATTTCTGTTGCCTTTCTGCCACCTCAGTGTGCTTTTTCTACTCGTGTACAGGACCTTGAATTGCATTGCTAATGAATTTGCTATAAAGATAAACGTGCCTTGCCTACAAGTCCTGCTAGTGAGTCCTAAATTATATACATGTACAGTCAATGGATTACCCCAGGCTCTTCTGCCAGTGGGGCATGCTCAAAATAACCCAGCTGCAGGAGACGGACCCATCTTGATCAGATGATCAAACGATCTTATATTGACAAAACTCTAAATCATGTCACAGACGCTGCATCACACTGATAACACCAAACCAAAATGACAAAATATTTGCACCATATATTTTTAATAATCTGAACTTGCATATCAATGCATTTTTGCACCAATTCTTTTCTCCCACATTTAATCACTGCTGCTTTTTATGGAATAGAAATGTTCAGAAAGCTGTACAAAATGAAATTCTGTTCTGTATACACTCTGTGTACAAAATGACAATAAAAGTTTTCTAATTAAAAAGTATAACTTCTTTTAATTCAGAGTAACAGAGTTTTCTAAATTCAAGGGGATTTGAACTTGGCCCATAAGCAAAACCATAGACCTTCAGCCACAGCGTCGCTGGACCCCCAACTCAATCTTTATAGCACCAAAGTCACTAAGCTTCAGTTTACTAATTATAGAAATTTGGCCCGGCCTGCACCATCTTTGTTATGGGGATGGTCCACAAAAAGAAGCCATACAAACTTTTCTAATGTTGTAATTTGTTGGTTCTAGCATTGATAAAATTGCTGTAAAAACCATAACTCCAGCAGGTGCTAGCTGTCAAAGATAACAATCGATGCATAATTTGTAGCGTTCTAGGCAGCATATTTTGTGGAATTGTCGAGAGCTTTTGCAAAGCCTCTGCATTTCATATTTTCGGCATAAACATGCAGGACCTGCAGGTTCTGCAACTGCTTTTTCTCTGCTGCCATAACACTGTTAAACTGTTGAAAGTCTAATTAAGTCACAAAACAAGACTCTGCATCACACGTGTAACATAATATTTGCAATACATGGCAAGGTTTTCAAATTGCTTTTAAACAAAGCTCAACTCAATGTTTTTACTGCATTTGCACCATATTCTTCTGATCACTGCTGCACATTATAAATAGAAATGTTCATTTCATTGCTCTAAGCTACTCATTCACTGTTGAAAAGCTGTATGCAGTCTGAAGGAAGGATTTTTGGAAAAATCAAAAAATTTTGCTTAATCTTTATTTAGATACTTTAATCTATAAGCCGCTTATGTACAACGTATGTTATCTTTGGAGATCATTTATGCAAATGGTTGGAGCTTTGTCTTAGCACTTACAGAACATCAAACAGCTGTCAATTCACTCAAAGACAAATTGATCTAAAAAAAGAAAAGAAAAACACTCGGCAAGCAGCAGCGTGTGGAAATGAGCAATCCAATTTAGCTGACTTGGCATTAAATAGCCGCAAGGAAATGTACTGTAAGAAAATGTTTAGGATTTACCGCAGGCCACTGCATCTCAATATGTAAGCCTTTGAGAGCTCAAACATTGTAGAAGTCTGACATTGTTTAATTATAAAAAACACTGCCAACAAATAATTCTGCTGCAGTTAACTCTAAACAAAAGCAGGAAAGACCCAACAATAATCCATACAAGCTCTAAAGGCTTAACAAAGCTTAGTTGCTACTGGATAAGCTAACTTTTACTGATCTTTATTTGAAAAAGAGGGTACATTTAGGAGCAAGTCCTACAATTGAAACAAGTGCCTGTAATCATTGACGGGGGTGCGGTGGTGGCCAAAGTATTCTGCTAATCATGAGAATTTAGAAGATCTACATATTATTGATGGGTTTCAGCAGATCTACCTGGTTGTAAATCAAAGGGGCTGTGCTGGAGAGGTGGGAGGGGATGAAGATTTCTTTTGCTGTGTGCAGCCAATAACTTTCTGCTTTTTAAAAGGACTGAGTATCTGCTGACACTGCCGTTCAGATCTAAAACCAGGGAACATGTGTATCTGTCATTTGTTTCCTCCTCTCCTCAACGTTGGGGAAATTTTAAGGCTTGTGCTGTAGTGGTGAGATGAATACCAATGATTGCCTATTCATGTCTTTATTAGGCAGCCTCCCTGTAAACCTGTTTTTATCATTAAATGATTTGCTGTGCTCGGAGAACATCTTTTTATTGATTTAATATCAACTCCAATAAAGCAACTTTGTACACAAGAACGATGACAGGCGCAGACATTTCTCTTGTTCATAGGTCTTAAAGCACATGGAGGTGAGATGGAACCACAAATATGATGGATAAGCTAAACCCGGTTATGGATGTGCCTGATGGCTTTTAAAATTAAATGAAAAAAAAAAAAAAACTAAACGATCAATGAAGAAATTTGGCTGTTCTAGCTTAGTGAGGTCCCCATCCACTATCTTCCTGCAACCTGTCAAAGTAATAACTGAAGGGGCTATTCTTCCCTTCTCTGTAGGAATCACAATACCGGTGTAAAAAAAAAAAAAATGTTATTACTATATTTTTGTTATTACTGTTTTTATAAAGACATTTTTTTTTGTGCCCCCCCCCCCCGATTCTTTTTGCTCTCTGTACGGTGAGTTGTGTGCCAGCAATGTATAGAGTCAAATTTACATTTCAAAAGTTTCGTTAACAAAAGTTCACTAACTGTATTACCTGGACAATGGACATTTTTGTTGCATTCTAGGAGCTGCTAAGCAGCGGAACCACTCATGAACCTGGTTATTATCACATATATTCATATCAATGCTATAACAAACAATAAAAAAATATATATACAGATTATATAAAAACCTGAAATATAATATCCCAAATAATTTTGAATAAAACTTTATAGCCCTTTATAAAGTAAGCAAAGAAATTTAAGAAAGCATGTTATGGGAAAACTTTATTTTTTTAGGAACTATAAATTAATCTTTTTGCAAGTATTTAGGTTTGTATTCAAGTATGTCAGACTGTCTACTAATGGGACTGTATTTCATCCTTCCTACTGGTTTTCGACGCCTTTGAGTTCCAGCAGACTCAGGAAAATAGGCCATAGCTGAGTTTGCATACTAATTTTGTTTAGTTCTGCAACCAAAACAGTGTTGAAAGAGGCAACGACAGATAAAAACAAAACTGAATAAAAGACTTATTCTCATAGAACTTTACAGGCAGATCCAATCCACATCTTGCTCTATATGATGCAAGTCAGAAGAAATACAGCACAAAATCTGCTGGTTACAAAAATGAGACTATTTCTAACATGACCGACCTAAACAACAGGTTTTGTCTGTTTATTGCATCACTGAATAAGGTAAAAATCAAATAAGAAGGAGTACAAAAATGGCTGTTAGCTTTTTAAACCTAAACTATTTTACTGTGAGGTGTGCACGGCCTTTTATAAAAACTGCTGCAACAAAGAGATAGTATGAAGAGTTTGTGGTTTCTAATCGCTTTACTTCTTTGACCTTTTGACTTTGGTTAATTTGTACTGGGTGTTTTATGTAAAGGCGCTATATATGTGCCATAGGATCAAAATCTATAAATTTCTTGGACATGTTTAGGTGAGAAGTTGATAGTTGTCCTTAAACACACTTTACAAGTGAATCTGTTTTGTCCTTGTGAGCTTTAAAGAGTTATGAAGGACGCTGGATTTAGAAAAGTTGGCTGCCTTTCAGAGATCTCAAAGTTAAGATTTACTTTCTTTTGGAAATTTACACCAATGCTAAAATCTAAGGCTGACTGCGTTAATATTCAATGCTAAACACTGTTTCAAATTTCAATTCGAAATTATTCTGTCTTCCTTTTAAAAGTGTGAAACCATGTTTTATGGTTGCTGCTCTCACACACAGGAGGACAAGGCCACAGCAGAAGGCTTGAAAAAAATATTTTGAATATTGTTAGTTACAGCCATTAAAAAGAATTAGGAGTCGGATAAAACTGATTGAGATCAAAGCTTTAAAAATACCAAAGGAAGGAAGTTTGGACGCAAAACCCTGATCAGTGCATCTCAATAATTTGGTCCAAAGTGTCGAATATTCATATCAATAATATAATCCTATAAAAAATGAATAAATAAAAACAAAAAAACTAATAAATACAGTAACTATATTGTTCCAGTGGTAAGATGGAAGCCATCCATGTCTTTGCATCCTGCTGTTTTAGATAGATCTCAGTAATACAATTACACAAAATAAGAAGCAACTAAACATATTACTGCGAGGCCAGTCTAAGCATAAAGCGTTACCACAAACTTGATTTATAATGTTCAATAACAACTGAACGCTGCAGCCGGTAACCTTTATACTTTATTGAAAGTAATCTACCAGTAATCCTCCATAACCTTAGGTTTAATCTTGTTAAGGCTCTTGATTCACTACATGTCTTATAAAAAAACGGTAACACAGTCTTACAGTTTGCTGCATCAGACAAACACACATTTTCTGATTGGGTACCTTTTACACAAAATTATTAAATTATTAATATGTACATCAATAACCAATTTCCTGCCAACACTATCTATTTCCCACTTTTAAATAATTGTGGAAATTCAGATAACATTAACATTTTTTTCCTTTGTGTTGTATCCGACATTTTTTGAAGCCATTTGCTTATTATAAACAAAATGATGCAATCTAATTCATGCCTTTTTATAGAAAATGTGGTAATTATATTTAGGAACACATTAACTGAATAGAGTAGATTTTTTTTTAAAGGTAGAGTTCTTGTAAAATATTCATAACTAAGAAACACAGTTAACATAAGTTGAAATTAACAGGAACCATTCTACTCTATCAGGCATTTTATGTCAGGATTAGTGCTTTGTTTGAGTTATCTTTTATGTTAGTTATAAATGTACATCTAAGTAAGTTATTTTTTTCCTAAAAATAAGTAATTTTTTTTCTTGAATAGAGCAGATAAGTGCAACACTTTGCGGATGGAATAAAAATAAAAAATAAACTGCAGACACTTATTTCAAGTGCTTCTATCTTATTTTAATAGTAAAAATGCTCATTCCATAATACATACATTGAAGGTTTAAAACGCTTAATTTAGACATTTTTACTGATTTTTCAGAACATTTTTGCAGTGTACAGTAGTTCTGCGGGGCAAACTAAACAGCACAAGCATGTGCTTAATAATGTCATGTCCTGACTAACATCAACTAGAAGTTTTCTTGTTTTAACAAACACATGTGTAAATTCTAAGATATCAGAGTCATGCTAACCACAAACAGACTTAAAACTCATACTAAGTAACAGATTCCAAATATGCAAGACAACGACTGGTGGGATACTGATTTGCATCTGACTTGAAATGTGCTTATGAGGCAGACCTCCAAGTGCTTAAAAATATCAGCACTCCAACTACAGGTTGCCCTAGGTGTGAGCTGCCAGAACTGACAAAGACTCCTGGATAGGTGTTGGCATCTTTTCAGAAAAACTGAGCGAGCCTCAGATTCAATCCTGTTTTGTGTTTTTTTTTTTTTTTTTTTTATATTGTATGCCATAAAAATTAAACTGATTCACATTTAATTCAGCAGTAAGAAAGAATGAACAAGACCATTTGCCTAATAAGGCAAATATCTCATAAAAGCAATGCCAGTGCAAAACCACATCCCAAAAATTAAGATAACATGAAATTGAGGGAATCATTCCCTCCAACTAGTATTGAGGGCACTTTTGCTCCCCACTGGTCCAATCATTAAATTTTTTTATTTATATTGCTCAGCTTCAACAAGTTTAAATGAAAAAAGGGAAAAGTAACTTTCTGCCCAATTTTATTCTATGTTGTACGGATCTATATCTCTATTTATTGTGCTTTGTGACTACGTAAAAATAAAGGTATAGATCATTAATACTGAACATGATGAAACTTGTATATAGATTAAAAAAGAAGCAACATTTACCAAGTTCTTTGGAAATCTTGAAATATTGAGGACCTGTGCTGCAGATGATACCTGTAATGAGTTTCATGGTAGGTTTGAATACAAAAAAAAACATCTTCTACAACCCATCCTTTTGCACAGAGCCTCTCATGAATCCATCAGCACTGCAAATCCTTAAAGTTCCCAAACAGGCTTTGAAGAGGCACAGATTTCAAACCCGAGTCAGCGGTAATGAAGTCAGACAAAACCTCTGCAGATGTTGAAAAAGAAAGCCAGCACAAGGTCTTACCAGTGTTGAGCGTGCCTGTGATAAGTCTGAACAGGTACTGTGCGAACTTGAAGATCTCACGCTTGCACCGTTTCCTGCAGCTCATCTTTGCTTTGAGGGATCAGCAAAAAAACCAAGACTCAGCCTTCGAGTTAAAAGAACAGAAATATCCAGGGAAGACTTAGTTTGATGGAGTGCCACTAAAGGGCAAAAGTCCACTTCGGTCCTCCAGACTTCTGGCTGTGTCAGCAAGGCCCTCGGAGTCTGCCTGCAGCTGGGGTGATGCTCATCAGTGAGTAGAGGTAAGAAAAAGGAGAGAGCGCAAGTGTAAAGGTGCCCAAGTGTGGCTCCACGTTATGCCTGTCTGATCAAACCGGGAAAGAAGTGTGGTCTTTTGTCAGGTCATTAATGTTTGCTTTTCTGGCTCTTTACCCTTCAGAAGATAAAGGAGGCTCCTATTTTCTTTTCTTCCAAAAACTCACACCACCTCTTCACACTTTTCCACTCCTCAAACAAGAGACTACCCTGTTGGCTTTTCAACTCTGTGGGTCTCTCCCCCTCTTGTCTCTCACAAACAAACACACACTCCCACACTTGATCTCGTAGTGAGCCTGCTGCTCGCTCTACTCAACACCATCTGTGGATGTTTTACCTCCGCCGACGGTTGCCATGGAGGCGCCGTCTGATTGGCCCAAGCAGAAGAGGAGGAGGAGAAGGGAGAGACAGAAGTTGCACCAGGAGGAGGAGAGAAATAAAAGGAGAGTTAAGGGGAAAGTGTCCACTTCTATGAATCAGCACTGACAGAACATTATGGCCCCATTGTGGGATGTGTAACTGAACGTTTTTTCAATGACTGACAGTAATGCAGAATTGTAACGGCACAGTGGGTGCTCCAGTGACTCAAATGATGAGAGACTGTGTCCATAAATTTAAGAGGCAGGAGATGGAGGGCATGAAGCAATGTGGTTTTAGAGTCGCTGGTTACAATATCAAGGTCAGTCTAAATAATGACTGACAGGCCATGCCCAACATCTGTGATGGTGTTAGAAAGAACCAAGAGCATCATCATCCCCATTAATTAATCTGTGCTGCACCTCAGTTAAGCTCATGTATCAATGACGAGCTCTCCTAGGTGAAATGATGGCCATTAATATAGTCCTTAAGTGTTTCTGCATTAGCGTCACTTAATGCCACAAAGATAGAAATATATTGGTATCACAGGCTCACGAGATTAAAAAAGTCAGAATCTTTTTTTTCAGGTTTGATAAAGATTGAACAAATATATTTGAGCATTAACAAGTATGTGAAATTCATCAATCCATTTATTGATCCATCTGGCAATTATACATCCATCAATCCATCTGTTCCTTGATTATGCATCTAGTCATCCATTCAGTGGTACATCCGTTCGTTAGCTGACCTTTTAATATTTGTTTATTTTTCCATCAATACAAAGAACCATCAATTTAATTGTCAAAGGACGGTTCAGAGACAAATGGAGGAGTCGGTTTGTCTGTTTATTAGAGTAACGTCCATCCACCATTCTTCATCTGTTCATGCATTAAATAATACATATTTGTCATCCATCAATCCCTGTGTTGGTATTCCACATACCCTTCCAGTGATTATTTGTTAATACATAATTTTTTATATTCAATAACCCTTATTGGTTTGTCCAACCATCCACATCCTGTTCATTCATATTCCTCTGTTCATCAATTATCTGTTAATCAGAGAACCGGTTAGTTGATTGGTTGGATTTTGTCAATTATTTATCAATTACTTAGCTACATTAATCATCCATTTTTCAAACATCTGTCTATTATGAATCCATCAATCTGTGTATTTATCATATACATCTAGAGTTCATGTTGTCTATAATTCAACTGTTCATTTATCTGTCCTTTACCCATCCATTTGTCTGCCGTGCAATTATTTTTTTCAAGGAATAATCCCTCTAATTTTCAAACATCTGTTACGTTCAGAGAATAAGGACCCATAATTCAGCCAGATCCAACAGATTACGTTTTAAGACAGTCTATTAAAGGGTAAACTGCAGCAGGTCGTGGGGTTATTGTCAGCGTCTCTGGCAGGAACCTCTTCTCTCAGTCCAGGGTCTGATGGGAAGAGTAAACACTGGCTCCAGCTGGTTTATAGGCACACTAACGATCCCTGCTCTGATCAAGGGAATCCTGAGATGGGCTCTAGCTGGTACTCAGTGGTCAGGAGACAGACGTGGGATCAGAACCATTAGGACAACTGGCAAGAGGTTCAGGGGGGATTTCCAGAATCCACAGTCAGAGAGAAGATCCAGGGTAAGAGCTGGATGATCCGAGGTTCAGAGAGAATCCAAGGGGAAAATCCAAGGCAGAGTCAGGGTACAGATCCAGGTCCAGTGACAGGCATTCTTACAGATCTGACAGGGGTCAGGCTCACTCAGATAATCTGGAGCAAGAACAGGTCAGTCAAACAGGCAGCCAGTCAGATCAGGCATGTGTCAGACAGGCTCGGGTATCAAGAGACCGAACAGGTCAGGCAAACAGGCAGGCAGGAAGGAAGTCAGGAACAGAATTCTGAAATAAATATCATCAATGTCTCGAAATAATCTCACACTGATGTCTGGTCTGAAGGCTGGTTAGGTGCAGGTGGATCAGATGAGTGGTAACAAGAAAAGGGCGGATCTGAGCAGCTGTGTCTTGTGAGGAATTAGACCAGCATCTGATTTCTCCCATATACTTGTCAGTCCATCTATTAATTCATGCAGAAGGAGCCATTATTTCTCTCTTACCAGACTCTGACCTTGTTGGTGTAGGTTTTTAATGGCACACATTATCCAGACATAAAACGAGCAACAGGGGATAATCTCCATGCACAGAAGTAAAAAAATAAATGTGTGCCTGGAGAAAAATAAAGATTTCAAGGACTTGAAATAATCAAAGTGCCACAGTGAAGTAGTGCAATGTCTCCATCAGGGTTAGTAATTTATAGGTGATTGGCGACATTCAGAGCCTGTGTGCTACAATTTCCGTTGATCGCCACTGCAAAATGACACTAATATTAAAACTTTTAAAATATATTATGTCCTTCGTAAAGAGGCTTATCCCGCACTTAATTTGTTTTGGAATTTAGTGCATTTTTAATCACAACTTCTCTAGGTTATATCTAAATAGAGAAAGTAGAAATCCAGCAAGGTACTTTTTCACAACAGATTCACTTTATTATCTCGAGAGCCTGGGTGGTTACAAACACAACAAAACTTAAATTACTATCCACTGTTCAACACGGCAAAATGCATTCACTGGAGGGTTCCACTGCTGTATGAAGTGACCTAGATGAGAATCAACTCCTTTAAGTGTGAGGCAATATTTGTTTTTACATGAAAAAGGTGGAATTCTCCCACCGGGTACTGGGTCAGTATCTTCCTAAAAAAAAAAGAAGTGTAATTTTCTTGTTTTCTTGTGCTCAAGTGACAGCACAATTGAACAAGAAGAATGGACGGATCAGGCTTTTTCTATTTTACGATTACTCTATTCTGTTAGGGTTCGTAAAAAGCTGAACAAAAGAGCAAAGCTCTCATTTGACCAATCTCTCCATGTTCCAACCTCAACCAACGAAACTAAAATATATATTATAACAAAATGTTTCCTGATACGAATTCAGCTTTTCCCAGATTTTGCCTGGACACTGAGTTAGAGGTGAAGGGAAACACTATATCGTCTGGTTGGAATTTAAAGAAAAGCCACTTTACATTCTGCCCCAGTCAGCTGAAAGGGTTTCGAGATCAAGAATGCCACCGCAAAATGTCTCTTTGAAGTGTTTCTGTTTACTTCCCATTGACAAAGATCACTGGAAGGACCAGAAGGTTGGTGTGTAATGGTTCTCCCCTTTTGGGACTCTGAGTTGTCAGTTTTCTGTTATCAGTTGTTCTGTTTTGTTGATCTTAGGTTTATATTCCATTATATTCAAGCAGTCTTTAGTTACTCTCTGTTGTAACCTTGTGCTCGTCTCCTTTCCCCTTAGCTTCCTTTAAGTTAGTTCCATTCACACCTGCTCCATATTCAGCTCATTAGCCCATCCTTTGTGCCGTTTGCCATATATACACACCAACTCTGCAGCCACACAGTGCTGGTTCCTTGCTGTTCTTTAGTTGCTTCCTTATCTATGGCTTACCATGTAAGCTTTCCCTGACGTTTTTTGGTGCTTTGGATCTTGTATCTTGTATTTTTGGATTTTGCCTCAGTTCTGTCATTAAATATACAAGATTCACTTCCTGATTTCTGCATTTGGGTACTCAAAAACCTCCAACCAACAGTGATACGGTGGAGAGACTATGTATCTTTTATGATCTGTGAGGGCCTTAGGATTTTCCAGATATTACAAGAAAAGTTTATTTTGCTTATTAATAATGCTGGCTTGTACATTACCAGCATCCAACAGCCTGGCAGAATTTCTGATATTGCTCAAATAGATAAGATGCTATAAGAGCCCAAAACTAAATTAAAATTAAATAAATGTAAACCCAATCATTTGTTTTTTTAAATATATTGCATTTAGTATATTCTATTTTAAATAGAAAACAACATTCATAATAGAAAACAACACTCAAATAATCTTCAAAATTCGAATCATCCCTTTAGACAGAAAAAAAATATTCTTTGTATTTTAAATAAATTTTCTTGTACTTCATTAGAATCAAATTACCACTTTTTTATTTCTGTTTATAATAAAGAAAACCAAAAGATACAAAGATTAAAATACTTCAGAGATGGATTTTCATTGTCTTTCATATCCACAACTGCTCAGGGTCAAAATGGATCAGAAAGCAAATTTTAAGTGATTGGGACATTATGAATATGGACAAGAAATGGTACAGAGAAAAGTGTTGGCTTCTGGTCATTAATTTTCTGCAATATCAAAAACAGTATTTAGTTTTCCCTAATTTCTTCAGAAGAATAATTAACTTCAATTCTGCTTCGTCTTTATCTGCAGTGTCAATAATTTGTACAACCACTTTATATGCAATAAGACCTTCAAGTATTTTGGTGCTTCTTGGTCTATGGATATAGAACCCTCAACTTTTGTAACTCCTTTATTACCAAAGGTTTAATTAAATTATGCTTAAAAAGTCTGTTAAAATAAATCCCACAGATTAATTTCAGGGTCATTCTACTGGAAAATGAACGATTCCAACATATTTCTTGCATAATTACCCTTTGTATCCATCTATACTAATCTCAGTGATGGAACCAATCTTAAACTATTGAGGGTTGTATATCTATGGATAGGAAAATCAACTAACTTAATGTTTTCTAAGATTCTTCATGCATTTCAAAATATTTGATTTTTAGATATAAACCCTAATGGATATGTAGACATTCCTAATCTCAATAATGTTTCTCATATGTTGAGTTACATAAATATACGTCAAACTTTAGTTCACTGTGACTTTTTCAAACAATCACAGCATGTCTGTTCCTATCACTGACTAATCATGGCAACTCCCTTAAAGTTATCCTCAGCAACTATGTAATCTACTTATATACACTCAATTACACTACATCTTCCTTTACTAGAATCAATGGTAGACTACCATTGATTCAGCAGAACCTTAGGGCCCTGTCACACCTGTCACACTTTAGAGGTATGCTTCACTTAATAACTGCAACAAATCTCTACATTTTTGCCATGACACGGGGTTGGTATCAGTGGTTCTGCCTCTCCTGGCAATATATTCATCAGTTACAGTAGAACCAACTCATTGAGCTGCTGGCTTAGCCCTTCCAACATAGCAACTATTGTGCCCTCACTCTACATTTGATTACACCATGATGTCCTTCATACAACTTGACAAGTGTTTTATTTCTCATTATTTATGGTATAGCAAGTCCTTGTCCCCTTATTTGGCTGGTTCAGCAAAAGATGGCCTAATTAAATGTGCTTTAACGTTATATCCTGGCCATCCTTCAAGACGCAGCTGCATTACAGGTACACACACACACCGTCTCTGTAGCTGAACTCTCAACTCCTCTAGATAGGCTGCTATTGAAGGTAAATTATCCATTATATTTTCTATGTGTTTAATATTTTCAAGCAGTTCCTCGCCCGTCTGTGTTGTGTCTCCCCTAAGTGGCAACCACAAAGCAGCATCTGCTGTGAACAGACATTTCCCTGACGCATAAGGCATGCAGGCCATTCATGTTTTGGGTATAATGGATAACCCCTACATTTATGACTCAGAATTTTGGGTTTTTACTTTAATAATCTAGGCATTGCATGATCTATTAGTGTGATAGAACTTAGCTTTATAAGATTTAAATCTCATCAGAACTCTGACTCTGTCCACAGACTTATCCCCTTATCCCCTCCACTTATCTTTGACTGTGAAAAAGCTTGCTCAACCTGTGCTCTGGTGTCCCTTGGAGTGATGCTTGCCACTTTCTTTAATTCCTCATTTTGACCTGCCATCCTAACAGCAGTGTCTCTAATATGTTCATTATTGCTGCACTCTATAAATGCAATGTTCAACCAGCACATACATAGTGGTGACAAAAGAATCCATTAACCCGTATTTTCTCATTATGTGCATGTTAAATTGTGTACACTAATGTATCACATACTTCATTAAAATAAAAAAATTTTGAAAGCGGACAGGGACCCCTTTTAGGAAGTTCATCTTTCCATAGCCATCAAAGTAAGCTCCTCTAAAATGTAATCCTCTCTTCTACAGTCTATCAACATATTGACTTGATTTTCTTCAGAACCTCTATTTAGGTTACTTGGCAGGTGACATTTTTCTGACCTCGGAATCCATCTTTCTCACAAGAGGACTGGATATTAAATTTAGCACATGGCCCCTGTGTTGCTGCAAATCACTATTGAAAAAACTCTGTTCCTTCCTTGGCAGGTATGCAATCCAGCACGTGTCTTGCAAGCTACAGAACTACTGACACTACAGCCCCATTTACACTACCTTTTTGAAACCATGCCGAGAATGGTTTCAAAACTGTTGAGAGTAAATGGAATGCACCTGAACTGGACTGTACTAAACAAAATGAAACCGCGCTGAAATCTAATACTAGTTCAACAGTCGGGCTCAGCACGGTTAAGTTGTGGCTTGGTTCTCTGTTAACAAAGAGTGCATGAGCAGACCGTGTCATATCTTATATACAGTCAGCTGATTCATTTTGCGGGTTTTCCGGCGTGTCCAGCTTTGCAATTTACAGATGCCGAGACTCTCATTTAAAAAAAGCCTGGAGATGCTATCCATCGGCTATTTAAAACGGGTCTGGAGGCTTCACGTTAAATAGGGTTAACTTTGCAGTGTACCTTTTGTGGTCCCCTGCAGAATGATGATCTAAATTAGTAATCTCCTGGTTTCATCTTGCTAACAGAAATGTCCTACCGCTGTAGCACGAGTATGTTCAGCTATGGTGTTCAGCTAGTAAAACATACTTTTTAACCTCCAGCATTGTGTGAAAGTGAACTTCCGGAAGTAAACAATAACATTCAACATGTTTATAATGTTTGCAGTCATCCAGTGTCAATAATGAGTTTGCTGCAAGTTATTTAATTAACACTCTAAATGTCAGGCCTATCATTGTCAACATATAGCCATGTTTTTAGGTTTGCAGACTTTTGAGTTAATTAAATAGTGCTCCATTGATTAAAGGCGAAAACATGTTTACCTCAGTTTAGTTGTGGTATAGCTTAGTTTATAAATATTGCATATATTAAGATGTTCTGCTGGCATCTGATTTCAACCCAGCTCATATACAAGTTAGAAAAAAAGAAAAAAAAAAACTAATTTAAGTATTTGAGCAAGTCCATCACCTGTCACACAGCTCCTTGGACTCATTTCAAACCATGTTACCATTAAGCAAGCAGATCTCTGGAGTCTGAAATATTCACCGAGACAGGAGCAACACTGATGCATTTTCACGTCAAGTAATAAGAATAATACACAAAGTATGTACATGACAAATTGATTTCTGTAATGTTTGCCAGCTCACTATTTCTGAGGTGAACAGATGGCCTGGGGCACTGCAGTGGCAAAGAACGACACACACACACACACACACACACACACACACACACACACACACACACAAACACACTGACTAAAACACAAAATTCAGGGACACTGTTGCTGGCAAACACAGCACTTAAACTAAGAGGGGTTGGGTTTTTTTCAAGCCTGAAAGTTCCTCATAGATCACTCTCAAGGCCTTTGCAACCTTCTTACTGGTGGGAAGGGTTAAATCAGGAACAAATCACAGCATTCCAGGCCCAAATATAGTCAGGAAGAAAAACCTTGTGGGACTCATCATCCACTTAATGAGCAGGTTGGAGGTAACCATGTGTAGTTTCATTCAGAAAATAAGTAAACAGTATTGGAACAGGGCACTGGCTTTATCCACAGCGGCTCACAAATATATTCACACCCCTTTTACCTTTTTGCATTTTGTTACATTACAACTAGAAACATGAAAATATTTTATTGGAATATTATGGTAAAGGACTATAACAAAGAGGTTTATAATTGTGAAGTAGAAAGAAAAGTATACACAAAGAGAAAAAATGTTGATACCCCTAATTTTAAAAAAAAAGAAACATACAATGGTCACAGTAATAAGTTGAAACTAAAAAAGCATTAATAAATAAAATAATTATAAAAATGAAAGTGAGACAGAGATTCAGATTAGTCCATTTTCCTATTAACCATTCTTTAGCTGTCTGTTTTGGGTCATTATCCTGTTGTAAGACCCATGACCTGTGATTGAGATCAATCTTTCTGGAACTGGTCGGGACAATTCTCTCTTAAATCTATTGATACTCTTGAGATTTCACTGCACCCTGCAGAGATTCAAGACACCCTGTGCCAGTTAAACCAAACCCACAACTGGGCCTATTGCATGTTTCATAGTAGAGACAGTCTTCCTATACTTTTTATGCTTAATTTTTCCAATTGTGAACCAATAAGCCTCGGCAAAAAGTTACGGGGTACGGGGGAGTGTTAGCCTAGTGGTTAGAGCTGAGCACTTATGGTCTGAGAAGGTTGCAAGTACGTGGTTTAATCCCCAAAGCCTGCACTTTGGGTCTCTGAGCAAGATGCCTATCGCCACACTGTTCCCCCAAGGAGATGGGTTAAATGCAGTGGTAAATTTCTCTAGTGGGAGATCAAAAAATAAAGTGATACACCAGGATTGGCCTTGTCTCTTTAAAGTAAGCTGCCTTCTATTTCAGTGAACTTTTTTAGAGACTTTGGCTGAACCTCTTAGTAACCACTCCTCTGCTATCATACTCTAATGCCATCTGTTTCGCCCAGGTAATAAAGATCGCATGATCTTCCAGTTGAAATACCTTGCAATAAACATGTAACTTTTCTTCTTGGTGTCTCTCAACGGATTCTGCATGTGAGCCATGAAATAAGCGAGGATTGTCAAAAATATTCTCCTAAACAACATATGAGGCCACAACAGCACAGCAATATTTGTGCTGAGATTAAATTACATACAGGTGGACCCTATTTAGGCATTGCCAATCAGAAACTCTTTGCTCACTATCATCTGAGAGAACATGTCATATGTGCTTTCAGGCATTCAGATAAAGTGGACAAAAACAGCATTCCAAGGTCACAGGCTTTTACGTTAGGTGATATTGGACGCCACTGGCATGGATAAGCACTGGTTTTGAATAAATAGATGGTCATGCAATATTATCCAAAGCTATATCTATTAAAGGACAACACTCAGAGTCTATATGTTTCATGTCCAACTAGTGTGTGATTTTCTTTTACTTGATATTTAGAAAATTTAATAAGGAAATCACTTTTTAATGCAATTATAACTTAGCAGATATCTAAACCATATCACTATTTTAAAAATGCCTCATTTTCAGTTTTACAGCAAAATACAATATGCAGCCTTCAGGGTACCAACATCTTCAGTTTGATATAACCACTATAGACAAGATCTGACTACTGAACTCTAACCAATTCGCTGACTTAAGAGAAGAGAGAATTGGACACATGTCCTTAAGCAAGCTGAAAACAGCTCTCATGTTCACATAAGAAGTTCTTTTTTTTCTTTCCTAGATAAAATAATCTAATATCACAGCTAGTCTGCAATTCTGGTCAATGCAATACAGTGTCAGCGTTTCTTTGTAGGCACTCTAAAAAGTGATGTGAGAGTAGAATAAAAATCTTTCTTAAATTGTTCCATAGCATTCTTAAATAAAAATCAAATAATTAAAAACACCTTAATCCAAAAGAAACATGTTTTTTAAAGCTTGTGCAGCAAGATATCTCAAGATTGCACCATACAGCAGTCATTAGGGGAAACATAAAATAGGTGCCACTCTGTGAGTACTCGACAGATATATTGATCCACCAAGAAAACCCCAACTGCTGGGTCCTCTGCGGTGGGAGCCATGATTATCATTATGGCTTTTTACTCCCACTATGTCATAGTCATAGTGTTTCCTGAAAACACTGCAGTGAATAGTTTGTCATGCATCATGTTAACCCAGCTTAAAACCACATAAATTCATACCTAAATGTTTGCATTGCTATACAGAGTAAACAGGCCACAAATCAGCTAAATACCAAACAGTACACATTTGGTATTTGATAGAGATTTGGATAAAGTGGCTAGGATACTGATCATTATGGATGACACTGCAATGTGTTAAGCTGAACATCTGTCGCCATATGGGATTTAATGAGTTTAGAAAACAGCTCCCCCGTTCAACATGCTTGCTTGGCATGCTAAAAATGCTTGTGAGCCCTGACCAAAACACAATGGACCATTTTTTTTTTTTTTTAAATGTCACATTTTAGGGCTTTAAATTTGATTCTAAAACTTTTATAAGCAGTTATTCTTACTAGAGCTGGTTGTATAAACAATGCATTAATTTAACTAACAGAGAGAACAACACACATTAAGTTTTAAAATAAATACAGTAATAAAACAAGCTATAAAATTCTGCAAAGCAAATATTTTTTTTCCAATTGTGATAGAAATACTATGTTAGCATAAAATATAATACTTAAACTGCTTAAGGTTAGAATAATATAAATATATATATATATATATATATATATATATATATATATATATATATATATATATATATATATATATATATATATATATATATATATATATATATATATATATATATATATATATAGAAAAAGGTGGAGCCAATCAACAAGATCAGAGCAGAGATTTTCCAGATTACATCTAGACAGACGAGAACATGGGTTTGTAAACAACAGCTTCGGTGTCTAAAAAAATGTTCCAATGCTGATAATCGTTAAAACTATAGACAACAGTAGAATATTTAAAGAATTTTGTAATTGCAAAAGATTGTAAATTATAAAAGAAACTATTTGCATCAGAAGCAGATATAAAAAAATGAAAACAGCTGTTCTCACACAGTAAAAACTTGCAGCTACAGTAGTTGCAAAAGAAAAGGCTGAAAAAGAAAAATGTGTTTTGTTTAGTGATCCCACTCAGTGGAGCTCAGTTTTAATAAATGTGAATGGCAGTATGCCAGAAAATTGAAATCTGTAAAACAACTCAATTGCAAAAAAAAAAAAAAAAGACAATCTGCACAGCTAAAATAACATTATTAAATCTTCATGCAAAGATTCAACCATATTCCAACCACTCTAATGTGAAAAAACACATTCAGTTCTTTACTTTTTCAAAAATGTCCACTATAAAATCTGATTCTACAAGGGTATGTTGTAGGGATTACAATATGATCCCTATCTGATGGAAAGATAAGCCAGATCAGCCTTTCCTTAATAAACCTATTCAATTTCAATTCAATTTATTTATATAGCGCCAATTAACAACACTTCATCTCAAGGCACTTTAGAATTCAACCAGATCTTACAATGATTGATTCAAAGTTTTCTATCTAAAGCCGGGCATACACTGTATGATTTATTCAATCGTTGAACACAGCTACAGCTCATACTGTACAAAGAAAACGGCAGGGCTTAAAAGTTCACAGCTCACGATGCATGTTCTTACACTGTGCGACCCGACGCTCCGATGCACTGCATTGAGACTGCTTGGTTGAGCTTAAGAGGAGCGTTCAGTCTGCTGAAGGACGCCAGAATGTTAAACCGTTGTGGTACGACTAGGCCTTTGTCTAGTCGACAGATCTCTGAAACCCGATGTTCTTGATTCCTGATTCTAACCCAGAGGTCACAGATTAGAGGACCGTGGTCCGGATCCGGACCCACATGATGGCAAATCCAGACTCAACCTGCATTAAAACTTTTATAATTACCGAATGTTGTCCGGCGAAAGTGTCTACCGTACAAACAGGAGAAGCTGATTTTAATTGGTTATCCCTGTTCTAACCTGTCTCCCTCAGTTTGTTGAGCTTTGGATTGCTCACCCGCCTGTCTCCGTGCTCTGAGGACTGGCCTCTGAATCCCTGCTGCCCAGATTCTGCTCTGGAAATCCCTTTGAGCACCCTCGGTATGTAGTGTAGGACGTCATCCGTGCGCTGGACTGGAGTTGTGACAGGCAGCCCGGGCCACAGGCGGCTACGCTCTACCCCTTCAATTCGTTCGGCTAGCTAATCTGAATAGTTCAATTCCATTTTGAGAGAGAGATCATTTGTGGTAGTAGCATTAGACATCTTCCAGGCATGTGAGTAAAACTAGCAGCAGTTCAGCAGGCAGGATGGATGAATGGTAGCCGGCGCGCACAGATGACTTCATACACACTCCGCTTTGTTTTAAAAAAATATAAATATAAAAGATTTAACCACAGATGTCTGCGGGACAGTGATTTGCCTACATGTTATTAATGCTGGCGTACCATAAAGAATAAATAATGAACAGTTTAGTTTGTGTCTTCAACTCGTTGCCCATAGGAAGACGTTACTTGGATTACAAAACCGAATATCTTCGGTACAGCTCCAAATGACACAAAACTAATATGCGTGAGTAGAACATGATGTAATAATGTAAAATCAAGGCTCCAATGTAAAAAAAAATAAAAATAAAAATAGTGTTCCCCTTTAAACTGCTCCTGTTTTCCCCGTCTGTGTCTGCATGTGGGCTAAACACCTTAAAACCATGACAGTTAGAGATTGAATTAACAATTCAATAGAGATAGAATGAAACAGAATGAGGAAAGGGGTCCTTATGTCCTCCCGCAGTCTAAGCCTATAGCAGCATAACTATAGAGATAGCTCAGGATAACCTGAGCCACTCTAACTATAAGCTTTATCAATAAAGAAGGTTTTAAGCCTACACTTAAAAGTAGACAGGGTGACTTCCTCATGAACTAAAACTGGTAGCTGGTTCCACAGGAGAGGAGCCTGATAATTAAAAGGTCTGCCTCCCCATTTTACTTTTAGAAATTCTACTAATAAACTAAACCACTAATAAACTTGCCGATTGAGAGCAAAGTGCTCCGTTAGGAAGAATGTCAACAATAAGATATTTGATATAAGATGGAGCTTGGCCATTTAAGGTGTTATATGTGAGAAGGAGGACTTTAAATTCTATTCTGGATCTAACAGGAAGCCAGTGAAGGGAAGGTAGGATAGGAGATATATGATCTCTCAGAGTAGACATACTGTAATCTTCTAGTGATTCATTCAGTTTCTAATAGAGCAGTTTGGTCTGGGCTTCCAGCCCAGATATGCTTGCAGAGTACAATTCCCTTTAAAAAATAAGCTGTTTATAGGATGCATCATTGTCAGATATGAATGGCAGCAAAATAAAAGAATACATCTTCACAGCCCTGAACTACATAGTCACATACTAAAGTAAAAAAGAAAAACCACAACTATGATATCACCACAAGCAAACCCTTTATTTACCATTATGATTTTGATTACACAATAATATTAGATCAAAGGTTGTGAGGTGCACAAAACCTTCAGTACACATGCTCTGCTGAATTGTTATTTATACTGTTGCAAGTGAAAAAAGCTTCAGTTTAATAGTCAACGATTCAAGCTGCAGCGTAACAAGTTTATCACATACTGTATGCTGGGTTTCTACTGTTCAGATAATATAATGCAGACATATATACCTCGTTGTTCCTAGTGCTGTGGAATTGAACACAACTGATCCACTTAGTTAAAATGTGATTGGGGAAAAAAAGGTTTGTCAATTTGTTTATGCAAATGAAGAAGAAAGAGAGGCGTTTTAATGTAGATAGTGAAATAAAACAAGATTACTGGCTGCAGCATCTTAACACCTTCGGGGGATTAATTTAAATGCAGCATCGACAAAACAACAGGCAGCAAACGGTAAGAAACTAAATCACCAAGCAATGATTCATGAAAAATAATTGTTGCTCTCTACCAGACAAGAGTAAGCATAAAAGCAAATCATCATCACGTTTTTTTATTCAATTTGACTCAATATCTTTAAAACAAAGTTTTTCCCTGAATACGTTTTTTTCCATCATAATCATTCATTTCTCTTGAATTTAAGATGCCATATGTAAAAAAAAAAAAACTGTTTTTTTTTTTCCCAACTGACGTCATTTGCACAATGACAAATCTTTCAATGATGCAGAAAACACAGGAGTTTTCAAAGTGGGACTCTGTAGAAAGCCCCGTCCTACAATTTCGAAATATTCAGACACTTTAACAAATGTAAATAAAATGATTTAATGCAGATGAGGTAATCCAGCCCTTTTATTAGACTGTGTTATGTATTTAACCTTTTTGTTTGTATTTATTTTTTGCTCAAAAACTGGAGTTTCAGAAAGAAGACTAATCATTTTTAGAACCCTCCAGGTCATAGTTCATATCTGCCTCAAGAACATGATTCTTTAAGAAACTTAGGCCTCCAGCTCCACCTGGCCTGGCTTTACTCAAACTCACCAAGTTTCAGACATTTTTATCAATGATTTTAAAGGCTAAGTTCACACTGCAGGCCTTGATGCTCAATTCCGATTTTTTTTTGTGAAATCCGTTTTTTCGCGTTGCCGTTCATATTTCCAAATATATGTGACTTGTATGTGATCTCCAGTGTGAACTGCAGTCATACAACCCAAGTGGCCCGCATGCGCAGTAGAGGACACAATGACTTCACAGGCCAGCATGCTCTTTTTTTCCGGAAGTGAACATGAATGGTAGTGCCGGGGCGCGCATCTAGCTATCTTTTCCAACCATAAAAATGCAATCTTTACAATATGTTTAAACATAAATACTGCTCTCCGCATTATCATCTGCCATGGTTGTTGTTTTTCTTGCCGCTTTTGTGTAGCAATTACAATTATTAATGCATTCAGTTCGGATGAATCCGACATGGCCGTTCAGACTCAGGTCGCATTTGAAAAGATCAGATTCGTATCGGATTCAGGACCACATAGCAAAGTGGCCTGGGTCGGATTGGAACAAATCGGATCTGTGTTGTTCAGACAGCCATGAAAAGATCAGATCCAGGTCGCATGTGGGCAAAAAAATAAAAATAAAAAATCGGATTTGGGTCACTTCAGGCTGCAGTGTGGACGTAGCCTTAGTTCCGGTACTGGATTTTTTTTTTTTAGACCTACTCATTTCCAATCATACATAGTTTTGAGCAGTGTCATAAAATGCCAGTACTAGGACTGAAAAAGCAGTAATGGAAATGTTAGAAAATTAGGGTGATGGGGTAGAGCCAAGCCAAGTGGGGCCAGTAGAAAAAGAGGCATTCGAGAGATTGATGATGAACTGAGGTCTCATCTTCAGTTATATTGGCACCCGGGGCTACTATCATAATGAAAGTGCTTGGGCAAAAAGCAAAGCCCCTTAATTTGCTGGTGCATTTTGTTTTCCACCCTCCACTATTTTAATGAACTATAGATCAAGAATGAAACTTATAGAATAAAACCCACTAGAATGAGCTCTCTCTACCTTAGAAATAGGTGAGAATGAGGCTTTATTTGTAAGGCATGGTGAGAAGCTTCATCCCCCTTCAAGTTAAAGTTGAAGGTTCAAGGTTTTTATTTGCCGTTTGTGCAGAACCAGCAGTCACGCACATTGGAATTCTTGTGCATAACTGACACAAAGCTTTAAAAAATTATGTATAAAATAAATAAAAAAAACACTAGGACTGAACTGGGAGTGAGATGTTGCACACGTAATTACAGGTGCTGGTCATAAAATTAGAATATCATGAAAAAGTAGATTGATTTCAGTAATTCCATTTAAAAAGTGAAACTTGTGTATTATATTCATACATTACATACAAACTCATATATTTCAGATGTTTATTTTGTTTAATTTTGATGATTACAAATGACAACAAATGAAAATCTCAAATTCATCATATCAGAAAATTAGAATATTACTGAAGACCAATAAAAACAAAGGATTTATAGAAATGTTGGCCAACTGAAAAGTATGAACATGAAAAGTATGAGCATGTACAGCACTCAGTATTTAGTTGGGCCTCCTTTGGCCTGTATTACTGCAGCAATGCGGCGTGGCATGGAGTCGATCAGTCTGTGGCACTGCTCAGGTGTTATGATAGCCCAGGTTGCTCTAATAGTGGCTTTTAGCTCTTCTGAATTGTTGGGTCTGGTGTATTGCATCTTCTTCTTCACAATACCCCATAGATTTTCTATGGGGTTAAGGTCAGGAGAGTTTGCTGGCCAATTAAGAACAGGGATACCATGGTCCTTCAACCAGGTACTGGTAGCTTTGGCACTGTGTGCAGGTGCCAAGTCCTGTTGGAAAATGAAATCTGCATCTCCAAAAAGTTGGTCAGCTGCAGGAAGCATGAAGTGCTCTAAAACTTCCTGGTATGTGGCTGCGTTGACCCTGGACCTCAGAAAACACAATGGACCAACACCAGCAGATGACATGGCACCCCAAACCATCACTGACTGTGGAAACTTTACACTGGACTTCAAGCAACGTGGATGAAGTGCCTCTCTTCTTTTCCTCCTGACTCTGGGACCTTGATTTCCAAAGGAAATGCAAAATTTACTTTCATCAGAGAACATGACTTTGGACCACTCACCAGCAGTCCAGTCCTGTTTCTCTTTAGCCCAGGCAAGACGCTTCTGACGCTGTCTGTGGTTCAAGAGTGGCTTGACACAAGGAATGCGACAGCAGAAACCCATGTCTTTCATACGTCTGTGTGTGGTGGTTCTTGAAGCACTCACTCCAGCTGCAGTCCACTCTTTGTGAATCTCCCCCACATTTTTGAATGGGTTTTGTTTCACAATCCTCTCCAGGGTGCGGTTATCTCTCTTGCTTGTACACTTTTTTCGACCACATCTTTTCCTTCCCTTCGCCTTTCTATTAATGTGCTTGGACACTGAGCTCTGTGAACAGCCAGCCTCTTTAGCGATGACCTTTTGTGTCTTGCCCTCCTTGTGCAAGGTGTCGATGGTCGTCTTTTGGACAACTGTCAAGTCAGCAGTCTTCCCCATGATTGTGTAGCCTATAGAACTAGACTGAAAGACCATTTAAAGGCTTTTGCAGGTGGTTTGAGTTAATTAGCTGATTAGAGTGTGGCACCAGGGGCCATCAATTTTGAACCTTTTCACAATATTCTAATTTTCTGATATGATGAATTTGAGATTTTCATTTGTTGTCATTTGTAATCATCAAAATTAAACAAAATAAACATCTGAAATATATGAGTTTGTATGTAATGTATGAATATAATATACAAGTTTCACTTTTTAAATGGAATTACTGAAATCAATCTACTTTTTCATGATATTCTAATTTTATGACCAGCACCTGTAAGGTGAGGTAGTGTTTGGTTGTTTTTCAGTTTCTAGTAATTTTGATTTGCCATCAGTCTGACTGTGGCTGGGAAGGAACTGTAATAAAAAAAATAAAAAAAAGTGAGTTCTGTAGGTTCTGTGGGTCCTGATACTGTCCAAACTGCTGTCTCTCAGGTTATACGTGCAGCGTTTGTGTCTGAGCAGTGGTTGAGCAGGATGGAGTGAATCTCTGATGATACCCTCTGCTCTTTTTTTAAGAACTTTGCATACATCCTGTCCAAAGACGGACGTTCTGTCCCAATAATCATCTTGCTGTCTTTATAACCCTCTGCAGAGCCATCCTCTCTGCCTGTGTGGTATTCCCATACCAAACAATGAAATTGGGGAGCTCGAAGATCGAGCATCTGCCCTTCTGCAACAGAAAGAGTCAGCTGAGATGGTTACAGGCATCAAATCGGTTTACGTCTTGTGCAACCCCTTTAGAGGTTTTCCTTGGGATCTTCCAAAATGAAATAAGACATGATGACATTCACTCCTAAGGTTGGTGTTCAGGGGACATCCAAAACAGATGTAGGAGAAGACGTGTTTGGGTCTTGACCCTGATTTCATGACCATAGGTAGAGTTAGAAATGTAGACCGGACAAGTAAATCAAGAGCTTTGCCTTTAGCCTGAGTAATTTTTTAACAGTGTGGTTCAGTGTCCACATTATGGGGGAGCTGCAATGATCAGTCTGTGAATCTCCTGCTCCATTCTTCCCTCACTCTTGACCCTGAGATACTGGAACTCCTATAAGTGAGGCAATTCCATTCTGAATTTGATTGATGTTGGTGAGACGGTAAGATAATTTTCTTTAAGTTAAGTTTGGGTGGGAGGTGGTGGGGGACTCCGTAATTTCCCAGTTAGGATATGGACTTCCCTGCATGAAACATGCTCTTCTTTCTCTTTAACTTATCACTGGCCTGCTGCTCATGTTTGTTAAAATTCCTGCCATTGTTTTCCAATTTAAGATCACATACCTATTGCACATGATGGAAAACCTTAACGGAATAGTACACCCAAAACATGATTAGCCTTCATTTTCTACTCACCCCCATGCTGAACAACACTCTGGAGTACTTTTTTGATATCTCAAATGCATCTGGAGATCTGGGAGGCTTCTTGCTGTCTGCTGACATTCAAATAATGGAGGTCTATGGTGCCCGACGCAGAAAGGTCCATAAAAGTCCACAAAAAACGTGTCAATATTCCTCCATACTGCTCGTCCAATGTATTCCAAGTGTCCTGAGTTGGTAGCGTCCATAATTTACTCGAAACAAAGTCATTTAGAATGTTTTTAGAGCATAAACAGTAGTGTATAGGATTTCCTAAAAGCGCGCGCTTGCGAGCTCACGAGCCTACGGAAACTGCGGCAGACCAAGCCAGATGAAAGTGCGCATTCAGCGTCTGCTCTTGATAATGCAAGCGTAGAAGAAGAAATTTGCTGTTTACCTGTGCAAAGAAAGAAACAACGAAAGAAAAATGTCTGAGGACTTCAGTGTTGAGGAAGAGCATGAGTTCTTTCATCTGGTTTGGTCTGCCGCGGTTTCCATAGGCTCGTGAACTCGCAGGGGTGCGCTTTTAGGAAATCATATACACTACTGTTTATGCTCTAAAAACATTCTAAATGACTTTGTTTCGAGTAAATTATGGACCCTACCCACTCAGGACACTTGGAATACATTGGACGAGCAGTATGGAGGAATATTGACACGTTTTTTGTGGACTTTTATGGACCTTTCTGCCTCAGGCACCATAGACCTCCATTATTTGAATGTCAGCAGACAGTAAGAAGCCTCCCAGATCTCCAGATGCATTTGAGATATCAAAAAAGTACTCCAGAGTGTTGTTCAGCATGGGGGTGAGTAGAAAATGAAGGGTAATCATGTTTTGGGTGTACTATTCCTTTAATAATCAACATCTCTAAAAATCTGTTACTTTATTAGTAACACTGAAATAAAAATCATGTAGAAGAATAGAGGACTGATAGATTTGTTCCATTTTTCGTTAAACTAAGACTTATATGAAGCAGTTGTCTTAACGGCCCTGCCACTGTCGGTGACATTTCATTTTAAAGTCACCTGACTTAAATACATTCAATTCCAGGAAGCCCTTAGGTCATTTATTAATGTTGAACACACATTTGTAGCTTTTCTTGTACAAAAGGTCAATAGTAATAGTGAAAATGTAGAACGCTTCAGGAGTTGACAGCAAGGTCAATATCTGAAGATGGTAATGAATTGCTTATGACATCAGCATACCAATGTTATCCCACCTGCTCTTTCTGGCACCATGTAAAGCTTACTATATGACCAATACAAGAGCCCTCAGAAAATGTGTATTCTGCCTAAAGAATGATAGATCATCATTATAAAAAGATGACAGGTTTAAAATAGCTTTGCCCATATGCTTGTTAAGATATTTAAAGTGATCCATCTTCATTGGCATTCATTGCCATTCTTTTAGTCAGGAGTTGGCTTTAAAAAGGTAATTACAGAAACCTAATGTAATCTCCTTCATTATAAATCTGCTGATGGGATACTTAGAATGGCACCTGAAACCTGAAATGCTATCTCCCCTTCTATCCGGTGAGAATGCGGCACTGTATATCTTTGTCATTACTTCTCAGACTCAGAGCCGATGTTTTATCTGCACTCTGGTATCTTGCAGTGCTATTTGGGGAGATGAAGGCTCTTGAACGACACACTGATAATGGTGACTTGCTTTGTACTTCCCTAACATATAGCCTTAAAGAGAGCTTGACTTTAAAAGTCTTCTGTACAGCGGAACTTCCTGTCAGAACAGGATACCTTTTCTGAGATGAATGTTTTATTTCCTACTGACGGGATTTTGATTGCTATTAAAATCGGCAAGGTTTACCTTCATCCCGTTTGGTAGGGGCATTAGGTCTTATATTACTGGCTGCTCACAAGAGCTACTTTTTTCACAATGATGCTTAATGCCCAACTTTTGCTCCCTGTTGGCTTCACATTTTCATTACACTGTGAACTCAACATACAAGTCAATAGAAGCCTGTAAGGATTAGATCTACCAGATGAACTAGAAATTTTTCTTTTGTTGCGTAAAAACCCTAAGGCTCTTAAAAATGTAGAAACACTTAAACCACTCTCACCTTTGATCCATTTATCACTTAACAATACTCTGGGCAGTCAAAATTAAGCTCTTTTGAATAGCGCTTGAAGCTTTTCTAAGAATCCTTTTAATATTCAAACAGCGTATGACTCTCTTCTATAAACCTAATACATTTCATCGTTCTGCTGGTCTGCTGTACATACAGTATTACACGACCAGAATTTTATTAAGATATAGCACCAACAAATATTATAGATACACACCAGGACAAAATTGGAGGTAACCTTGGTACCACTGTGCCTAGATCCGTTTATAGTATTGAGATTTCATTGTACCCTGCAGAAATTTAAGAAACTCAGATGTAGCAAAGCAGACTCAGAACATAACAGTAGGACACATTCTTTTCTCAATATGCTTCCTTTTTTCATCTGTAAACATACAGCTAATGTGCCTTAGCAAAATGTACCTTTTTGCCCCTCCCCCCCCGGCCATCTATCCTTAGGGCATTTTCCGAGAAGCTTTGTGGGTTTTCAACGTGAAATCTGGCAAATTCCAGTATGGCAAATTATCAAGCACTCCGTGATTAGATTGAGATTGAGTTAAATGTAATTCCCCACAGATGTAAACAACTTCTCTCAAAACTGTTTATTTGAAAACTATTTGTTATAATTTTTCAGAAAGCACAGTCTTCCGTAGTCCAACTACAAGATTTCTAATTGAATCATCCGTTGTCTCAAAGTAACAAGGTTTGATCTACTCCACCTACAGTTGGTTGCTGCTGGTCAGATGGCTGAAGGCAAGCAGCTACACCTTTCCCTTAGAGAAGAAAATGTAGTTTTGAAATATTTCTTTTCACAGGAGTTTTGGACTCTACGTGTATAAACCAAAGGGAGTGCCACCCATCCCTCTCACTGTGGCAACATATTAAAGGAATAGTACACCCAAAACATGATTAGCCTTCATTTTCTACTCACCCCCATGCTGAACAACACTCTGGAGTACTTTTTTGATATCTCAAATGCATCTGGAGATCTGGGAGGCTTCTTGCTGTCTGCTGACATTCAAATAATGGAGGTCTATGGTGCCCGAGGCAGAAAGGTCCATAAAAGTCCACAAAAAACGTGTCAATATTCCTCCATACTGCTCGTCCAATGTATTCCAAGTGTCCTGAATGGGTAGCGTCCATAATTTACTCGAAACAAAGTCATTTAGAATGTTTTTAGAGCATAAACAGTAGTGTATAGGATTTCCTAAAAGCACGCGCCTGCGAGTTCACGAGCCTATGGAAACTGCGGCAGACCGAACCAGATGAAAGTGCGCTGATAGGCAAGCTGTGAAAACACTAGACCTCTGTTGCCCCACTAATTTATGTGATACCATTGAGTGCAGCGCATGGACACCAACACACTGCGCCAGTCCTGTCTGATCAAATAAGCCGAAACAACTCTGTTTACATTTTATAAAAGTTGTGCAGTGCTGGTAGGAAGGATTCGGAAAGATAAAAGAGCAGAACCATAAAGCAAGCTAACTGAGCAACGGCTTCCTTACATGTTGCTATCCATTGTCAACTTTCCTGATTTCTATTGGAATGGTGTTAGCATCAATGCTATCCCAGCGTGATGGTGTCACCAGACACACACTTACCAGCGAGGGGTTTGACACAGTTTTTTTTTTTGCTAATGGGAAGGGAGAGAAATGCAGATTGTTATAGGGTTGACCTATGTTCGAAAAACCTGGGTTAACCCACTATTTTCAGTGGGAAAGAGGCTTTAAGAGACTATAAGCAGCACATCGCTAGCATATCATGTTGACCAGACTAGACTAATTACCAAGTTAAAATCAGCTTGACGTATTGTCTTAGGAACGGATAACTGTATATTTCATGTTTAAAGAGAAGCAATTAACTCCTGGTATGTGTACTTTATTCTTATTTGTTTGTTTTTTTACCATGATACGGTTACCCTATGCTACTGATAACTTTACCCGAGGATATTTTACCACAAGTCACCTACTGGCACTTGTGTCATGCATTATGAAAAACACTTATTCCAATCAAATGGCTGGAGGGACATCAGTCATTTATATGTGCAAACAATGCTGCATACGAGTTGAATAAACTGTTGAAAGAACCCGACCCCAACAGAACAGAGGGAAGCAACTGGATCACAAACAATCAGCCTTTCCTCTGTTAGGTGTACATTGAGAAGAGAAACTAAATAGTAAAGAATGGGAGAGATGACTACATCTCGTACATTATTCACAAGCCAAAAGCAGCTAAAATAATCCTCAGTGGTACTAAAAAAAAAAACTATACAGGCTTTTCAGTGGTAGTAAAGATGAACACCAACATTCTGTTTTACCCTGTTGGATTTTTTTTTTTGTTTTTTATTATAAGATGGTGCAAATGAAAGACTAAGAAAATAAGTAAAGAGTGCAATATTTTACAATATTTCACTCAGGTGTGCTGATAAGGTTCAAATTACAGTGATCTTAAAATGGTCAGGCCTTTACTGATGTTTTATGTTGTCAAACTAAAGAGAAACATTCATAATATCTTATATGACTCAGAGACCTTATTGAAACAATTTACATTTAGATTATAATGTATAGATTATATATTATACAAGTTCTGCTTTTATCTGAAATGGAAATTATTAGTCAGGTTTGCCGTTTTTAGAATTAATAATCAGTTATAATACATAGGATAACAGCTTAATTTTGATTATTTTTTTACATTTACAGCTTAGGGAAGTTCAAAATGATGCTAAATGTGCCGAATTAATGGAACCTATGTCCAAATATAGTATCTGAATAAAATTAAAGATTTACTCTGGCATCGATAGTGAAATTCTGGCCAAGCAAAAGAGTTTAGGGTAGCTGGATTTTTGTTTTTTTGTTTTTCCAAAGAAAAACATTCTCTCCTTTCAGAATCTAATCTAAACTCATTGGGGAGTTAGCAATATGATAATTTATTAGGAACCTCTTGGTCTTCAATTAACAATTCAGAGCTTAGTGTAAAGCTACAGAGATTTTTTTTGTATCCGTTTAAGTCAACTTGGAAAAAATATGGCTGTACATGCAGTGAATTTATATTAGTGTCACAGTCAGTGAAGTGATGCATCTCCCCCTTGCTGCTGAGTAAGGAAGAGATGTGTTTTAGATGGTTTGTTGTGTTTCTCAGCCAGATAACAGAAAAAAAAATCTACTACATCGAGCCACATTTCACAGCTTAAGGGTAAAAGGTGAGGCAGGCAAAAGCAGAACCCATTACATTTTGGTTCAGATTCAGATCAATACTCTAAAACTTGAAGACAAGGTGCTGGCCTTGGCGAGGAACTGCATGCTCCAAGCAGCTTTTTTTATTGTTACATTTCCCTCCTTGTATGGTCTTAACAACAGAGTCCCTGAAAAGCTTGCAATCGCTGAAGCACAAGATAGATTGGACATTAGGTTGAAGTGAGAACATTAATCCAGAATATCTAAATCGATGATAAGAGCCATTTTCTGCAGGAGCAAACTCATCAAGGCCATCTTTTGGTTTGCTCACAAAAAACATGATAGAAGCAGCCCTGAGAATTGATGGAGAGGAGAAAAGAATGCAAGGTCGAAGATCAGTTTACAGTTTTGAATGTTTTTCTAAAATTCAGACTACATCTCAGTAGCCAACGAACATTTATTTTGTCAACAATCTGTGCTTCTTCTGTTCTATTCAGATGTGCGAAATCGTCTACTTTTAATCCCAAACACAACAGTACTCAAAGTCCCATCTGAAATGAAAAATATGTTCTTAATATTTACAGCAACAGAAGCGTAAAACAACCTCGTATAATAATCAAAGTCAGGGGGTCCTCTGGGAACAAACTAGAATTTGGTTAATGGTCCTTTTATAATTAACCAGCCTCAAGGAGCAAAATGCAATGTTCCACTGCAGAGAGAAAATTACTTTACACTACAAGAAAAGAAAGGAGATACACATTCTTTACCACTTTGAAAAAATAAATAAAATGGAATTAACCCCCTCCCAGGTAGCAGCTTAATTGTGTTCTGCTTTATTGCTTTGAAGAAGGGAAACTCTTCTGTAGCTTGATCTTTTAATCTACTTCTATCAATGACAAACTCATAGAGGCATGGCTTAAATAGGGATTTTAATTATTGACTGTTTCAAACCCATTAGATATATTTATACTGTATGGTGTATATAATGTTAATTTAGAGCAGTGACAGAGCCATAAAGAATATTTTTTCTACTGAAAATTTGAACAGATTTTATTTATAGTATTAAAGTTCAACACCTTTGAAGAATCAAATTGAGTTTTTTTGCACCACAGCACAGAAATATTACCTTATCTTTCTCTTTTTTTACCTCTGCAGCTGTACACTTGACAACTGGTACACAAGATGAAATATAATATGTAGTAGTATGCTGAGCAGATCTGAAATTGTAAATATACTTTTATGTAAGGCCTGCACTGGTTATATTACAACACAGAGCTACCGTTTTGTGGGGACTTTGCAATGTTATGTCCAGACTATTTAAATATAATAAGAAACAGGCAAGATGGGTAAATAACGTAACCCTGCCCAAGGACACGATAAATAAAGCCAAGCATACACTGTATGATATTTTGCACTTTTCGGGCTTCTCCGGTCGTTCGAGAATTTTTTCGATTGGGCCAAGTTTTAGCCTCATTGTGCATCATCTAATATACAAGGGGTAACGAGGGGCGATCAGCCCCTCACATCGGTAGGAAATCAAAAATATTTGAAATTCAGTCGGCAGTTGTAATATGGTCATGGGCAAATCCTGTTGTTGAAGCAAAGCTACGAGCATCTACGAACCGAATTACCAGATCCTTCAGCACTGTGTGCAAACAAGGGAGTTTCTGTTCTTCTTCTTCCAGATTGATGGTTCCGAAGAGCGCCATCTCTCGGCCCTCAGTCTGACGTGTGGTTTTTAGGAAGATCGCATCAGAGCGTCAGGCAGTGACCTGTGAACTTTTAAACCAGTTTTTACAGTTTGAGGTGCAGCCGTGATTGAAAATATGGCACAGTGTATGCCCAAATTAAAATAGAAGAAGCAGTAGGAATTCCTGTGCCACAGCCACCAACAAATATTAATAAAAAATAAAAAAAACACTGCATCCCTGCCAATCTGCCAATCCAGGGGAACTGTCCCCGACCTCCACGCGATATTGAAGAGACGTGTCAACCATGACAGCCCGACAACATCCAGAGCTCTAAGATACTCAGGACGGATCTCGTCCACCCCCGAAGCCTTGCCACCGTGGAGTTTTTTGACCACCTCGGTGACTTCGGCCTGGGTGATGAACGAATCCAGCCCCAGACACCCCGTCTCTTCTTCCCCCACGGAAGGCGTGTCTGTCGGGTTGAGGAGATCCTCAAAGTATTCCTTCCACCGCCCGACAATATCCTCCTTCAAGGTCAGCAGCTCCCCACTCCCACTGAAAACAGTGTTAGCGAAGCACTGCCTTCCCCTCCGGAGGCGCGGGACGGTTTGCCAGAATCGCTTTGAGGCCAACCGATAGTCTTTTTCGATGGCCTCTCCAAACTCCTTCCATGCCCGAGATTTTGCCTCTGCAACCGCCCGGGCCGCAACACGCTTGGCCTCACGGTACCTGCTTGCTGCTTCAGGAGTCCCACAGGCCAGCCAAGCTCGATAGGACTCCTTCTTCAGCTTGACAGCATCCCTTACTATTGGTGTCCACCACCGGGTTCGGGGATTGCCACCACGACAGGCACCGCAAACCTTACGGCCACAGCTACGGGCAGCTGCATCGACAATAGAGGCAAAGAACACAGCCCATTCGGGGCTGAGAGAAGCTCTTCCGGAGGTGGGAGTTGAACACGTCCCTTACCAAGGGTTCCACCAGACGTTCCCAGCAGACCCTCACTACACGTTTGGGCCTGCCGAGTCTTTCAGGCTTCCTCCTCTTCCAGCGTATCCAGCTCACCACCAGGTGGTGGTCGGTGGACAACTCCGCCCCTCTCTTCACCCGAGTGTCCAAGACATGCGGCCGAAGATCAGAAGATACGACTACAAAGTCGATCTTCGACCTTCGGCCTAGGATGCCCTGGTGCCAAGTGCACCGATGGACATCCTTATGCCTGAACATGGTGTTCATTATGGACAATCCGTGACTTGCACAGAAGTCCAATAATGAGACACCACTTGGGTTCAGAGCATCCCTTCAAAACAGATAAAAGGTCAGTGAAAAGATGACAGTGGGGTCAATGCACTCCTGGTACTTTCTCCAACTTTCCCACCCATGCTACTTCAATGCTTTATAGTGTAGACCGTGTGTCAACTCTGATTGATCCCATTTCAGTCATTTTCAACCTTTTCTATGCCCTTATCATGATAATAAACCAAAACTTAAGCATCACCAGTGCACACCTAAACCTAATTTTGACCTTAACTCCGTTTACAACCTAGCTGTAATGGTATCGGTTATAGGGTGGCCATTTCTTTTTATTTTTTTTATTTTTTTTTTTATAATTTTTTATTTAGAAAGACAGATTTCCATTACATCAGTAATCACAGCTTCATCCATTCAAGATTATAACTGAAGATATAGGCAGAAAGTCCAAGTGATTTTGTCCATGTTGCCTTTCTCGTATTTTTAACAGAATATCACTAACTTAGTTGTAAAGATAACAAAAAATGAACAGAATTAAACAGTAATTGGTATTGCACCACCTCAAGTAATAAAAACCACAAAGACATTAGAGGGCAAGACGTGTTTCAGAATAACAATCAAATGAAGTCGGATCTAATTGGTTTCACGTACTCAGTCCATTTGGACCAAATCTTATAAAACTTTTCTTTTTCTAATTGGAGGGAAAAACAGATCCTTTCCATCACATAAATCTGGTAAACAATTTCAATCCATTCATCAATAGTGGGTGGGTCTAGTTTCATCCATTTCCTCATGATGGTTTTCTTACTGGCAGCCAGTAGTGTAGCCAGAAGTTTTTTGTCTTTGTTAGTCCATGTGTCCAATTGTAGATTTCCCAGGTACAATGTTTCACATTTTAATGGAATACTTACATTGAATATACACTATATTGCCAAAAGTATTTGCTCACCCATCCAAATTATTGGAATCAGGTGTTCCAATCACTTCCATGGCCACAGGTGTATAAATTCAAGCACCTAGGCATGCAGACTGTTTTTACAAACATTTGTGAAAGAATGGGTCGCTCTCAGGAGCTCAGTGAATTCCAGCGTGGAACTGTGATAGGATGCCACCTGTGCAACAAATCCAGTCGTGAAATTTCCTCGCTCCTAAATATTCCACAGTCAACTGTCAGCTGTATTATAAGAAAATGGAAGTGTTTGGGAACGACAGCAACTCAGCCACGAAGTGGTAGGCCACGTAAACTGACGGAGCGGGGTCAGCGGATGCTGAAGCGCATAGTGCGAAGAGGTCGCCAACTTTCTGCAGAGTCAATCACTACAGACCTCCAAACTTCATGTGGCCTTCAGATTAGCTCAAGAACAGTGCGCAGAGAGCTTCATGGAATGGGTTTCCATGGTCGAGCAGCTGCATCCAAGCCATACATAACCAAGTGCAATGCAAAGCGTCGGATGCGGTGGTGTAAAGCACGCCGCCACTGGACTCTAGAGCAGTGGAGACGCGTTCTCTGGAGTGACGAATCGCGCTTCTCCATCTGGCAATCTGATGGACGGGTCTGGGTTTGGCGGTTGCCAGGAGAACGGTACTTGTCTGACTGCATTGTGCCAAGTGTAAAGTTTGGTGGAGGGGGGATTATGGTGTGGGGTTGTTTTTCAGGAGCTGGGCTTGGCCCCTTAGTTCCAGTGAAAGGAACTCTGAATGCTTCAGCATACCAAGACATTTTGGACAATTCCATGCTCCCAACTTTGTGGGAACAGTTTGGAGCTGGCCCCTTCCTCTTCCAACATGACTGTGCACCAGTGCACAAAGCAAGGTCCATAAAGACATGGATGACAGAGTCTGGTGTGGATGAACTTGACTGGCCTGCACAGAGTCCTGACCTCAACCCGATAGAACACCTTTGGGATGAATTAGAGCGGAGACTGAGAGCCAGGCCTTCTCGTCCAACATCAGTGTGCGACCTCACAAATGCGCTTCTGGAAGAATGGTCAAAAATTCCCATAAACACACTCCTAAACCTTGTGGACAGCCTTCCCAGAAGAGTTGAAGCTGTTCTAGCTGCAAAGGGTGGACCGACGTCATATTGAACCCTATGGATTAGGAACGGGATGTCACTTAAGCTCATATGTGAGTCAAGGCAGGTGAGCAAATACTTTTGGCAATATAGTGTATTTTCAATATGCTTGTGGAACTCTTCCCAATATGTTTTTATTACCTGACAGTCCCAAAAAATGTGAAAGTGGTTAGCTTCTTCATACCCACAGAGTCTCCAGCAGGCGTCCCCATTGTTTTGATATCGTCTCTGAATGGGTGTAACAAAAAATCGTACAATGTTTTTCCAGCAGAACTCCCGCCCTGTGTTTGATCTGGTCGAGACCCACTGCAATTGACAAAGGGTGGCCATTTCTATAGCACCAAAAAAGAGGACATTGTGCGCCATATCAATAAATTACTAAGGTGTACATAAGAATCGGGTAAAGTCACATTTATAGTACAATTCTTAGTAGTTTAAAGAGGATGTTTGTGTAGCTGAATAGAACAAAACATTAAAGAAATGTAAAAGAGGTTCCCAGCATTTGTATTTATTTAATACATTGTGGTGTTTAAAAAGTGACCACCGAGATGAATCTTTAAAATGCAGAATACCACAAAGCATAAGATGTGTGGATTTAAAGCCGTAAACGTCTGTGTGCAGCAGACCTGTCTTTATGATCATCCCTTTAGCTATGGGCGAATCACTGAAATCCACTTTCACATCAGTCTACACTTCTGTAGGACTAGTGATGTTTTATACTATAGTCCACCTTGCACCACTGCACAAGTTATTTTAGCATCCTGGGGCGACAAAACTTAATGTAAAAGCCAACTTTGAAGAGTTCGCTGCTGCACGTTTATTACTTTTATGTTAATCCGTACTTGCACGCCGTTCAATTGCAGCTTTTCCTCGACTGCTTACGCCCACATCGCATCGACATAGTGGCAGAAACCATGGAATGAATCTCCACTACCTTTGGTCATAAATTCCCGCTCTTTCGTCCATCTGGGTTAAACAACGTCCTGGTTTTGACAGGACGCTAACTTTAATATTTAGCATCAGTAATTCTGATCCTTGTTTTACTTTTGTAACCAATGACAAGCAGATCTTTATCTGTCGCGTCGTCACTCTTAGCCAATCATCTGTTAGATCAGATAGTGATGCAATTTTGATGATTGGATACTGTGCTGCAGCCCGGCAAAAAAAAAAAAAAAAAGTAAAAAATCTGCTCTACAAGCCTAGTGCTTCATAAAGGAGGACAAATGCACGTCCGGCTGGATGCGGCGACGGATGCGGGACAGTGCAATGAAAATCCAGACTGTCCGCCCTAAAGCCAGGCATCTGGCCACCCTAATCTGTTAGAAAGATTTGAAGTGAAGGCCTGCAATATCTCCTCACTTTAGTAGAGGCGGTGCTAAATGTAATGGTGAAATTGGTTCCTTACTCTGATGCCAAACAAGAGAACATCTAAACATACGTATGTGTACCGTAATACCCAGACTATAGAGCACACCTCACTATAAGCCAAGACCACAAAAGAAAAACTCGAAAGTTATATACATTAGCCGCACCGGGTTTAAGGAGTTAAGCCGAGTCTTTTCATTGGTTCAGCAGCTTTAATTAGGCAAATAAATGTCAAAATGAGTGAATTAGGGACATTTTCTCTCTGCCGTGCCTGCTGCTAGCACGTTCTTGTGCTAAATGAAAATTAAACCCTTATTCTTTCTTTTCCAACTTTGATTTCCCCCTCTGAGGTTAGAAAAGAAACAGAAAAGCTGCACATTTTTATAAGCCTCATGGTTCAAAGCGTGGGAAAAATATAGCAGCCAATAGTTCGGAAAATACGGTATATATATTTGAGCTTGTAAAGAAAATTCCAGGATTATTTAATAATTTATTTCCTCACAATGTGTAGAGGGCTAAGAATTCAACTTTTATTTTCATGTTTTGATTTCAATTGGAGATGATTTCTTTAAAACACATTAGTGTGTAAGAACATAAAAGCTATATAAATTTTGACATTAACTCACATTTAAACCCAGTTCTTTTATTCTTATTTTTGAATGTACTGTAGTAATAGATTTAAATAATCAATTCACAATAGCTTTTATAAGTCAATCTGTGTAAATGAAGTTATTTCATTCCACAAGTTTGCCATAACCTTATACTCACCGTAGTTTTATTTGCATAAAAGTATTAAACGGCAGGAGAGCTGCCTTTACAGCTGAGGCTAAGGGAGTAAGTCAGAGTGAGGTGAACATCTGATTACATGACACCTCCGTAAAATGGTGGCCTGCAGCTTCTAACTGCCAGATGTGGCCCTGTTCCCATCTGTGGCTATTTATAGGAAAGCATGAGCAAAGAGGTGGGTGTAACAGAGCGTAAATATGCTCAACTGAACACTTACATCTCAACAAATCAATTAAATTTTATCTTCCATACATTTATCTTTAATACATCACTTTAACATCTGTTGCAATAAAAGTGTAGGTTGCTGCAGCTGCACTAAGCACAGTGAGACATTTGACCTAATAGACTGCAAAGTTTAAGTTGTTTAGAGAAAATTTGTAGGGGTGAGGCTGATATATCTTTTCAGGCTAACATTAGGACTTATTGAATTGCAGGAAACTATATCAGCGATGAAGGAGAAATGGGTCAGACATCTTATTTGTTTGATGATCTAAGTCATTGCCAGAAGCTTTGCAGCTGCTGTTTATGCTATCAGACCAGAGAATTAAAAAAAAAAAATTAAAAAACTTGCAACTCCAGTTCAAATGGCTGCTTCCAGTTGCACTAAGACACACATCCCAACAAACTTTTTATTTACTGCAGCCGTTTGCAAAGTGCTTTCTTTGAACCACTTTTGTCACTCTTGGGCACAACTCTAATTTCTCATCTGAAAGGCTATTTACTGAATGACTGCCTTCAATATGAGAAAAAAATAAAAGAAACTTATTCGCTGCTGAGGGAATGGTCAAATTACACCCACCACTACCCAGTACAAATGATCATTAGTACCATAATTACTGGGGGCGCCATCATGTTTGAAACTCATCTAGAGGAGTGTGTTGCCAGTAAGCACTCTTAAGAACTCAAAGGAAATGCTTGAATATGTAGTGGACTGATAAGTTACCAGCCACTCCTCTAACTGCTAATGGGTAATAATGGAATTTCTTGTAAACAATATTAGGAATTTCAGTTTCCTGTCTGATGTGCAAAGTTTTTCATGAATGAAACAGCTATGCGGACAATAAAAAAGCTTTTAAAGTCTTAAATCCAGGCTTGTGTATCAAACTCTAGGTGTAATAAGAAATTATTATTATTCCATAACAGTTTGTTTTATTTTAAGAGGTCCAACAATGTCAAACACAAAGAGAGAACTCCTATGCAATTTATTCTGGTGAGCCATTGCGTTAGTGTTAAAATAGACTTCACTGTCATAACAAAGAGTATATTGTGCCATGCTAAAAAGCTCTGCAAGCCAACAGGGAATCCTCACTTTTCCATGACCTCATTTGGTTTGGTATCCCGCAGCAGGCCTGGTGTGGTCTGTTGACCTAATTTCAATGGGGCGCACTTCTGCCGACAGACCGACATGCATAAGCCACAGTGGTTACTTGAGAAAGATGGGCCTTGCCCGCTGGGAGTGCCGGCACTCCTGGTTTACCCCTCAGATGAGTAAAAGTGATATAGGTGAAGTTAAAATGAAGAGAAAAAAAACAATGTGTTGGCTGCAATGCATTAATGAAAACTTTTGTGAATGAGAAAAATGGAGCAGGTGTTTAAATGAGGGTTTTCTCTAAGAATTGTTTGAATTATGACCTTGAAAAAAGTGAAAATGGACAAGTGGAAAATTAAGCAGCAAAATAGTCAACACAGAAGTGTCAAAAACTACTCACATTCTTTATTAAAAGAAAAGTAAAGACACCTATGTGAAAAATAGACCAGTTAAAGAAAAATTACCAATTGAACTCCAAGCAAAAAAGTACATGTTCTACATTGTACAATTAAGTTTTTGCCTTAAATGTTACAAAACAACTTTCAAAAACGCCTTTAAAAAACAGACTAGATCTAGAGTTTTTTTCTAAATCTAAATTTCAGAAGGTAAAAAGAAATTTTTATCTAAGTTTCAAATAGCAATAAACTGAACTAGAACTTGAAACATAATCAACGTGTAAATTTGAAATCTAATTAAAGGAAAATGGATGGGCAATGTCTTTCGACTCGGAATCTTAACCATCATCTGATATGTTTTCCAGCCTGCTGTCTTCCTTCATGTCAGCATAGGGTTTAGTTTTTTCTTTGAATAAACAAACATGCCCCAACTAGACTCGATTTTCCCTCTGTTTTTATACAGCTGTTATATCATGTTGTTATCAATATAGATGGAGGTAACAAGCCAGTTTGGAGAAAGTAAAGATTATGTATTAAAAATATTTTTGTTTCAATATAGTGAGAAAAAATCATAAGAAAATAGTTTTTTTTATCAAATTAATTAGCAATACTAAAAAAAGCTACTTAAGCATTTATGATGACTATTTTTACAATATGTAAGAATTTCAACCAATAGGTACCTAGGATTTAATTTCTGCATTGAAATCAATTGAATAATGTATTCTTCACCAGTCTTTTTATTAAGATTTTGTATAAACTATGCCAAAGTAAACTTGGAAGTAGGAGGAAAAAAAATGTCCTTTCAAATTCTTTAAATAAATTAATTAAAAATAAATAAATAAATAAAAAATGTATTAAAGCTGCAGTCTGTAACATTGAGAAGAGAGCAGACTTCGACTGAAAATTTGAAGAAAAACAAGTTTCACGCCACTCCCCCACCCTCTCTGCTTCACTCATGCCCCACCTCCAAGCTCCACCCCTCTCACAGCATCTGCGCGGCTACCGCATGCGACCAGAAGCGTCCAAGCAGCGTACGCGGCATGGAGTGTGAACCGGTAAGAGCGATAACACTCACCTCCAAGCAGCTAGATATAAGATGCTGGTTATACCGAAGTTTGCCGTGTAAGCAGTTGTCAGCAGGGGCAGTAAGGGCAGTTTCTCTTTCGCTGGTGGCTGTCGCTCCGCCATGACTTCCACGCGCATCCTCCTGACTGCAGCAGCCGGGCGGCAGCGGCAGGTTAAGTGGTGAGAGGGGGCGGGAATCAGCGTGTGTGAGCTGTGATTGACACTCCATCAGACGCTCCTCTGGCTGTGATTGGTTGTGTTGACTCCTGAATTATTCTTTCCAGATTGAAATACAGGCAGTATGCGGGACCAATTGAAGCAGTTTTTTTCACAGGTTACATATCACATGTACTGCTGTCTGGGCATAGGGACAGTTTTAGCCAATATGACAAAAAAGTGATTTTTAAAAACTTACAGACTTCAGCTTTAATATTGTGGTATACATTTTGGTTAGCCCTTCTCACTTAAATACCTGAATAAAAGTGCAACCAACTGCGTTCAGTAATCAACTAATAAGTTAATAATATAATGCAGATATTTCTTAGAGAACAGTAATGAATGGACTTTACCGTATTAAGCAACAGATTAGGGGGAAAAAAAAATAAGTTAACGCTTAAAGTTTACAGCAGGATTAAGTTAAAATATATATGTATGTATATATGTATATATATATATATATATATATATATATATATATATATATATATATATATATATATATATATATATATATATATATATATATATATATATATATATATATATATATATATTATTTATTTATTTATATTGAGCACAGAGCACTGTACGTAGGACGAATCAACAACCGTTGACTTAATTGGAGAACCAACTAAAAGACCTATGGTAAAACTAAGCACAGCTCAGGTATGACAAACTGATAAGAAGACTGCTTTCCAAAGAGAGGAGAGAAGAGAGAAAGTCATGATTAAAGAAAAAAGATTAGGTGAGATGAAACTGAAGTTTAACTCAATGGTCTATGATGCAAATAGATTTGGGAGGGGGAACCAACACTGTAGATCACATTAAGATGCCCACCACACTTTTCAGATTTTTATTTCTTAGCAATATGGAAAGCCACGCATCACATTCCTTGCATATTGAAATTCTTCTTTATTTATCTTAACACCTACAGTACTAGCCATTCAAAATTTCCCTACTTTCCTTGATGGGTCCTTGGCTGGTCCCCTAAGATAGAGGTCATGGATTAGCAGACCCCGGTCCGAATCCGGACCCATCTCCTGGCTAATCCAGATACAACCTGATTTAAAATATTTAGAAATTACCGCATCTTGTCTGACGACAGTGTCTAACCCCAAAATCCCACATCCTCCATCTCCCCTCCTCCCCGCTGCGCTCCAGACCTCCTGCGCAAAGCAAAGCCTTGCTCTGCTCCAACTTCCTCGGAGCTCAAGGAGAGCATGGGCGATATTATTAAATTGAGGAGCAAAACATGCGGAAAATAATGCTGAATTTAAAATGAAATATTTAAAAAAATCCCCACCATCATCCAGCCTGGACTTGACTGGATTTCATGAAACTTTTAAGCCTCTTAGTATAAAATAACTATTTTGATCAAGATGAAAAATATCTGCTTCCTGGTATGTTGAAGTACCAATAGTTTGCATCCAATCATTTAAACAAACGGTCTTAGTTTTTGGGAATATATAAGCCCACGAATGAGCCTAGAATGTCTTTGATCTCCATTCACACCCAGGTTTAAAGCCTTGCAGTGCAGCCTAAAGCCCACTGCTCTCATTAAGCCTTAAAAAATAAAAGAAAATAACAAACTGTTGAGGTGTTTTATAAAATATGAGAATCAGGAAATTGTCTATATACCAAACTGAACAATAGTTGTTCTCTACTTCAAAAATCAATTTAATTTTAAAATGGAAAAATTTTCTTTTTTTTCAATTTAGAAATTCAAAGTATAACATGGAGGCATAAAACCTGCTTTTTAATTCATTGTTAAATTCTGTTTAAAGTAACAGATTCTCTATCTAAAGAGATATCAAAATATCTAAAGAGAAATATCTAAATATCTAAAGGTCTCCTGGTCAGACCCTGTAATTCAGTTAAAGGGTGGAGTCAGAGTAAAAAAATATGCACACCCAGGAGAAGGTGGGGGTCACTTCAGAGGCCGGAAGTTGGCTTTGATTCGGCTAGCGTTTGACTGGGAAGGGACATATTTTAATGGCTACTATTGTAAAATTTCTTTAAAATACATTAATTTTGGTGACTGGAATGTAGATGTGCTCTTGTGGACCAGTGGATGGCACTGCTGCCTTGCAGCAAGAAGGTTTCACTGTCTTTCTGCATGGAGTTTGCATGCTCTCCCTGAGCATGCGTGGGTTCTCTCTGGGTACTCCTGCTTCCTCCCACAGTCCAAAAACATGACTGTTAGGTTAATTGGTTTCTACTTTGTCTACTTTGTCTCTGTGTTGCCCTGTGATAGACTGGCGACCTGTCGAGGGTGTACCCCGCCTCTCGCCCATTGACAGCTGGAGATAGGCACCAGAATTTCTCGTGACCCCAGAAGGGATAAGCATGACAGAAAATAGATGGATCAATGGATGAATGGAATGTGACGAAATTAATTTTGCAGAATGCAGCCAAAAACTAGAGTATCCTGTGAGCTATAAGACACTAGCCTTTTAACCACTTATAGCTTCAAAAATATACAGCCTTTTTTCACACTAAAAGACTGATCTATGGTGGATGAATATCAGAGTAGGTTTCAAATCACCAAAAGATTAATGATTTATAGGACATGATTTGCAAACAAAAAACACAGCTGTATCTATGTACACATGATAAAAAAATAGGTTAAAGATGGTGAAAATATATTCTGTTTAAGTTTCACTATAACTTTATTAAAGGGAAAATTATCGTTATGCTGACCCTGAGAAATTATTTTTCATTCATCTGTACGTGAAATGACAAAACATGTATTTTTGTTGTGGCAGCTTCAGGCCGCTCATGAGAATGATCAAGATTTATAGATGTCTTTTAATGGTGAATCTGAATATAAATATCAAACTAAACTTTTAATATTTACACCGATTTTAATACAGGCTGCAGAGGCTACCCAATGCGCTCCAGCTGTCCAGGATATAGTATAAACAATTTGAGCCCATTTCCTTTTATAGTTATTATTTTAACACAAAGACACACAATAGGCTCATTAAATGCTGATTTAATGAGCCTAAATCCAGGTTTATTTTTTCTTGAAAAGTAAAAACGGAAAACAACAAAATAATAAACCCAGCTGGGCGGCATCGTTAATGATGAGATTCCCCTCCAACATTGAGGGAGATTAACCAAGTGGTTGTGTCCAGCAGCTCTTATTTTACTCAACAGGTTAATAATCTAATGTTAATTTGAACTAAGTTAAGAAACCTTTCTGAAAAAGATGAGAGGGGGGCAAGAACTCAGTCAGTCACAGTATTGGAGGCCTTCTCTCCCTTTCTCTCTCCTCTTTCCATTTCGTTCCTTTTTGAAACCCAGACTTGGGGGTGCTGCATTTTTTTAAGGCATTTTTCCCCACACTGCTGCTTAATTATACATTTTCTTGTTAATTTGTTTCCTTCGTTATCACTGTGTTAAATGATGTGCATGTGGCATTTAAGCCCCGGTACAAGCAAACTGCGGGTGACAGACGGGATGCCTGATGCGTTGCAGGAGCTGAAGAAAAAAACAATTTATTGTAATTTCACAGGAGGTGGGATGTAAATATATTCTGCTTTGTTTCACTGTTTACTGCTAAAAAATGAGGGAGAACATGAAGATTATTTATTTTACTGCTTGATTGTCTTTTTATATTGGAAAAATATAGTGGGACAAATGTTTCTTCTTCTTTTGCCCCCCCGTCAAGTCTCCTTAGAATCGTCCTAACATTTCCCGCCCAATACAACGCCCCTGGGTCCATGTATATACACATCCTTTACTGATGTTCACACTGCTTTGTAGTCATCAATGTTTAAATAACAATGGCTGAAACTACTGTGCTGCTTAGACCACCATGTTTTACTCTTAGCCTGCCAGTTTTTCCCTTTAGAATTTCACTTTCCTGTCTCATTTTGGACAGAGCATCCACCTTCAGCCATCTGTCTCACTTACATTGTCTGTTCTTTCATTATCCAATCCGCCCACTCCTTCCATTTACTCTACCTTTTCTCTCATCTCTTCTATTGTCTCAAATGTCCTCCTATAAGTTATCCTTTTCTCTGTATTCTGTATCGCCTCACATGTTTCCCATTTACAGCGGTCAACGTGGCAATGAGAGGATCAAACTCTTCTCACTGGGGTTAAGTTGTCATCTCCAGGGTAGTGGCAGCGTATAGACTGGCATAAAAAACGGTGTTTATTGTTTTAACTCTAAATGATTATGTATGGGGCTGCATCGTGGTGCAGTGCATAGCACAGTTGCCCTGCAGCAAGAAGGTTCCGCATTCTATTCCCAGCCCAGGATCTTTTGGCATGGAGTTTGCATGTTCTACCACTGCATGCATGGGTTCTCTCTGGGTACTCCCATAGATAGGTTAATCTGCTTCTCAATATTGTCCTTAGGTGTGAGTGTTTTTGTGCATGTGTGTCTCTGTGTTGTCCTGCAACAGACTGGCAACCTGTCCAGTTTGTACCCTTCCTCTCGCCCAGACCGCCGGAGATAGGCACTACCACGACCCTGATGGGATATGCAGGTAAGGATGAATGGATGGATGAAGCTTAGTAAAACTGACTGACCTAGGTTTTTTAACAGACACTAAAATGATTTTATGAATTCTCCAAAAGCCGACTAACTGCTGTCAAAGCTGTGTTTATAATTGAAATCATATGCATGATTAATTATAAGTGGTACTTTATAAATACAAAACAATTAACCTCATCATCCTTTTAATGCAGGCATGCCAAACTCAGTCCTCGAGGGCTGCTTTTCCGCAGGTTTTAGAGGTTTCCCTGCTTTAGCACAGCTGATTCTGATGATGCCAGCTCAGCAAAATCCTGGTAATCAGCCATCAATAAAAGGGAGCAGGGAAACCTCTAAACTCTGCAGTACAGCGACCAGGAGGACCGACATTGGACATGGCTGTTTTAAAGTGTGTTTAGCATTAAGAGGCATTACAGAGTTTTCTAATCATGCTGCCACATGAGCCCAAAACACAGAGCTGCAGCACTCTTCTGTTTATACTCGTAACTCACGCTCATGCTTGACAATGTTTTTTTTAACTTTGATATTTTTTTACGTTTTTCACCTTAATTGAGTTAACATTGGTTTCTGAGTTGAGCTGGATGCAGGTCACTTCTAAGTATCCACAAAATGTCACATCTGCAGAAAAGCATGGGGAAACTGCACAAAGTAAATTCAGGAAAATAGGCTAGATGCTTATAGATGCATCGCCTCTGAACTAGTGAGGTATCAGTTTGTTCATTGAAGGTTGTTAAGTTGTAAAGGCACAAATAAAATATATTTTTCAGTAAAATCTTAAATAGTGTCTCAATACGAAATACTTTCCCTTTTGTAAAAATGTAGAGCCTGTTATCTAAAGATTTAAACTTAAAAGCACTTAAATGCATACATTGATAATCTTAAATGGATGAAAATATTTTTGAAACTGAATCCTCTCAACGAACACTTACCACCGTCTATTTTGAGCAGCAGAAAAGGGAGAATTGCTAGGGGAGGGCACCAAGGAAGACTTCATGGTCAAAGTATGAGATGAACAAGAACAAAAACCATCTGAAGGCTGCAAAACAAACAGACCAACAAATCAAATTGAACCACAAATGAAACGATTTATCCAGCTGTTGGGCTATGGAGCCTTCTTTAAATATCCGTTCTAAGGAATATCTCCCGGAAATGACAAACCCAACCCATTTAAGCAACAATACCAACTGACTTCAACACAAGCAGATAGGATAGCTTTAACACGCGATCTATGTTGGCCAGTTGCCACAGAATCACAACATAACCAAGTATTTTCTGATGCTAACTAGCTTGCATGTTGCACGTTCTAAACAAGTAGTGAAACAAAAATAAACATGGATGTAAAAATAAATGAGCTGTAACTGAAAACACCATTAATCATGTGATCATATATGCTCAGCTTAACTTGTGGGTGTGATTCAGCTTGTAATTGTACCCTGCATCACAGTCACTCGATATTTGGAGGAGATCCCCTAACCCTCACCCTGATATACTTAATTACTATTTGCTGAGGAGACTCATCAGTCATGCTACACATTAAATACATCACTCCTTATTATAAACCCTATCGGGTTAGGATGGGGATTTGGTGCCAGACCAAAGCAGGGGAAATATATCAGACCACAGTGAGGACAGGTGTTTTACAGCTAGTTGATACAGAGAGAAGAAAGTCATTTTCGCCCTGCAGCAGGCAAAAGCATAAATGGATTCACTGCGCCTGGGACCAATCAGAAGGGTCTATTTTTAAATGGCCCAGGACGGCGTTCCAAACAGTTGACTGAAGTAGGTTACCACCAAAAGACTTCCTTACCTGTAGGGATAAGGGAAAAGAAAGTCGCCTGCAAGTTATGCAGAAGCAGTTGATTAATGAGATTCAGCTTTGTACCAGCTTCCCTAGATTGTTGCAATCTTTAAATAGATCTACAACTTCTTCGTCTTATAAGAGTTTCTTCGGCTCCACCCAAAGGATTAATTTCTCAATGAGAATTTTTTTTTTCAAAGTAATAGTTTGTTCTACTTGACATTTATTTTTAATCTATATAAATTTCGCTTTGGCTCTATGAAATTGTTAGACAGCTATTAAAAAACATTCAGAGGCAGCGTAAAATGGATGTATTAAATCAAACAAAAAGTAAGGTAAAAGAAAGGTAAAATAAAATGCAGTCCAACTAGTTTTTTTACATAAATCCTCTAATAATCTAACAAAGCTCACATACAAAGCTATAAAAATCATTGAATGGCAAAAAACACTGCACATGAACTTAAACTGACGGTCTGGGAATACTTAACATAACATCTGGTCACAATTGAAAGTAGGTCTTTAGATATTTAAGACTGGAAGAGAACTAACATGGCTGCGTTAATTGAACAATAGTAAGAACTACATAGTAACACCTGAGGGGAGCTGAATTCTAACAATCCTCAAACAACAACAAAAAAAGAAAAAACATATGCATTTAATTTTACTTGTTTTGCTGTTATACATTACAAAAATTTTTAAGTCATAGTAAACTATAATAAAATGTTAAAATTTTTTCCAACTATTTAGTCAATTTATTATTTAAGCTGACAGCAGGTAACCAGAGTCACGTTTATAATTATGACATCTCAATTTTTAATTGAAGTTTAAGGGCTAATTAGATAAGCTAGTAACTGACAAGGCACTAATTACCCACTCTTTGAAGTAAACAAAACCAAGTTTGTGCAAAATGAACTGCGTGTGGCAAGAAATGCATCTTTAATGATGCACACAGTAAGCTCCTCAAATTACCAGGACAAAAAAAAAAAAAAAGATCCGTATTGATTACAGCCAGTGGACTGTCTGCACGTTGAAACGAGCAGCATCTCGGTTTCTAAATTCTAACAGGATGAAGTGTGAGTGTTTTTGTCTGTCAGCAGGCCACTTAGGGTGCTATACAAATCAAATTATTTGCTGAGTTTGCCCATTCCCTGATAATCCCTGGATGTTACAGTAGCTGCTAATCCCCATTTATCAACAGAGACATGAAGGTAACAGCTGCTGTGGCAAAGAATGGGTGGGTTCACTCGTGTGTGACATTGTTGAAAGTGCTCCTTGAATTACCTGTGGTTTAGCTTTAGAAAATATTGGTCATTTAAAAAGTTATTGTATTAAAAGCCTCAATCTTGAAAGCAATTATTTCTCTCTAAAAATTTAAAAATAAAATCAGAATAAGAATGCCATTGTGCAATAATAAATACCCAATAATGCTGATGTAATGAATAACATTATGATAATTTATTTAATTATATTTCTGATTTTTAATGCGATAACTTCCCTTTGAAAATCAGCTATAGGAATTTGGTAGCATAAGTGTGATAGTACTATGTGTGATATATAGCTTTTAGTCTTCCTGGGTTTATAACAACCATCAATTTTGCTGAAGTCATACCAATCAAAACACTGAGAGAGAATACCTAATTATTCTCCCCAACTTAATTAAAACTGTTTCAAAAGGCAAGTTTGCATTTAAAAAAAAACTAAATAACACCATGAAGCAGGTTAAACACAGTGGAGAAGGCAGCAGGTTGTAACCCCACTGTTTCTTTAATTAAACAGATTTTTTAATTGGAAGTTAAATTATAAATTATTACAAATACGTATACAAATAATTCAGCTTTGACCACCAAAAACTCTGTATTTAAGTTTAGAAGTCTACTAAATCTATTATTTAAGGAGGAATCTTTTGAGGGGCTTTTTCCAATCAGAAACAGCTTTTGTGTTTACAGAGGTCTGTACACTTTGCACATCCAAAGTAAGAAGCATATTCATACTGACATAGGCCCCTGATTATACTACAGGACAGGAAAGTGACATGGGGGGGAAAATAGAACCAATTACCAAAGGTGTAGGTAGAAGGCAGCCACTGAGATAGAGTTTCTAGGAAAAGGTGCCACATTGCAGAGAAATGCAATTTTTTTCTCTAGGACTTAAAGCTGAAGTCTGTAAGTTTTTAAAAATCACTTTTTTGTCATATTGGCTAAAACTGTCCCTATGCCCAGACAGCAGTACATGTGATATGTAACCTGTGAAAAAAACTGCTGCAATTGGTCCCGTATTTCAATCTGGAAAGAATAATTCGGGACGAGTGAAAACAACCAATCACAGCCAGAGGAGCGTCTGATGGAGTGTCAATCACAGCTCAAACACGCTGAATGCCCCCCCACCGCTTAACCTGCCGCAGCGCCCGGCTGCCGCAGTCAGGAGGACGCGCATGGAAGTCATGGCGGAGCGACAGCCACCAGCGAAAGAGAAACTGCCCCTACTGCCCCTGCTGACAACTGCTTACACGGCAAACTTCGGTATAACCAGCATCTTATATCTAGCTGCTTGGAGGTGAGTGTTATCGCTCTTACCGGTTCACACTCCATGCAGCGTACGCTGCTTGGACGCTTCTGGTCGCATGCGGTAGCCGCACAGGTGGTGTGAGAGGGGTGGGGCATGAGTGAAGCAGAGAGGGTGGGGGAGTGGCGTGAAACCTGTTTTTCTTCAAATTTTCAGTCGAAGTCTGCTCTCTTCTCAATGTTACAGACTGCAGCTTTAAACAGCAATCATAATGGCTGGCTCCCTGGAAGGTTGGGTTGGGATGAAGAAACTTATTCACAAGTTAGAGGATAACACCCATGTAAATGTTATATTTGTAAACTTCACAGGGAGTGAGGAATTTTCTGAGTCCAAAAATTGGTAAGAAGTTCGTCCAAGTTCATGCAGCTAAAATTACAAACGTGAAAACAGGAAGTGAATATATTTTGCATCTCTACAACAATAAGATGCAAACAGCTTGAAACATCTCATCACTGGCTATTACTAGTGGCCAGGACAATAAGACAAATGGCAGGGAAAATTATCACCTCTGGATCCCCTATATCCTTTCCCTAAATGTATTTTTAACAACATAAGAAAGACAGCAGCCCTACATGTGTACATTGCTGCAATCCCCAGACAACCCCCCCCAATTCCAAACTAAGAGGCTGCATGCTGCCTTGACTTCTCCCCTAATCCCCCATTGACTCTTTTCATTTCCACCTTGGTTCTACAGAGTCCTGGGCTCTTGACAGAGCAGGAAAAACCGATTGAAAGGGAAAAATGTTCCTTCGCTGCAGGCGGAGATTTGGTTTTAAATGGTTTGTGGTCTCTCCCACTGTTATCTCTGGGCATAATTAGCCTCATCAATGACATACTCCCCAGGAGTCTCTTAATGATAGCTTATAGGTTCTACAAAAAGCAGCATTATCTCACAAGGATAGAGGGTCATTGAAGCAACTGATGTTTAACTTCTAGATGAGACCATACATTATCTACAGCTTTTCTGAATCGTACCAAAAAGAAGAAATAAGATGTAAATGTACTTTCTCATGTGGCTTCATTAGCCTTAAATTGGTTGAGGCAGAAATAAATCAATTTCCCCTCCTCTCTGAAGGACACGACCCTCAGCCGCAGCTTCAAGGTGAGCGTACTATGCAGCATACAGCTACATACTTTACTACCCTCTGCACATACTATCTGCACAACTGTGTGTCAAATCCTGCATGTCTTAAGCATTGTATGGATCAGTCCAATTCTGACAACTGTGTCTGCAAGGTGAACAAGCTACCAATGGGAATAAGATGCAATATCAAATGAATTGTAAGGTCAGAGTCCTATGAAAATAAATCCTGTTAATTAAACAATGTTTTGCTATGCTAAATGCTCCATAAATGGCTACTATAAAATAACATGAACCAAAACTAATAGCTTTGTGCTGTGGATGCCCAGGCTTAAAATAATGCAGAATAGCATCCTCATTTGCATCTCCTGATCTTCATATTTTAAATTTGTGCTGGATCACTATTCACTGCAACAGGGGGAGCATTTAGAGTTACTGAGTTACTGGTGCAGTGCAGAGATGTGGAAAATTTATGGCAGTTTCACAACCAGACTGTTGGAATGACTTTTATGATTTTGGAGTGGGTCTCATCCTGCAGGGCTGGTGAATTTAAATCTGTTGCAGAGAAAGGATATTGATATTTGGTCCAAAGTCATACTCTCAGATAGAGTGCATACCCATAGAGATTCGATTTCTGCTTTTATCTTATGCAGCAAAAATAAAAAAAGAACAGTACAAGAGTTACGCTGTGTTCCCTTCTGAGATAAATTAGTACATTTTGCTCACGTTCACCTCTGGATAAATGTACAGGAAAATTACATGTCCTCTGCTGCCATCTCCTGGTATTTATGGTTATGAGCGCAAATGTGTCTCCATCGCTGATGTCAGCAACTTTCAAACTTATTTTTTTCTTTCCCCACAGGGTTTTGCCATTTCATAGTTATTTGATCTTTTTCAGATATTTATCTTATATATACATTAAAGTTCATGTAATGAAAATTTGTCAGACTTCTACAAAAAAAAAAAATCCTAAATTAGAATATTTAGATTTCCGCATTTCCCCTGGGAAAGTTTTTCACAGCTTTTGGGTTTGTTGTCTGATTGCTTTGTCCAGACTAAGCACCATGTCTTTATGTATTCAAGATGTTGAAAGCTTTTCAGCCATACATTTTTTTTTGTCTCTGAGCTTTTCATTTGTCATTTTTACTTTGTGATATATCACACCATGTTAAAGAGACATGTAAATCCCTAAACATTTTAGTTTACTGAACCTCCAGCAGATTTTGTGCTTTATTTGCTTCTTTTCTGCAGGTCGTTGCATCATGTCAGCAACCACAGTTTATGTCCTACTTGGATGCAGAACCTCTACACATGCCTGCTGCCATTAGTAAACAAGCTCTGTGCTGGTGGTAACCTGTATCTTAATTATATTTAGGAGATGGTCATAGCATTTTTTAAATTTTCTAGGATTCCATAAGACCTTTTGTAAGTACTTGTTTTTCCTATAAGGCGGGGACAATTTTCTGTTAAACCGCAATATCATGGGGACCTTCACCAGATCCCCGCCCACTTTTGCAAATGTAGTTCTGGGGATTGATGTCTCAGTGCTAAATGATAGCTCAACAGATTTGGTGTTTACAGGCAGACCATTATGACTGTTGCCATAAGGTTCCACTTGGTACTTGTATGTGAAACTAAATTGAAAATTATTTGGGGAGCAAAATCTAATACAACGGAGAGGGAAAAGGAGGTGAGAAAGATGGGATAAGAACTCAGGAGAGAGAGAAAAAGAGAGAAAGGAAAGAGTGCATAAAAAGAGAAAATCAAACAGAACAGCAAAAATAGACAACATAGGAGATACACATTAACTCCTAGAAGTCTGCTCCAAACCTGTATGCGAGGAGAAGAACTTAAGTGATCATAGCAGCAAAAAGAACAGAACAAAAAACATACAAACCAAAGTAAACAAAATAAAAAAAATAGCTTCAAGATGCAGCTACATATAAATATGTAGCTGCATCTTAGTATTTAGCATTACTGCGTATCTGTGAACACCTGGAATCAAATTCCTGTGGTATGTATGCATGGGCATACTTGTGTATAAAGGATTGTTACTGAACTGAACCGCATTATAAATAAAGAGTCATTGTAGTGTGTGCATAAAAAAACATAATTAGTTGGGTTTTTAACTCAATATATTACTTGCCTTAGGCTATCTTGCAACAAAGACGCAGCAGTGTCATTAAATCTCTTTTTCAAGAGTAATAAAACAACATGGGGTTGGTTTATTTCTTGATGCTCTATTAAGCATGATCTTGCTCTGGAGACTAAGCATCCAGAGGCTACTACTTCCACCTGGCAAGTTTCCTGGCAAGTTATCAATTGCATGAAGAAAGTCTATTTTGAGCAGCATGAGGGATCATAATATAACACGCAAGTTGATGAAGAGAGATAAGAAACCCATTATGTTATGTGAACAAACAGGAAAATGTTGAGTTGCTGACATGATCTTGGCTCTGATGAAAACCATAATTATTAATTTCATTCACCTGTACAACTCTGCACGGTTTCTAATCACTGCTCATCTGATTCACCTCCTCTTGCCTCTTTTTAAGGCACTTGCAACCAGTTATGAGGGCCAGATTATTCCATTCTCTCATGCAGTGATGATAGGGTTTTTAGTGTTCCTTAGTGTTTCTGATTTCCTGATTCTGATCTGTTCTTCCTGTCAACCACTGAGCCTGCCTGTTCCTGTCTAAACGGTTGCCTGACCTGGCTTTGGACTCCTGTTGTTCTCCATTCTCTCGGGCTTCAGCTTCTAGGACACTCTGGGTGGTGCCCGCAGCATCTTGTTGACACAGGCTTAACCGTTAAACTAGGTTAGCTACTCACAAAATCATAATCATCCTCCATCAGATTATCATGGTCACTAACCGTTGTTTTTCTCCATTAGACATTTCTGCCATAGACGCCCTAGCCATTGCTTCTGAAGATCCACTCATTTTATTATTGTTTTTTGAAAAATCCCACTGTTTGTCTTGCCTCGCATACTGGGTCCTCTGTTCTGAGTCATGACAGGTGCAACCTAGAAATATGCCATTATAACAGAAGTTCTAGAAAAGAAAAAGAAAGTTGAGTGAAAAAAATGCTTTCTTTAAAGGTAATATTTTCAACCCCTTTAAGGTGTCATAGAATGCAAAGCCAAGTTTACATTGTCATAGATGAATAACGATAGTTCGGTGGGTGAGAGTTGGGGAGACCGGACCACAGCAGAGAGCCATGAGCCGCCTGTCCTCAGCCGGAGGAGGCAGGCGGGGGAAGCACGGGGCCGCCAGTGTCCAAGCTACCGTTACCGGTACCGTTAGTCGGTAACGGCCATCCCCCGCTGGCTCCCTGCCCCCGTCCACAGGGCTTCCTGAACCAGCCCTGGAGCATTCGGTTCAAGTGCCCAGAGTGTTTTGACTACGTGCTGCACTGTAGTCCACCAAAATCCTGGACAATTTAATCTAAATAAAGTTAATCTAAATATTCATGAGTAAACCATCAAAGGAAGAAAACCGGTCGTTTTATTCTAGAGCCTTTCACCAGGCTTGCATTTGGGCTCATAGAACAGCAAATATGCCATTTTCAGCCAACCGATGTTACACACCCTATTCAGAGACCTTAAGGACCAGCACCAAATACCCTAAATAATTATTCTATGACCCCTTTATATCTTTAATGGCAATTTTAAATATGGTCTCACTGTAAAGTTGGAAAATATATATGCTTCTGAAATGTTTCATTAATTTCTACAAACAGGGATTTAAAGTGTTCTTTTCTCCCTCCCCAGATCAACAGTTTGCAGAACTACTGCAGTTTCACAATTTCCTGTAATAGCTCCAACTTTGTGAGAAATAGTAAATATTTTCAAGTCTTGCCACAGTTCTTCATGGAGTTCTATATAGTTCTCTAACAAACATCTCAGTCCTTTACCAAAAGGCTGGATTTGTTTTTAGATTAAATTAGATGAAGGTAGACTCTACTTTCTGATTGGATTATTTCTGAGTAGATTATTGAAGGCAGGAAGTTTGAACAAATTTGAATTAAGGGTTTCAGAGTAAAGGCGGTTGAATATCAGTACATAGAATAGAAAAAAAAATAGAATAGAACATCCCTTTATTGTCCCACAATGGGGAAATTCTGGTGTTTATAGCAGCAAAAAGATGATAGAAAAAATAAGAACATAATAGTGAAGAGACTGTAATGTAAAGTGATTTAACAATATAAATACTGTGCACCAGGAGAATAAATAATATACATACCCCACATTATAAGTTATTATAACATATTTTCTAGTATAATTTCCTTCCTTCCCTTCCTCTATATGTTGGTCTGTCACATAAAATTTAATTTTCTTATTCCTTTCTCTATTATCTATTCTTTTGTCTGCTGCCTATAAAAACAACAGCATAAAAAAGTCAAAAAAAGCAGCTTACTGGCTGAATACATTTCTAAGAAAAAAAATCTAATACCAGCTAACAGAAACACCCAAGTGCAGCTGCAGCTACAGGTGCCTAAAATGAGGCATAGATTTGACCAACTTCTCAGCTATGGATATAGATATTAAGTTTATGTAAAGCAATACGAGTCATGAGCATGAGGTCAAAATACTGCACCCGTACTGTTGAAACAAGGTAAATCAGCATTAAACAAAAATAATCAAAGTTATTCAGGAAAACAAGTTTGTATGTGTTTGTTCTCTCTCTGCAGGAGGAGGGAAAAAAATAACAGATGTGTTTTTGGAATCCCTGCAGTGATATTCATCACAGACTATTAGCATGTTAAATTATATTCACGCTCAAGTCATTTATCAAAACTGACAAGACACACCTGAACGGGAGAGCATCTGTCTTCATGTTTTATGGTAATGTCAGAAATGACGCCGACATTCACAGCAAACCAAAAAAGTAAGTAGATTGATGAAGACAAAAAGTGCCCATTTTTATTATTTTCCCCCTGATTATGCTTACAACCAGCTTTATGAAGTAAAGAATTATTGCAATTTCTTGAAGGGAAATAAATATGGATTTATTACTTGGAAAAACTAATGCATATTTCAGCCCTGGAGTAAAAACTAGAATTATATGTTTTCATACAAATTTACAAACAATAATCATATTATACATGAGGTAGGCATCACAATTTCTGAGCTGAAATATAGATCAATGATTGATACAGATCAGTCATTCAATGTATTTTTGATCTATAAATAGTGCTACAGTGGGAAATGCTTTTGCTTATAAAAGAGAAAGGCTTCATTTTATCTTAAAAATATCAGTACTGATTAAAGTATAAGTTAAGGAGTTGTTAGTAGCACTACCAACTGGTCAAATAATCCCTCGTGGTCATAAGATCAAATAAGGCTAATCAGTGTAAGGTTGTAACACTGGTATTTCAGGTTACAATTGCTGTGATTAAAATGAATAAGTGTTTAAAATTTTTGACATTTATCAAAAAGATACTTCTCTGCCTAAATAGTGTCAATATTTTTGCTTCTATTCTCATTACTGTAAATTATATAAGCAGGAAAGGATCCAAACTATTAAATATCAAACTAGTTTTCCTTCTCTTACATCTGGATTGTCAGTATCTAAGTGGTTATCTGAACTGGTTTGTTGTTCCTTTACCTTTAGGGTTTGGAGAGGCCCATTTGACGATGCGGCGCACCAACCAACAGTTAAGTAGAACTTTCTTGGAGAAGCCGTGGCTTTTACGCATGTGCTGCAGGTCCTCCCTCCACTGGGTTCCCTTGGTTGGTGAACACATGCTTCACAGCTCACTAATGTATCAGTGGGGAAAAAGGGAAATATACTGCTGTGAAAGTAATACCTCCAAAAGTTTAAACAAACTTTCTGGAAGGGATTTACTGGATTTGGATCTTTCAGATGACCGCTTTACATCTTCAAGTAAGACATGAAATTATAACAGCTTTAACAGGTGTGCAAAACAATGTAATGAATTCAAGTATCAAACTGCTGAACAAGCGTTTTTATAAGGTCTCTTATATTAAGGTTTGTGTATTATTATAACGGCATTTTGAAATTAAATAAAATAGTAGCAAATTAAACATTAATGGAGTAATAACCTAGTATTTTACATATTTAATCCTTTGGAAATCATCTTTAAAATGAGGTTTAGTCATTTTTAGAATACATTTTTTTTTTAAATGGAGCTCCTTCTGACCCCATTTCATACACCATTTATTCTTGCAAGGGGGTATTTTACAATTTGCCTTGTGTATACGCAAGTTCATCTAGTGTTAGGGACATTAGGAGCTAGCCATGGTTCACTTAACATTGCTTCAACACACCTAAAACAAATAAATTGTTAATGGCCATCTGTCCGTTTCACAAAGCAGGTTTACCAAAAACTCTAAGATGTTTAAACCTGAAAACAGGGAAACTGACTTTTCAGGTTCACAAACAGTTTCCACAACCTCTGTTTCAGTTGCTGTATTAACATCCTCCCAAGAGCTAACCTGGTCAGGAGCTGGTTTTCTTCAGTAAACTTTGAGTGTCCTCCGTCTCTCCTTACAGCCTATCACGCTGTTTTATTTCCTGATTTAGTACAATTTTTTTGGTAGTTTTGTGAATTAAAAAGAAATATATTATTCACTACGTCTGTTACACACATTAGGTTTTAAAAACAAACACTGTATGTCCGTTTGAAGAGGATCTTATTAAAGAATGATCGGCACTTTTTCCACAGAGAATTAAATATGTATAGGGAGGGGATTCTACAATTCAGTTGAGAGGGAATGACATTACTTGTTTTTTGATTTGTTTAATATGAGCCAGATGTGGATAATTTAATTTTTATTCAGTTATATTTACATTACATGATAGATTAATTAATTCTAAGGGGGAAAATTAATTACTTTAGGGGTAGGATTAGGATTCACTCGATGATAACAACCTATTGAGCCTACTGGCACAATCTGAAGCCATTCTATGGACTGATAACCGCTTATAACGTTCATTTATCGAGATGATAACATTCGAAGCATGGCTGCAAACAACTGTTACTGTGTAAAAGAAGACCGAAGCAACTTGAGGAGGGACGGATGAGATGATCCACAGGTTCTATAGATTAGAATGTTTTTAGACTTAATTTTCACCTTCTGCCAGATGATTTCACCTAAATAGATACATTGATCTACTACCATTCAGGAAATAATCCTGTAATATTTTCAAGGTAACAACTTCTATGGCAAGCCATTTTGATAGTAGTAAATTTACTGAATATGTATTGCTGATATCTGAAAAAAAAAAAACACTGTCTAAATGACCATTTCAAACAAAATGACATTTTCCACATCTAAAATAAATATTCTGATGTCTATAAATTAATTTCAGATCTCCACATTCCTAATTACTGGTCAGCATTTGTATTATTTTAACTATGAAAAAATGTTTCTCAGATATAAATACATTTTCAGTCAAGCTGATGTCAGAATGGCCAATTAAAATGTGTGAACATTTTAGATGTATAAAAATTAATTCTTACTAGTATAATTTTTTTTTAAACTTTCTAATATTCAGTTTCTGATACAAAAATGTAATTTAGAAAATATACTATCACAGTTAGGTCTAAGGGTGTGATTTTGATCAGGAAGAATCTTATTCTAGTATCTACAAATGGAACAACAGAGAGGAGTGCTTTTAGTAAATGTAAAGACCGCCTGCCATAGGCCACTTCGTATAAACTTGCGCATTAACTCAAGCAACAATCATCACCTTTCCTCTCCTTTGTACCTGTAGTGTTTGTCTCTTTCAAACACATTCTCCTTTTTTATTGTATTTTTTGCATTTCTGCATAAAAATCTCTAGTTCCAGTGGGATGAAATAGGCACTTCCTGTTTCCTGTTGTCATGGTGACTTGTCGAATCGGTGCTCCACTGATAATGGCTTTTCAAACTTGTTGCGCACACTTTTAACTCTGAGTAGACCTAGTTAAAATTGATTGAACTAATTGATTACAGCCATTGTGAAACTGAACACTCAGGCCTCTGCTAAAGGAGGTAATCCGGCCTGTTGTTTCAGGTGCTTTGGAGCAGGGATGCATGCAAAACTTGCAGGGCAGTGGCAGGCGACCAACGTTGCCTACCCCTGGCCTACAAAACAGATAAAAGTTACACAGGTAACAACAGTTAGCAATTGCATGCAGGTGTATGCCAGATTGTTAGAATCACAACTTTTGGTAGAGACTTGATAGCATGTCATGCTAATGTTTTTGTCCTTCACGAATGAGGTAAAGCAAGGAGGACCAAAATGTCTGTGGAATCCTTGTGGTCTTTATTGGTTAGAATAAAGAGCCCAAACGGGGCAAAAAAAAAAATCCCATTTCACACTACAGATTGTCTGGCAGGTTTTAACAAAGGCTCCAAAACAATGCACACATTTTTACAAAAAAGGTCTGATTTCTGAGTGATGACTCCTTTAACAACAGATAGATAATACAGGAAGCAGCATGGCTTGTTGTTTCTTTCTGTAGCAAGTGGCTCAAAGTATCAGCCAGCTGATGTATTGTTCTATCCCTGCTGCATTTGTGGTGCACTAAGGAGCATTACCACAGATCCTTCCTCCAAGCCACTGGTAGACTTTAAACTAATAGCTCAAATTGTGAAATAGAACGTATAACTTTAGGACTGCATGATATCAGCTCTTTCCACTGAGACACATCCTTTTTGTTGAATTGATTGTTTTTTCCATTTTTTTGTAACCTTTGAGTTTTTAATTTACAGAGATTCACAAACATTTTTGCTATTTTTTAAAATTACCAAGTTGTATGGGTTTTTATTTTCCATCTAGTACATTTCTTTTAACTAAATATAAATTTTTCATACCTGGAAATATACCCTTGGTGTGCAGTCTCTATCTAATTTTTGTTCGTACACTTTTATTTCCCTTGATACAACGTTTATGATTCATTAGAGCTTGGTTCTTACTGTTAAAACACAAAAGGGATTAGTACCACATGTAATTCGTCAGCAATGCAGAACCAATACCACAACATGCTAGCTGTGAGCTGCAATCACTAAAGTTAGTGCATAGTTTATAATTTTTGGTGTTACTCTTTTTTATTCCACCACCTATGGGACTATTATAAACTTTTAAATGAGTCAATAGCTCATATCAAGATTTTTAAATAACATTCCCTACTAACGCAAGTCTGAAAGCCCCAGTCACACCTTGACTATTTAGATCAGCGTATGCCTGATATACGAAAAATCTGACAAAAATTCTGGTATACATTGGATTAGTTATGAGTACTTTTGTAAAAATTTCCCAATGTATGCCAGGGTATGATACAAAGGGCATAAGTTACAGGTTGACATACATCAAGTGTTAGTTACTAATAACTTGTGGTGTCTAACTTATCCAAAACCTACGGAGCCCCTATGATGACATGGTCAAAAAAAATGTTTAATTGTGGCCACGAAATACTACTTCGTGGCCACGCAATAAGTTTAACGTGCGCACGAAATACTTATTAATAATATCAATAAATCCGCCCCTGTTTTCAGGCATATGTTAACTGTAATGACTTATCTTGGACAGGCAGCTATGTAAACGGGCCTTTAATCCTTCGTTTAGCTATGCTGCGGTTGTTTACACTACGCCTTTTCCACCTAAAATGGCGTCTTAGCAACAAATGTCACGTGACTGGCGGAGACCGACTGGGTAAGCAAATCGAGCGCGCCTTAGACCTTAGAGAAGGCGCGCTCGATTTGCTTACCCAGTTGTCCAGGAATGATATTAATATTATTAATAAGTATTTCGTGCGCACGTTAAACTTATTGCGTGGCCACGAAATACTACTTCGTGCTCACGAAATACTACTTCGTGGCCACAATTAAAAAATTTTTTTGACCATGTCATCAGAGGGGCTCCGTAAAAACCTATGAGTAACGTGTGCCGTACTTATCAAGAACTTATCTCCAATGTATATCAATGCATTTAACATTTACCAGATTACCACTGAACATGTTTCTAAATTACTGCTACTGTATAATCATGTATAGGCAGCGTTTTGGTATGAAAGGGGTTTCACAAGAGGACACTGTCAGTTCTCCTCCAGACTTCATTCCCATCACAGAGTGAGCATGAAGGTGAGTGTGATGGATCCTCCCTGCTTTTAAGCCCACGGCCATGACCAACAAACTTCCTAGCAGACATGACGCCAAATCTGCTGCAATTGCAAACCTTCTTTTTCTTTTTATTAATCCTGTTTTTTTTAGTGGTAGATAAACAGCAGCTATGTTAATACTGCAATCAAATGTATTTCTTTTATGCAGACAGGGCACCTCCAGGTGCATCGCTGCCACCCTCAGGACACTGGCATGTGCATAACTTCATGGGCATTACGCTGCCGTATGTTATGAATGAGTTAGGCTGTCATTGGACATACGCTCTGGTCTTGTTATGAATATGCTATGTATACGCCCAAAATTTAAAAATTACATAGAAAGTTCAGCGTATGCCAGCATTTTAGGAGATTCTGCGTTAGGCATATGCTGTCTAAATCGGCAAGGTTTGACAGGGGCCTAAGAGGCTAGCTATATACTAAGCAGAGATACCGTAAAGTTCAGTTTGAAAATGCACAAAAAGAGCATTGTCATGATTTTTTTGACAATAGTTCCACTTTAAAATTGGACAAGCATATCAAACAAAATGCATGTGTAAGTAAACACTTGAGATATTTATGCTAAACTCATCAAAAACCACCTAATTTGTGAAACTTACCCTATTTATGAAAACAACAACTCTTGGCTTTCCCAAAACAAAACAAAATCTTGTGTTACTGTCTCCTAAACTAGAAATGCCTCTTCTGAGACGCATGTTAAAATGAGATGTTTCAGTAATGCACATGCCTAATAATAAACAGCACAATTCAGTAAAGTCCTTTTGAAAAGATAATTATCTTGTGTACTTGGCTGTAGTTTCAAGAAGGTATATTATTACTTAACAGCTGCTTTTGTCTTGGGTTTGAAGAGGTTAATGACGCAAGCAAGATTCTCCACATCTGCTTTAAAAACATCATGTCATGCAATCAAATAGAAAACAACAAACAAAAACTGGCATAAAACATTACTAAATAAAACACGATCAAATGATACCCAGCCTCAGATAAGCCATGAATGCATCACCCTGAAGGTCTCATTACAGCAACAGAAGTTAAAGGCAAACCTCACTGATTACTCAGCTGCTCTAACTGCAGAGCTTTGTTTGGTTCCTTCACATCAGGGATGAGTGTCATTTAATGTAAAGAAATTTTGATCCAGAAACTGTTAACTGTTCCTTCAGGCGTGACCTTACCTTGAGGTATACTAGAGTGTGTGCTCCTTCTGCTTCTTTAGGTCTGCAAGTGATCCTCAGGTTTCACACGAGTATTTTCCCTATCCTGAGCTGATCAACAGAGTGTAAAGCAGATGGGAGGAGGAAGAGGAGGAGAGTGGGGGCTGCACAGTGGAACGATGTCAATGAAAGGGAGAGAGAGGGAGAGTCTACCTAAAGGACATTGAGGTTTCAAGTTAGAGTGTGGAATAAGAGGTGAAACAGTCAATTGTATGACATTTTCATAAAATTGGTCCTGTATGCATATTAATAATTGAGAGTCTGTACAAAGAACCACCATATTTTTAAAGGAATATACCCCTTTTTCACCAGGTGAAGTCACAATGTGCATAATGGGTAGAAAATAGTTGTGGTTACAGAATTTAACTAATACACCCCTTACTTTAGAAGCTGCAGTAGAAAAAAGGTTTAATCACCTCTAAGTTTGCATTTTAACATTGGAGCATTTAAAAGTATTGGTTTGATGAGGAAGAGAGAGACCATGGGTGGCCCTAGATGGGGGTAAACAGGGGCCAGTGCCACCCACTGAACAACTGGCCCTAGCCCCTGTATTGAAGACATAATACAAAATACATTTCTTATGGTGATGAACTATTGAAAAATATAAGGTGTTGCAATTTAACTTCAGACTCATGGGATTTCATGCGCTAGATCAGGGGTCTACAAGCTGCATTTCCAGAATTGTGTGAGGTAATCTGGCTTTGTGGCTCATTTAAAGAGAGAAATGCTATCAAGTCTCTACTCCATCAAAAGTTCAGGCACTCACCTGCATGCAGCTACTAACTGTTGTTGCCTGTGTTAGGTTTATTCCTTATTAGTCATGTATATTACCTATCTGTTAAAGGTTAGTCGAGGATGTTCTTTTTCCAGCTGGATCATCAAAATAAGTGGTCAATGTCAATCATTCTGGTGATATGTTTACGTAAGGCCGTCCTACGTGCTCGTCCCAATTTTCACTTACCGGTGGTGATTCTGACATAGTGGAAAAAATTGCAAATCTTCTTTTGGAAAGTAAGCTTATATGAACGATGCAAACAGCAACTTTTAAACAGAGCGTGCACGAGGAGAAATGGGCTTGTGCATGCCCTCGCATATGTTTAATAGGCGTTTCCTCTCAGGAGCAGGTACAGGGTTGTGCAGGTGCATTTTGTTTTTTGTTTTTTTAAGTGAAGAGGGCAGGACTTTACAAAAATTTGCGACGATCTTCCACTATAGCTTTAATGTATTCAAGGATGAAGAATTTACCTTTTTTTAGTTATTTTTTGCATGATTAAATGAAGCCGTCATTCAATCTTGAGATGGCACACAGATATGGCCAATAAATGCTTTCAGTCCTACAATGTACTGCCAGCTTGCTCAGAGTTTACCCTACTATTTGCTTGTTGCCAGCATGGATAAACCTCCTAACCCATTGAGAGTATCAAGACATTTCAAGTAAAGAAAGTCAAGCCAAAGTCGAGTCACGAATGTTTACTGATAACCAAGAGGTCTAAAGTCATTAAATCAAAGTTTTGAGTCAAGTCATGAAGTCAGAGTCCACACCTTTATCTGAAACTCTCCTATTCAGGTCACATCACATCACCACATCACCCATTTCAAGCAGACTCAAATTGACTACGAATGTGGAAGTGAGGTGGAGCTTTTATCACAAGTCATCATCTCAAATTTGATCATGTTCTGCTCAAGCTTCCCAATAAAGAAATATTGAAATATAATCCACATGCATTAGCAGAGAACTGCAGCCCTTAAGGTGTTGTGTGGTTTGAGTAAGAGACATAGGAGTAAAGCTGTGGATCTCCTTCATAGTTGTCCACTGCCTCTCAAACACAGACACATACCTACAAGGTTTATCTTAAAATCAAATCAGACGGCTCATGGGAAATTGAATTGTTTCTGTTCTATACCTAAGCTCTAGCCATCTTTACACCTAAACCACAGGGGTGATGGAAGAAAAGAATCTGACACATTTTCTATGCTGGTTGAAACAGTAGCTTGTATTGTTAAAAGGAAAACTCTAAGGTATTGAGGCTAGAAATGTACATAAAAGTAATGCCACACAGCAAGTTTTATATTTTCTTTTTTTGTTTTTACCTTTATCTCTTTAAAAGGGTCCCAGAGGATTCTTAACTTCAGTTTCTACAGTTGACTTAGAACCATAAATAATGTAGTGTAATTTAAAGGATGAAAAACAAACATTAAAACAAAAGGATTCATTTGAACCAAGCATTGCATTTCTAGAGAGCCTCTCAGGATGACGTACAGGCTCATTACAGAGGCCATTAACCATAGCAAAGGGTTTGTAGTCCAACAGTATCAGCTGAATTAAACATGCTCACCTCTATTATCTTCTTTAATGACAACCAAGATCATTACTGAACAAAGTTAAATGCTTTTACTCGTTATCTAAATAGTGAAGGACCTAATGAGTGGATGCAAAAATCAAGGTCTTATTCTGGCCCCAAAAAAATTTCCCTACAAGGTTTCTTTCTTTGTCAGAGTGTAGAAATGAGATAAAATTGGGTCCATGTGACAGCCTGCTGTCACACTCTGAAGCTGTGTGGTAACTTTTACATTTTTCATTTTCAAAATCAGTTGTACATTTCATATATTTTCATTAGCCTGACTTTAAGCAGTGCACACATTTAGTTAACTTTATTTGTCAGGTTGTTTTTTGTCAAGATGCAATTGATTAATTTCTTTCTTCTTTGAGTTGCCAGTTTGCTGGTGGAGGGCTGCAATGAGCTCCAGCTTTCCTCAATTGGTTGCAGGCTAATCAGCTGATCAAACCATTTGTAATGGGAAGGGAAATTTGTTTATCATTTGTTTAAATATTCTTAGTTTGGGTAATTTTGTTCATTAGTTACATTTAAAAAGTATTTAGTGTCTGGCCAGTATTTATCTGTTTAATTAAGTTTATTTGTTTATTAGTTTGTTAGTCAGTTACCCCCCCCTTGTGTGTCAACGGTGGTCTGATCAGCCACTATTTAAGTTTCCCTCATGTCCTGTTTGTTAGGTCAGTTTGTGCTTGAGTTCTTTATGTTAAAGCCTGAATTGAATACTGTTTCGTTGACCTCTGTTTTTGGGCCCAGATGATCCTTTTTTGAACATTTTTGGAATAAATTAAGAATTTTTTTTTTAATTCAGTGGTTTTATTTGTAGAAATTCCCTCACAGTCCAATATAAATATAAATATAGATTTTTATTTTTTTTTTTTAGCTTATACTCATGCACCTTGAGCTTTGAGCTGCAATGTAGAGTCATGCCATTACTCTGAAAGACAAAGTATCTATAGGTTTCCATTTAATTTAAAAGGTAGACTTAATAAATGTTGAGATCAATGCAAAATTAAAAGTCACAAACTGAAATATTATAGCTTTAAAGAATATTATAAAAATATGGCAGATTAAACTTCCCAACCAAATCTGAAGCAGTTTGCCTGATTGGATAAATCCAATAGTGTTCTCTGTGATTAGCCTTTCCAGAATATTTGAGCCTGGAAGCGGGAAAAAGAAGAACATTTAACCTAATTTTCTGTCATGATGTCGGCCTTTTGGAAAAGCCTCGTCTGAGTGCCAGAATTATTTATGAGCAAGCGTCAAAGGCGAGGTCATAGTCACAAGTATGGTGTTTTTTACGCCTTTGTTTATTAAAGACAACCATCAGAAACAACACAGACAAGTTGGTTAGTTTAAACTTTTCTATGCTTCTATGTAAACATCTGACAAAGCAGATGGAGAAATATTACCTTAGGCTTAAGCATTTGCAAACTTTTAAAAGTGCTTATCTTTTCTCAAACTTCATAAACTACATCAGACACACTGGTTATACAACCACTGCAGAACTGAGTAATAATCCAGCACAGTTGGGACCATAAAACAGAGGGCTTATTCTCTGCAACAATCTGTTTCTATGTTTCTTGCCCAATCCGATGCGACGGTGGGGGGACCCCCTGTGGTTCAGAGTTACTGGGTCGGCTAGCAGTCACAGAAAGGTGGTTCAGCACACACCAGTTTCTTCCTGATTTCTCACATACTGACCATGGCGCTGTCCTATGAAGGGTGGTGGCTAAAATTAGCAGAATACATGAGGGAGACAGCCTGGGGGATAAAACAAACTGCAATGCGGTAGCTCAGGGAAGGAGGTTCAGTTAGTTATTATGCGTAGTAGAGTTTGACAATAGACAAACGTCAGCTATTGCTTATGACTACAAAAAACGAAACATCTTTTGAATCAAATCAGTCCTTTGGAGAAGGATTTTCCCTATTTAATTTATTATGCAATAGAATAAATAATCCTTTAGAAAAGAAAGAAAGACAGAAATTGAATTGTATTGATCTCACAATGGAGAAATTAACTCTCTGCATTCAACCCACCCCCTTGGGAAGCAGTGGGCTGCCAATGTGCAGGGCCTAGGGAGCAGTGTGTGGTTAAGGGTCTTGCTCAGAGACCCGGAGTGCAGGCTGTGGGCATCGAACCGGGTACTTGCATTCTTCTCAGAGGACAAGCGGAATGCTCCAACCACTAGGCCAATACTCCCCCACATAGTTCCTCAAGTACTTTTGCTTAGTTTTGGCCAATGTAACAACAAACTGTAAAGGAAGTTAAAGTAGAACTGTATAACGTCACATAGTTTGACACAAAACTGTAAGAAGAAATCAAATGCACAAGTACAAATACCCCCACACAAGGGTGGAATCATTTTAGTCCGTTCTGCCCTCTATAGGTGAGTGTGTGCACATTTCTTAGTAAAAGACTCCATAAATGATTGTGCAGCGGTGTCTGCTCTCTGAAGATAACGGTGGGTCTTTTATCGGTCAGCGTGTACACAGACTACACAAGCACCCAGTGGGATTAGGGGCCACTTTCTGTGTAAGGATGCGTGTCAGTGTGGTAGTCAAGCAGACAAAAGGATCTATCTGATTTGAAGGTTTATGTTGTAAGGTCACTTTCCATTTCTCTGGAGATGCTCCTGATTTTCAGGTCATTAATCAAAAGAGGATTGGGGGAGATCACTGCAAACTGCATGGCTGAAACGGGCTTATCAGGTTTGTTAACTTACATTTAGGATTTGGAGCATCATAAAATGACTAGGGACAAATGCAAAAAAAAAAAAAAAAAAAAAAAAAATCTACTAAATTTAAAAACCTGTTTAACTGCCCAAATATCAACACTAAAAGGTAAGTTGATGTCAATTTTTTTATTTTTGAACCGTAAAACCTTCAGCAAGGAAAACCTGAATAGAATCAGAGAACAAAAATTAAATAGCTTATCTTTTGCCTTAAACACTTTGGATAAAGTGTATTGATACAGTGCACTTGCATTTCCATCTATGGATTTTAGATTCCGCAATTCCAAGATCAGGTGATGGAAATAATATGGGATTAAAGGAGAAAAACCCAGACAAAACTTTACTTCTCAGAAAAGCCTAAAGAACCAGCTCTAGAAATGCAAAGATTAGATTTTGCTGATTGTTCTCACAATCCGCCACACGGTGGCAGCATAACACATTAGACAGATGAAACACTGCAGAGGGTGTTTTTTTTTTTTTTTTTTTTTTTTCTCCCACAGCATATGCACTTTTGATGAGAGAATATAAGTTGAAAAAAATTCATATTTACACAGCTGGATCCTACTAAGATTTTAAGTAGTGTTTCTAGATGCAGACAAGAAGAAATAAGAGAAAAAAAAAATAAATCCATAAAAAGTTGAGCGATCAATTTAGGGCAAAAAAATTAAATAGGCTTTTATCTAAAAAGCGAACTGAAACTTCCTAAAATAGAAATAAACATTTTAAAAAATTATTTAGAAATGAGTAGATGCACTGTGCTTAAGCATTTTAAAAATTTGTGGAAGATGGTTTCACAGAGACCATTAGCTGTCTGTAAATTATGTCTATTTTTGTAAACTTCCCTTGTCATCCAACCTTGAATGTTGTCAACTAAATTTATACCAGGAGAACATGCAGGGTGGTCCATAAGAATTATATTTTTCTGGGAGAACATCTTTGTCAGGCAGGCAAGGTGACATTTTTTTTTTCTTTTTTATCATCAGTTACTAAAACACATTTTCCACCTTTTAGTGTCCCATATTTGGTGCTCCAGCACCAACTGCAAAAAGGTAATTTTGTACCAATGAAGTCTTCTCTCGCAGATGCATCTAATGAAGTGGGTCTGCTTTTGGCACCAGTGACTAGCTTAATCACGCTGTATTAACAGACAGCCAATTTGATCTTCTGGCTCAGGGAAGTTTAAATTAACTTGTGAATTTATCTGCGTCTACCACTTCACTTTATTTTTTTCCATAACCCTCAGGATCTTTTAAGTTTAATATGGCTGTCTTACTGTGTCAAACCTCAACAGCATTGGCATGCTGTGAGAGGTATTACTTATGCAGAACCCCTTTTTTGCCTTTGCCATTAAATTATCAAGGCAGTGCTGATATACCTGACAAAAAAGGACAATCCACTTTCTAGCAAATATTTAGACCTAACTGCTGTTGTCTTAAACTTTGGAAGATCTAAACAGCCTATTTCAGTTTACTGGTTGTTAGCAGTAAATTGCTTACTCGCCTTTTTTGCCTCACTCCCATTTGTTCTTTTTTGTATTTGGAAGATCCAACAGTATAAAATCTTGAAAACTGGAGTTTAATTTTTGATGAGGAATGTATGAATTAACCAATGATAGAGTCCAGAATATTTGAGTCTTGTTTGATGCATACCGAGTTACTTTTAGACTAACCCTAATGATCATGGTGGACTCATCCCAATTGCATATTTGCGTGCTCCACATGTCATAATCTCTAGATGATTGAGATATTTTTAGTATTTTTTTGTTGGGAATCTATATTAATCACTGGCACCTAACCTGTAGGACGTGGACCTTTGGAGGAACTGGTTTCCAGAAAAGGCTTATGAGCCATTCGCCGCCTGGGACAAGACAGACAGACATACCCTCCAGTTGGGTGCTCTTGCCTTCACATATGGCCTTCATGGTGTTGAGTAATAACACAATTTCATCAAGGAGTTCTCAGTAAAGCCCTTCTGTTAGATTTTGGATATTTGTGGTTTACAAATCTTTGTACAGATCTTGTCAAAAAAAATCCAAGACAATGTTTGTTATTTATGTAATAAACAGCAGGTTACTGCCCACTATCCTGTCACAGGGTCCCGATTCTGACATGGTGCACTCCAAAATTCCATTCACACAAAGGAAAATAAAATGTCTACAGTTAGACATTCCTTATAGTGTAGATGTATAACAGAACTCATGATTTAGAACAAAAGCAACTTTGCAAAAGCAACTTTGCAACTTTTTCATTTTCTTATTTCCTGATCATTTAACCCTATTTTCAGCTAATTTGGTGATCTGTTTTCAAAGTGTAGAATAATTCAACGATATGCATAAGCCAATCTGAAGAACAAATCCAAATACCCTTTCCTTAAATCCAATTCATCGCATCAGGCATTTCTTCCCAAGCTATTTTAAAAATGTTATTCATCCATGTACCTTTCATCATTTACATGTTTTACCTTAATTCAGCAGGTAAAATACCATATGCTTCAGCTATATTCTGTGGAAAGCATTTCATTATTTTAGAATATGACATATGAAAGACAGTCGATAAATACAGATGTATTTGTTCCATAATTTCCCAAACCTGCAAACAAAAAAAAAGCAAATTCTGCTGGTTAGATTTATAGACATTTTTTAGGTAGTGTCCTGAAAACAATGTGGGCTACATTAATAATTGGCAATCCTTTTGGGGAAAGCGTGGTCTGATTCAGAGAGACGGCATCCATCCCACTTTCTAGGAATCTGGCTGAATTTATTGGTCCTCCAAAACCCATGTTCCCAATCGCTAGAGTTATTAGACATCATGGGGTTAATTTCTGCTGTTATGCTGATGATACTCAGCTATATCTGTCTATAAATCCAGATTAAGCTAACCAATTATATAGATTACAGGCATGTCTTGAAGACATAAAAACCTGGATGACTCTTAACTTTCTGCTCCTGAATGCAGACAAAACAGAAGTTAAAGTCTTTGGACCTGAGTATTTGAAAAAGAAGCTGATTAGTTAGTCATTTCATTTGGATGCCATTAAACTGATCTCAGATAATAAAGTAAAAAATCTTGGTGTTGTTTATGATCAGGACCTGTAATTTAAATCCCATATCAAAGAGGTTTCTAGAATTTCCTTCTTTCATCTGAGGAACATTGCAAAAATTAGAAATCTCCATCCAGGGGTGATGCTGAGAAACTAGTCCATACATTTGTTACTTCAAGAATGGATTATTGTAATTCTTTACTATTAGGAAGTCCACAAACTGTAGTTTAAAGCCTTCAGCTGATCCAAAATGGTGCAGCCAGAGTTCTGATTAAAATAAAAAAGAGAGATCATATCTCTCCTATCCTAGCTTCTCTTCATTGGCTTCCTGTTAAATCCAGAATAACTAATCCTAGAGCACTCAATCTCAATCTGCAGCTTTACTAGTGCTTCCTAGAATTTCTAAAAGTAAAATGGGAGGCAGATCTTTTAGTTATCAGGCTCCTCCCCTGTGAGGCAGACACCCTGTCTACTTTTAAGGGTAGGATTAAAAATGTCCTTTTTGATAAAACTTATAGTTAGAATGACTCAGCTTATCCAGAGCTACCTCTATAGTTATGCTGCTATAGGCTTAGACTGCTGGAGGACATAGGGACCCCTGTTTCATAATTCAGCTTCATTCTATCTCTATTTTCCTACTCTGCAGAATCTCTAATGCTATGCCATCGCTGTTTTCTTTTTTTTTTTTTCATAGTAGCTTCATCTGGTCTGTTCCTGTTTGGCTGTGACTTATTCCTGGAGAGAAATATCAGCTGTGCTGCCATCAACACCTTTTTTTATAGATATTGGAGATCAGCCTGTTTTCCAGTGTAATCCTGTTTCTCTGACTCTGACTGGCTGGATATACTCTCTTCATCCTCTGACATGGGAGTTGGCTTGGAGCTCGTCCGCCTGGCTGTGTGTTTCCTGGACAGGGCCGCCTTTTACAGTTGGCTTTCGTATCTCTGCTTCTTTCTCCTCAAACCCCCGTCGGCGTCAGCAGATGGTCGCTCACAGCTTCTGCTGGAGGTTTCTTCAAGTTAAAAAATTGTCTTTCCTCTCCACTGTCACTAATGGCATGCTTGGTGTGAGGTATTGCCTTCCAATCAATGCAAATCGATTCAACTGGTTTTCCTTAGATAGAAACGTTTAATCAATTTGACTGGATGATCTGGTGAACAGTAAACTGCCTTGAGAAGACGTGTTGTAAATTGGCGCAATATAAATAAACTGAATTGAATTGAAATATAAAACAAGACATCTTCTGAATAGGTTCAATAGTCACTGCTTGTGGCTTAAAGCTAGGATCTTTATGCAAATATACCAATACATAACTCTCTTGCCTCAGTAATGAGCAGAGATTTTTCCCCAGATCTATTTTTATTTTAACTTTGAAGCAACTCTGTGGGGCAGAATCCTGAAAAAGAGCCATGAATTATGACATGAGATACACTGCACCCTCAACAATAATTGGCACTTTTTGTAGGTTTGTTTTATCTCTTATCGACACTCATTTATGGAAGAAAAAAAAATTGTGCCTATTAAGTGATGCGTAAATGTGTGTTTCTTTATATCTTAGGTATTAGCTACAAGAAAATAGCTTCTTTCCTAAACTTGTATCTGTAATCAGAGCAAATATCAAAAATGCTCCGAGGATCTGAATGTAAGACAAAAGATAGGGTCAGAATCCAAGCTTGACTTGAAACCATGAGCAGTGAGAAGGAGAGTGAGACAAATTAAAGTAACAGTTAGCCAAAGTGGAGATTATGCTGTGATAATCTAACAATGATGTGAAAAGTTTGAGATTATCTACATTTTATTTATTAAATTTTTTTTTTGGAAGGAAATGTTACAAATCTCATAATTTTTAATCAACCATGCTGACATAAAGTAGCCAAAATTTACCAAGTTGTTTGATTACTGCTATGACAGTAATCAAACAATGTTTGATTACTTGTTTGTTTGTTTGATTATTGCTATCAGTAAGTGCACCAATTTTGGAACAACACCTCCCACAAGTCAGTTTTTACTATTATAGATTTACTTGTAAAACATCACAAATTCCAGCTTCTAATGACCAAAAACGTCAATAGCACCATCCAGAACTCCTTTATCTAGGAGAATGAAGGAATTAGTCTAGGTAATTTGGCAACTTTTATACCTTTTCTGAGATTAATTTTACTGAAAAGACCAAGTTAAACAAGACTCGACCTTTAATGCACCCTGAGATGCATTTCGATCATGAAGCATCTCTTAATGAGCCAAATGACTTTTAGCCCAAATCTTTGGACTAATAGTATATCCTTATTCCTAAAATTCAGGGAAGTAATAGTAAGTGAATACTTAATCAATATGATTCTTCCTCCTCAATCTTGAAAGGACAAAAACAAAAAGTTTTTTATGCTTCAAGAGAATGTAGTCCCTCCACAGTGTGACCTTGGCACAAGAAACCAAACACATTTTCAAGCTGTGACAAAGCACTTCCACCAACTGTTTGGCCCTATAAACATGACGCTAAATAAACAAACCCGTGGGTGGAACCAATCCTTTCAACGTCCACCTTTTAGTTTCTAAATATCCCATACAATATCCCACGTCCCAAGCAACAATCAATATGATATCTTCCTTACAGATCTGTAAATGTGACCACATTAGCCAGCCAGGATACACATTTAACCAACTCAACTTCTCCCTATTTCTCTGCATTTCCACTATCTTTAGTTTGAAATACTTTTTCCCTACTTTTTGGCCAAACAGCAAAGGCAGATGGTCCATGCAAGCAGATGCTCCCCACCCAAACTGCATGACAGAATAAACAAAGGCTGGAAGCAAAGCAAGCCAGAGTTGTTTTCCAGCAGAGGACTAGCAAACTTAATCACAGAAATCCTCCATTTTAAAGACAGCAAAGCATCTTCGGGGCAAAAGGGACAAGATTCACGGTAGGGCTGGGCGATATAGAAAAAAAGCTTATCAATAAAAAAAAAATGCATATTGATCGATATCGATAATTATTGAAAAGATTTGAAACCATATTTTATGTGCAGCTCTGCCTGTACTTTTAATGATATTGCTAAATGATTTAATTTTAGTAAAGAACACAAACACAGACTTCCAATTAAATATTTATTTAACCATTTTAACCATAACAGCATTGTTTTAAAGAAAAATAACTTAAGAGACCTGAGTTATGTTATTAAATACTGACAAAAAATAAACTAAAGTGACCAGAAAAGTGACCAAAATAAATATAACAAATAAACAAATAGAGTACCCTATTTGGGTGGGAATAGTGCACCACCAGTTTGTGGTAATTAAAAGATTGTAGGACTGACTAGCATGTAAACTCAACTCAACAAGAACAAAAACTCAAACAAAAATCAACTCACCCTTTAACCTAGCATTTCTATGGGGTATTTTTTCTCACCCCCATTCTTCTAGAGGTGCTGCTGGCATCTCGTTATGGTTCAGCTTAGTTTCCTGCTTTAACCTGAGTTATTACTTTGAAGTTGCTGGCCCCTCAGCATTTTTCTCTCAATTGTTAGAACTACGTGGGAAACTGCCCAGAACTGAATATATATATATATATATATAAATATTTTCCCGAAAATTCCTCGGAGGAGAGCCGCGCCGGGGCCTACACAGCTCGTACTCCTGCAGGTGTGAGCGGCTGAGATGATAAAAAAAAAGTTGGTTGTGTTATCAGACTTCGTTTTCACTGGTTCCCTACACATTTTACAGATGACTGTGGTTTGTTTTTTGTCCGACTTGCCATGACCGAAACGCTGCCAAACTGGCGAACTACAAAAACTCTTCTTTGAAACAACTTCCTCCGCCTCTCCTTGCTGCGACATCTTCATGTGCTCTGTGTTGTGGTTTGAGAGGGCGGCGCTTTGTGACTGCGTGTCTGGGTCCGCGATTGCGATTGGTTGGGAAAAAGTAGTGACTTAACCTGACAACAGCCAGATGCATGTCTCGCTCCGCCTAGCTCCACTCACATACATCTGGGACACCGCTCATTGAAAGTGATTTCCCCAACCGAATTTATGGTCTGGCCAATCAGGACGCAGGGCGGGTGTGTCCTGCATGTGACGCAGTGGAGAAGCGAGTTCTGTAAGTCGTTCGTCTATACTTTTTTGGTTGGCTTCTTGTTTAAAAATAAGTCTGCTGTGCACAATGTTGCCTTTTATCCGCACCTTTTCATGGCACAAATGACATTGATCATTTACCGACATTGCGCTGATTCCACTGTTGCTATATCCAAGATGTCGGCTGTTCTGTTTTGTTTTTTTCCTGCGTAGCTCTCACAGCGTCACGGGTTAGCTTCGGTGTGAGTGGTTGAAATAGCACGTCGATAAAGATGACAGACAAGTGGCTTATCCAATCATATGCAAGGAGTTTTGATAAGGCCCAGCCTTCAGTAAAGGCAATTCCTATGGCGGTGTCCCAGATGTATGTGAGTGGAGCTAGGCGGAGCGAGACATGCATCTGGCTGTTGTCAGGTTAGTAGTGACTAGGATAAACCTACATGATAGGCTACAATGAGAAGGAAGGAAAACTGCGTTTGTTTATCAAACTTTTATCGACCCTCTTTTTTTCTATTGCGCCACACGTCTATCGATCGATATATATCGTTACTGAATTATCGCCCAGCCCTAATTCACGGTTATTAAAAACTACAGAATACCCAGAAGAACCAACTTAAATTTGTGTTAAAGGACATAATTGGTGTACATTTATATTCAACACCCTTTGATTTTGCAACCAATAGGCTAAAGAAGTTACCCAATTAGACAATACCATGCACATGTGTGTTATTCAATCAATTCTACACTGAACCATGGGGGTGGTAGTATAATACTACAAGGACTTTTAATCAGCCAGTACACTGGAGGCGGTCAGAGTTTATGGGAAGATGAATTGAGGTAAGTATGGGGAAAACCTGGAGGAAAACCTGCTTGAGGCTGAAAATGATATTGATCTAAGGCAGAGGTTCACCACCCACCAGGGCAACTACAGCCTGAACCCTAATGGATTGGTTTAGATCAAAGCATTTCCAAGCGTTAAAATTGATGTGTTAAAGACTAGGCCGTGGGTCGGCAACCCCCGGCTCCAGAGTCTTTAGCGTCCCCCTTGTGGCTGCCAGGAGCTTTTTCAAAAAATTATGAAAATCTATTTTATTTTTGGTTTGTTTTAATATGGTGCGCCATAGAGATCAGTGATTACAATTTGCAACCAGCATGGCGCGGTACCAGGTCAACAAAGCTGCAGGTGAGTCGAGGACCATAGGTCCCAAAGGGAAAAAAAGGAAGATGGCTAATGAGAAAAGAGGATTCAAATAGACCGAATCATTTGTTTTCATTATCAATGCGGAAGGATTGCCTTCATTTTCGCTTTGTAATGAGAGGCTGTCAAAAAAGAAAAAGAAAAATTTGGAAAGGTAGTACTTCTGGATAAATGAGAGAAGCGCAAAGACAGTTTTAAGAAGTGGATTGCATCTCCAAACTCCACTACTGCTGCTAGGTTTGTTTTAAGCATGAAAAAAATATCCACAGTTAAAAAAGTTAGTGCTCTGACGCAGGTATGTGTTTTTTTTTTTCACCCCAATATCACCAAGGAACGCTGGTGATGGAGGATGTGGGATTTCAGGGTTAGAGAGCTCTGCTCTGATGGATGTCAATTCCTGCTTGGTTCCTCATGACTCAATCAACTCCTCCCAATATAAACACATCCACCATAGAAAGATTCCTTTATTGTGTTTCTATAATTTCAACAATGCAACAAAACTTAAACCGCACGGTGAAGGGCAGTGAAGCGGCACGTGGTGAGAGCCTTCACTGCTCGTCCCTCACCTCATAATACTATGTGACATTTGCTCCAGGATAAACATTTAATAATGAATCTTATTATATATTTAAGCCCACATAGTCCTTTTCTATAGTGGGATAATACACTTAGGGCCGGATTTATCAAGATCCAATTTTGCGTGCAGTAATTTGCGCTCGCAAACTGGAATTTTGCGCGAGGGGCTGAACCATGGTTTGCGGGTGATTTAACAAGAGCGATTGCGTAACTGGTGGCAGGTGCAAAACTGTTGGAGACACCCTATTTAAATGATGGTTTTGCGCGTTTTGTGGTTTGCGGCAAAGTAGTTTGTAGTTTGTGCAAACTAGTGCATTAAGAAATTTTAATCTTACAGTGACACCACCACCCCCTCCAAAACCTTTATTCCCTAAAGTGGTATGTGGCTGAATTTCTACTTCACTGCAGTAAAAAAAAAAAAAAAAAGTGGGAGGTCGGGGTTCTCCGATAGGGCGTCAGGGCGACATGGCATTTAGAACGTCGGACAGCACTTCTGAAAAATGAGATTGGGAGATCCCAGATGCAAAAAAGTGCAATGTTGCAAGGAGTTTTGTGATATCTGGTATTGCGTGGGTCCTCCTTGTGGCTGGCTCCAAATCCATTGGGAGTTCCCCCAACAGCTCCAAAATGGCAATACTGGATAAACGATATGTTTTGATGATCATTTCCTCGTTCATTCCAAAAATATTCACAGCGAGTGAAAAAATGCGTTCTCTGCGTCTCCTTGCTTCATTTCGGAGTCTCCTTCTTGCGACAATAACCGCTGCCATGTGTGCGCAATTACGCATACAGACCATTTGCACCTCCTTTTGAAACGTGTTAAATATAGAGTCAGATACCGTTAGCAAAATTGCTTTCAGGTTTGATAAATCACTTTGCGAGTGCTAAATTAATATATTTACATGTTCTCCTCCCACAAGACGCATTTTTGCGTGTAAACGCCCCATATTGCATATTCATTGCAGAAAAAGTACTAAATGGATAAGAGGCGCTATTTAGCACGTTTTAAAGACCAAATCCTTTTAGCACAATGTTGATAGATCAGTTTGTACATTTTTTAGCGTGCGCAGTGAAATAGCTCACGTTTTTATACACGCAAACCTTTGATAGATCCGGCCCTTAGAGTGTTACCATACGAGGCATATATAGAACTTTTACATTTTTCAGCTCCGGACAGATTAATTTTCAGTTTTTTTGGTCTTTGAACAATTTGGGTTGCCGATCCCTGGACTAGACCTAAAGCCAACAGTGAATCTGTGGCAAACCTTTATACATTTACTGTCGATAAAAGGAACTATTTTCAATTCTTTAACGTAATTTGTATCAATTCACCAATTGCATTTTGCCATACAGGGACATGCAATCCTGCTCCCCACAGTGCTTGGGCACAAATCAGTTTCTACATGCTTGTCTTATTCTCATTCCCAGGAAAAACCAGGAAGAAAATTTACATAATTATGATTACTTATGAAAGAAAGGGCAAACACCTGCTCATGAGTCTTTTGTTTAAAACTCTATATTTATGGTGCTCCACTAGATTGATATGTAAGAGGCAGGAAGTTTAACAAGAGCAAAAAGAAAAGGAGATGATATAACTAGAGGCAAACTTTGCAATGGGGACATTAGATACAAATGCATTCATGCTTAAACAAGATTTTCTTTGTTTTGTTAAAAAAATCATAAATCCCCAAATGATATCTTACTGCTACAAAGGAAGGATGTTTTCTTCATTTCCTCCAACTCTCTGGTGATATTGCACACATTTACAGTCTAGATTATTTATTCCCTCATGACTAATGCAGTAGTTTGCAAAGCTTTATCCCTCAACAGCACTTAGGTCTGAAGATGAACTGAAAGTATTGGTTCTAATTTTTCCAAACTTTGTTGTAATTGCTAGGATTTGATTAGACCATTCTAACAATTACTGCAGAAAAACAAACAAAAAAAACAAAACTACTTTCAAATGATGACTTTTCATACACTTAAACACAAGATAACGGAAGTTATATTATAACTATTGTTCAGTGAATTGCTGGATAACTGCCAGTGGCAGGTAACAAAGAGGCTATGGGTGGGTTTGATTTCAGAGGCTGCATCCTCCAAGGACCCAGTCTACCTGGAACGGTTCCTATGAGGTCCGTGAAAATAAGGCCAGATAAGTTTTGGCTGTGGATTCAAGCAGGTCCCGCCTTCTCCAGCATTCACCAACCGTATCCTCTGTTGCTTAGCAACCGTAACAGTTGACACACAAAGCAGGCAAAGAATGAATGCCGAACTTCTCTCTCCTGTTCTGGATGCTAATAACATTTTCAAGGAACAGCTATACCATTGTCTCGAACATCATATTTATAGTCCTAGCTCCAATATCTGCACAGATGTTGGAATCTGCTTCAATGTCAGACAAACCAATTAGCACAAGGACAGACAAAACTTTTCAATAAACCAACATTATCCGCTTCATACCTGACTCCATAACCATTTAAAGGACTATTTTCATTAATTTCAGATGTATCCATTTACATATTTGTATTATATTAAACTGGACTTATATTTCTTGCTGTCCAGCCGGCTTGCTTGGACCTGCAACCAATCACGGGATACCCAAGGCTAGGTAGGATACACAGGACCTGTCCTTCAAAAACAGGCTAAAAGAAGGCTGCATTTGTCGGCTGCACAACAGGGAGTCTTCAAATCCGAACAGGCACAGGCCCCGTGCTATGACGTTATCAACCTAAGAATCTGTTCTTTGGAAGACGTAGCCCCTGAATTCAAACTCAGCCATAGTCTCCTCGTGCTCCACGCAGGTTGGGGATAAATGTAAACACGTGAGACATAGCATAGCCCACCTGGCTAAAGATAGCACATGGAAGGCTAAGTTTGGTCTCCTGCGATCTTCTCGCTGTGGAAGAAGTTCTAAGTGACCAGTGTGACTGGCAGTCATCCAGACATTCACATAGTTAGAACGCAACTTTCATTCTGTTTGATTCCTTCCTGACTGCCAGTGGATGGCTTATGCCAGCCATGTCACAACGAACACTAATCACCCTCCTCTCAGGAGGTAGCAGGATCCAGAGGCAGGAATCGAAGAAGCCAGTGTGGACTCGCTCCCCATGTTAAGGGGGTGGAACCGTGCAAAGGTGCAGAGTTTTGCCCATTACTCCAAGGCACAAATATCCCTCAGTGGAACAACCCTGATTGTCAGGACATAGAGACAGCCCTGGTGGAAGTGGGCTGGTAGGGAGCTGGGCTGCCATTGTGGGGCACCCAGGGAGAGGGTCCTGCTCTGAGAGCTAGAATGGCAGTCTGTGGGAGTGGATTTCGAACTCACAACCTCTGGATTCCAAGCTGTGTGCCCTAAACACTAGGACACCGCTCCCCACAAAGAAATCAAGTTGTTCCAAATGATAATAAATCACCGGCTGATTAGTGTTATTACTTCCACCTGTGTCTCTCAGCTACCACCAGGAACCCTTATTAAGACTTGAACAAAAGCTCAGTTTGATTCTTTCTCGAGGTCAACATTCTTTCAAGAGAAGGCAACAGTAGACATATCAAAACTGATTGAAAGAGAAAACAAAGCAACATAAATTAAGGAGGTATCTAAACTTGTTTTAAGCAAAAATGATAAATATGTCAGTTCAATACTGTTCTGGGAAAAAGGTGAAAAACAAAAAAATAAATACAATAAATACAAAAATAAAAACAGCTATAAATTCAAAAAAATATTTTTTTACTAAAATTTGAGTTATCAGCGACAGTGATAAAACAGTTGACCAAATTCTAAAATAGTAACACAAAATAAGTAATGTATACTTTACCATAAATGTATACTTTAGGCAATAGTAAAAAGCGTACCCCACATAAGCAGCTGCATGCCAGCGAACAATCAAATGTATTAAATTCATATGGATAATAGTATTAGTGTGAAAAAAAAAGTATTAGGGTAAAATGCTGAAGATATGTCACATCTGTCCTACCAGTTGATGAGACAGCAGGAGCGTCCACACGCGCAGAAACTGTCGCCACCCTCTTTGCATCCATTCCGGAGATCAGATGAACCGTTTGCAGGAACAAATATTTGTTTTCTCCGCCGTTGGAGCTTTAAAGCAGCTGCAAACGAGGAGCGGATGGAAGCAGAGGACTCTCTGCTCGTTAGTTCGCAAGTTTTGTTGAGAGGCGCGTGCTCGTGCACGCGGCACCCTCTGGAGCTGGAGGTGGAGTTTGGGAAGTGATTATTTGGAGCGCAGGCTGGCATTCTCAATGTTAAACGTTGTATAAAATATCCCTAGACACATCTTAAATTTTAGGGAAAATACAAACATCCATGGTGAGACTGATATACAAAAAAAAAAGTTTTTTTAATGTAAAAAGTGGTCTTATTTATTGTAAAATAAATAAATAGGCCTACATATAAAAAAAAGAGCATCTCCATTGGAAAAATATATTCAGAATGTTTTTTTTTTTTTTTTTTGCAAGGATATCCTCAAAATATATGGAAGCAAATAGTTACCATATTTCAAATGAAAAAGCATTTTCAGAAATGCTTTTTCATTTTAAGAATGTGGCTGCATTACTTGACTCATAAATTAAATTAGTAATCAAACATCCTATTTGCATTTGCATTTTCTTGTTTAAGACTGCACATTTTATGCTATGATCAAAGAGAAAACACAGCGGACATTGCTTTTTCGTTTTCGTGGTCTGCCAGCAAAGTACTATCCATAACTCGAAAACAAAAAAACATTCTGTGCAGTGGGCGCAGTAGAGTGATGTCTGCTGCGCCCACATTTGCTTCCATAAAAATGTTCAATTTCTGTTAATGGACTGAACCCAGTTATTAATTAATTTCCAGAAGTTTTATTCCTGACCCTTGTATGTTTGCTGTATTTACATAGGATGGGACTTCTGAAGGCACTTGCATGCTTTTGTTTTTATTTTGGGGTATTAAAATGAAAGGAACTGAATACAAAAAGAAAAACATATTAATTTCATATTACCACTAGGCATTAAAATTTGTGGTGACAACATTTGCAAAAGTAAACATAATATATGACTAATTTTTGTTTTCTGCAAGCAGTTTCCATAAACCTCTATAATTTGTTCCATGGCGATGAGAACATAGCTCCCATGTTCTTCAGCAACCTTTGGCCATATTGATGTAAATGTGTTTTTTTGTCATTCAAGTTTATCCTTAAAAGTAATTTCCAGCTCAAACTGTCCTTTGCATTTAAGGTATATGCATTGCCCTAAAATAAACCCATGCATATCCACTGCTGTGTTGTTTGCTTGACATGCTGCAAGCTGCGTTGATCCATAAAATACCCAAATCCTGCTTCTGGGACCATTCGAACAGTGTTTTAGTGTTTTCATCCTACATTTTATGAAAGCCTTCTCAACATGTCAGTAATTTCAAACCTCACATAATTCAGCACCATAGAGTTGCTCTAGATTTTGCTTATTAAAATTTCTGCACAACAGTAACCACAGAACATGTGCATTCATTGCTCAGCACTAGCTGTGTTTCTCCAACATTAACACATAAGCATTACACACACATTATGAGCAGTAAATTACATAAGTTGATTGAAATAAGAAAAAAATCTGTTGAAAACAGCTGAGATTAAGCTACTGCTATAAAAAGACAAGCCATGCGTGCTTCTTGGTAAATCGGCTGTCAGCTGTAGTAATGATCAGAACTTTTTTAGGAACACTGAACATATGCTTCTTGGCAGGGAAAACAGCAAATGCAAATTATTATTTTTTTTTTTACTTTCCCTCCCTAGAGTACAACAAACATTAGAGGTTTCTGTCAGACTGTAAAATGTTCTATTTTTTAGGTTTAAACACAATAGACAGCATTGGACTATCATGAAATGGGGAGTTTTTTTATTCTACAGACCCAGCTGAATATACAATAATTTTAGCCTTGAAGTGTGTTTCAGATACTTTATGCCATTTTTAGACATTTATTTTTGGAGAGTTCTCTGTTTCATATGCAAATGAGATGACGTGAAGTGTGTTAAATCTTGAGAAAATGTTGGGATCCAGTGGTTTGCCCTCCAGAGGGCGACGTGGATCCCTTCCTGTGGGCTTCTGTTTCTGTTGGGATCCAGGGGTTTGCCCTCCATAGGGCGCCGTGGATCCATGCCTGGGGAGCTTGGGTTCAGCATGGACAGCTGTTTCCCATCAGCTCATTAAGAGCTCTCCCTATTTAAGCTGGTTGAGAGCTCCACTCTGAGCCGGATTGTTTGGTTAAGCAAGCCTGAGCCACCCTGCCTGTCTGAACCCCTGCCTGTCTGAACCCCTGTCTGAACCTGAGAACCTGTAAGTCTGTTAACCAGAACCTGTATCAGAACCTAACCTGCTCTGTCCTCTCTGTCTCCAGGGCAGAACCCTGTGTGAGTCAATAAATATTCGACTTTTAATCCTGCCTGTGTGTCTGGAGTTCTGCATCTGGGCTAGTAACCTGCCACATCATGACAGAAAAAATCAGTAACTATCATTTAAATAAGTATCTAAATTAAAAATGTCAATGTTTTGATCTACACATTCAAAACAAAGATTAAAATACAAATTCCCTCTCAATTATCCCAGCTCATTAGCAGGATCAAATTTATTTTTAGGATAGCTTAATAGAAAAATATTTTTTTCACTTGTTCCTTTTTGCTTATCTCATTTAAAACTGTTAATTTAAAACCTCATTTTGGTTTAGAATAAATATGCATTAAACATTTTTTTTCATTAAACAACAAATAAGATTAAAGTTTTTTTTCTATATAATGTATTGTGTTATTCACCTAACCATTTGTCACAGTTTAATTTAAATGTATTAAGATTTAAATCTTAAGGACAGAGACTTCTATCTGTCAGTAGGGAATTTTAAATCGATGACCAGAAAAATCACGAGGGGTTCCTCAGGGCTCTATTCTGGGACACCTCTCCTATTCAGTATCTACATGCTCCCCCACTCATCTTAGATTAGAACAGTTACCCTTACTATGCAGATGACATCTTTACATATCAATATATGTTATGTTATATCTATGAACCCATCAGAGTGGTTGCTAGTTGCTTAGAACAGATCGATGTGTGCATTTGTCATAATTTTCAGCAACTGAATAAATAAAAAAAAGAGCAATAATGAACTTCAGACTAAAGGAGGAACGATCCAAAGTTAAACAAACAGTAAACAGAGTAAAAAAACTGAAGAACCCAGGGAAATATGAAGGGCTCATGGAAGAACTAGAAAGAGCCTGCAATGTGTGGGCAACAGGAGTGTTTGTAGTCAGAGCACTCAGGGCGGTAAACCCCACACTGGAGAAGTTGCTCCAAAAGATACCTGGACCACCATCGTGTGTTTTTTAAGAAAAATTTTCTACATTTCCAGACTTCTGTGCTCTTGATCAGTTTTTAAAAAGTTTATTTCGAAATTGGCTTTTGGGTTGTCCTGAGTTCATTTCATTTTGGTTCTAATAACTTAATTATTTTCTCTTTTCCATTAAATATATCCATATAATCCACTTTATTTAATGTGTCCCTTTAATTATCTTTAGTTAGTTTGTGGTTTCTATGCTACTGAAAGATACTTATCTTTTTTAATATACAGCACTGTGCTATTTAAATAAACTTGTCTTGCCTTACTCATACTCTTCTTTTCTCTTGCGCTTATCAGGGACCGGGTTGCGGGGGCAGAAGTCTCAGCAGAGACTCCCAGACTTCCCTCTCCCCAGTGACCTCTTCTAGTTCTGCTGAGGGAAGCTTAAGGTGTTCCCAGTCCAGCCAAGAGACATAATCCCTCTAGTGTTTGCTGGGCTTCCTCGTCTGGAACACCTCCTAAGGGAGGCATCGAGGGAACTTCTGAAAAAGATGGCCAAGCCACCTCAGCTGACTCCTCTTGATGTGGAGGAGACAAGAAGTGGCTCTACTCCAAGGGCCGGATTTATCAAGATCCAATTTTGCGTGTAGTAATTTGCGCTCGCAAACTGGAATTTTGCGCGAGGGGCTGAACCATGGTTTGCGGGTGATTTAACAAGAGTGATTGCGTAACTGTTGGCAGGTGCAAAACTGTTGGAGACGCCCTATTTAAATGATGGTTTTGCGCGTTTTGTGGTTTGCGGCATGGCGAGTTCGGGCAGCAGAAAGCGCAAAAGAAAATTCGACCCCATGGAAATGGAGGTGTTGGTGGATGAAGCCAACAAACATTTAAGTGAGCTACAGCAAAGAGGTGTGACTGTCACACAGAGGAACGCGATATGGGAACAAATCTGTCATAAAGTAAACGCTGTTGGTGAAACCTTGCGAACAGTGGATGAAGTAAAAAGAAGATACCAGGATATTAGAAGGCGAACCAAAGAAAAACTGGCATATAACAAAACATCTGCGAACAAAACAGGAGGGGGCACAGTAGATGAGATGCCTCTGACCAGCATTGAGGAACAAGTACAGCTGACGCTCTGTGAGGAGCAAATCACTGGGATTGCCGGGTATGACACACTTGACCAAACAGCAGGACACGGTAGGTGCACAATCTCAGAAAAGGTTTATTGAAAAGATTTATTCAGAACTGAAAAGAATGCACCACCTGTGAATTTAATGCTGTTTCAAGTCAAATACGTAACTAAACATTTGCTTTACATTTAGAATCTGCATCAGAGGTCCAGCCATCATCAAATCCCCCCGTAGCAGCTGCCACCCCCATGAGGCCTCGTATGAGCCTGGAACATATTGATTTGGAGTTGCTGCAAGAACAAAAAAAACAGTCTGCAGCCCTGCAGACAATTGCACGGGAGATGTGTGTGGCATCAACGTTGGCACGGGCGGCAAGGCGCGACACTCAGACCATAGCCACCCACTGCAGACAGATGGTCTCTGCAGTGTCTGCCCTGACGATGGCTGTCAATTCTGTGGCAAGAGGGATACGGGAAGGGATGCGGCCAATGACTACCCCCAATCCAGGTGGAGAAGCGGCTCAACAAAGTGGCACAGCAACAAATAGGCAGCCAGGAACCGCAGAGGAAGGAGTGCGCACTGTGGGCAAGTTCCACCTGCGTAAAAGGAGATACAAATAAATACTTGCAACACTTAAGTTGTCTGTTTGATTCTTCACTTTGTGGGGGGGAAAAGGCTATATTTCTTTTACCATGTTGCTTAATCTAAAGGAAGTGTAACTTTTGCTGGACTTAACATAATTAGATGCTCAAACTAGTAGTTTGTACAAACTAGTGCATTAAGAAATTTAAATGTTACAGTGACACCCCCACCCCCTCAAAAAAAAAAAAAAAACACAGGTGTTTTGTATTGGCCTGTAGAAAAATGCACATACCAAATGGCTCACAAGAAGTGACTGTGGATGAGATTTTTGTGCATACGCATTCCCGCAGTATTGGCATGTTGCTCCACAGGCGCAGGGGGGAGGTCGGGATTCTCCGGTAGGGCGTCATGCTCCAGCCCGTGTTGTTTGGCAATGTTATGAAGCATGCAGCAGGTCACTACAATCTGGGCAACTTTTTCTGGCTTGTACAGCAGTGCTCCACCAGTACGGTCCAAACATCGGAACCTGCTCTTCAAGATCCCAAAGGTGCGCTCCACAATGTTCCGGGTGCGAATATGGGCCTCATTGTATCCAATTTCTCCAGCAGTGGTCGGGTTGAGAACGGGTGTCAGGAGGAAGGGATGTAGGGGGTATGCACTGTCACCTTAAAAAAGAAATCTGGGTGAATACGACACTGATGAAGAAATTATTTCTTTTTCTAAATATTTGACTCACCTACAAGCCAGCCATCTCCAAACTCTCCATCACGCAACTTGGAAAACAGGTAGCTGTTTCTTAAAATGAAAGAGTCATGCACTGACCCGGGATATTTTGCCACAACGTTGGTAATGATGCCTTGGGCATCACAAACGCACTGCACATTCAAAGAATGCATGTGTTTGCGATTCCTATACACATGCTCACTTTCTGCAGGGGGCACAAGTTGAACATGGGTGCAATCAATCGCTCCAATCACTCCGGGAAATCCAGCGATTGCAAAAAAGCCTTGTTTGGTGTCATTTAGTGACTGCCGGTTGTGTGGAAACCTAATGACCTTTCTCATACGGCGACACATGGCATTTAGAACGTCGGACAGCACTTCTGAAAATTAGATTGGGAGGTCCCAGCTCTCGCTGCAACCGTACGCTGGAATGACCTAGATGCAAAAAAGTGCAATGTTGCAAGGAGTTTTGTGATATCTGGTATTGCGTGGGTCCTCCTTGTGGCTGGCTCCAAATCCATTCGGAGTTCCCCCAACAGCTCCAAAATGGCAATGCTGGATAAACGATATGTTTTGATGATCGTTTCCTCGTTCATTCCAAAAATATTCACACGGAGTGAAAAAATGCGTTCTCAGCGTCTCCTTGCTTCATTTCGATGTCTCCTTCTTGCGACAATAACCGCTGCCATGTGTGCGCAATTACGCATACAGACCATTTGCACCTTCTTTTGAAACGTGTTAAATATAGAGTCAGATACCGTTAGCAAAATTGCTTTCAGGTTTGATAAATCACTTTGCGAGTGCTAAATTAATATATTTACATGTTCTCCTCCCACAAGACGCACTTTTGCGTGTAAACGGCCCATATTGAATATTCATTGCAGAAAAAGTACTAAATGGATAAGAGGCGCTATTTAGCACGTTTTAAAGACCAAATCCTTTTAGCACGCTGTTGATAGATCAGTTTGTACATTTTTTAGCGTGCGCAATGAAATAGCTCACGTTTTAATACACGCAAACCTTTGATAAATCCGGCCCCAAGTCTTTTGTGAATGTTGACACAGTAAGTTGTGTTTATTGTATTTAGTTTGGATGCTTAATAAAAGAAAGGTTTAAGAAAGTTTTAAAATGTTATTACTTCATTTTTAAATGTCTGTGTATGTCTTTTAGAGAGCCCAAAGTTGCAGTTTATTTGTAAATTTAGTTATATAAACAATACAAATTTTCATTGCAACATAAAACAAAAGTTGATTTGTGAAAATGAAGGGATCTATGACATGTTGAAACAGTCCCAGCGATTTTTCTTTTCTAAATGTACGTATATTGTGAAAATTTGTGCATAATACGTCTAAAAGGTATGGGCAATAAGCAGACAGATGTAAGCTGAATATGCAAATGACTGGTTGGTGTAGGCTCAATCGTCCTGGAGGAGTTGGTAGAAAAAGAGGAGATGCAACCATCCCCAGTCTCACCTACATCAGATGTGAATCTGTCAATAAGGGAGAGCTAAATACCTGAGCACCTGGACAGAAAATTTAAGCCAAATACGCCCAGACAGACTGGCGCAGGTGGGATGATGGCAATAAGAAGCATTAATGAGGGCACATGGAGATGAAAGTTGAACAGATGGCTAATGGGCTATTTAGGTCAAGTGAAAATTTAGTTTTTAATCTTCTTTTTGGCCATCTCATTCTAAGCATCTATATTCAAAACTTCCTGGACTTCATAGTCCCACATGCACGCAATAACTCTGATCTAATAACCGTGCTAGAAACAGGTTCATCCCCTCCTGCAAGTACACCAAATGATTATCTATTTCTGTCCTCATCTGTGATGCTGCGCAAAGTTTAATCATGATATATTTGGAGTTGCACAAGGACCATGCAGTTTGTTTTTATCAAAATGACTTTATGAAAACTTTTGCAATTTTTTCTTTCAGCACTAGATTGGAGAAAAGGCCATGGTTAGGTGATTTTACGGTCAGCCTTGACTGATGATCACTGGAGCAGCCAAAATTTACAACCGAAGCCTGGAAGATTCCATTACTCATCAAGGCACTAACAGGCAGCATTCCTGTTAATGAGTCCTTCAGACGTTTTAAACAGTCGGAATGAAATCAGAGAAGAAACTTAAAGCATTAATCTCATGGGGCTTATAGGTGACCATGGTCATAGAATAATTCATGCAAGGACTTCCCCACTCAACTAAGTCACGTTTTGTATTCTATTTTTTCCAGATTTTTCACTGTTGGATAATATGCATTTATGAGCAACTTATATTTATTCTATATCTGCATATACACCATATTTATTTCTCGTGTCCACGTGTTTATATTGTACATTATATATATTTCATGTTTCTCTATTCTGTATTTGCACCCATACTAGTGCCTTTAATCTCATTGTGCTACGTATATCGATAATGCTTCTGATTCTGATTCTCTGTAGAATTCCTGTCAAGAAAATACACCCTTTTTGACTTCTCAGCTTTTATACGTCAGGACATAATTTACCAGGTTCTAAAATAATTGAATCTAATCTGATTTATGCTTTAATCATCATTTATTAAAAACAGTTGAAATAGGAAGGATGCTTGTGAAAAAAGTACACATCTTCTGCTTATATAGATTTTAACACACAACTGTTTTTGCAAATTGTTAGTCTGCAGCTTTATCATTATGCCTGCAGTAGGTGGAAAGACATTAGCAATGGCTTTAGAGAAGCAGGTGCAGCTACTCTGCAAAATCTAGAAATAAGTACGTACAAATATCTTAAATTAAGATTATTTACTCTTAATTTGAGCAGGTAAATAAGATTATCTGTCAATAGAATTACTTTTTTTACTCTTACACTGAGATAATTAGAAAATATGCACTTGTAATAAGACCATGCTATTTTTTTTTCTTATTTAAAATGTAAATTGTCTCGTGTCATTGGCAAAAAGTCTCACTTTCCTCCTCAATTCAAGACAAACTACATTTATTTCAAGAAAAAAGACTTATTTTTATTTACAATTTTTGCAGGGTACTCTTGGATCTCTGAAAGATTAGAATATTGTTTCCAACGGTCAGATTTTAATCACTTGGCTATGAGAAAGATTATTATTCAGCGTGAAACATAAAAGTGATTGGGAGTTTTCTTATCGTTGAATGTGACACAGCAAATCCAACCTGGAATGCTCAAAGAAACTGCCAAGCAGTAAAACAGCCTCAGACTTCAGATTGAACAGTTAAGGAAGATGACAGCTTAGACTCAAGAAGCATGAGAGGTGTTGACAAAAAAAAGGCTTTTCTCACTAAAAAAGAATCTGGCAGCACAGCTTAGATTTGCAAAGCTGAACCTGAAACACCTTGAAGACATAAAAAAAAAAAAAAAAAATTACTTTGCACAGATCAAATGAATAAAGATAGTTTACCATGGTGCAAAGCGGCACATTTCAAGAAAACAAAACAGCCCATAAATATTCTACAAGGAACAGAATCTTGAGGTATATCCTTTGCCCTCAAAATGTGTTCACAGAATTGAATGTTTCACAGCCAGCTGTGGTTATATGGAAATGCTTCTTTAGCATCTGGATACCATCGGAAAGCTTTCATTGAGTTAAGATATGTAAAAATCCTAAAATGAAGGGGAATTTCTTTATTAAAGGTGAAAGTTTTAATTCATCATTGTTCAAAGCCCCTGAAAAGCACATGTGAAAAGCACGTTTTGAGAAAATAGCCATGAATGTTTAAGAATACGGTAATTAGCATTCAGCTCACCTGAAATAAAAGAAAAATATGATAGAAAATAGTGTCTGTGATCGTACCCCATAGAACATCTCCAGAAAAATAATCCTTTGAATCAATATTGCCACATTTGTCCTTTGAACCTCTTAGACTACAGTGTATATAAAGCAGTCAGATGAAATTAAGAGCAGATGATAGGAAGTAGATAGTAAGTCTGTATCTAAATGAACCCTAAAACTAATGCAATATTTTAATTTTCTGAGACATTGAAGTTGGGATTTTCATTATCTGAAGACATACTCATTAAAATTGTTCCAGTAGAGTAAATTGATACTTATTTCTCTTAGCATGTGTATTGAAACTTCACTTTCTTAAATAGTTGATAATAATAGATCTCTTTTTGATGTACTTGAACTTGAATACCCTAGAAAAAGGTATGCTCATATTTGATTTTTTATTTTTCTTACAAGGCTTCTATGTTCTATGTTTGTTTCCTAAAAAAAGTGTTTCTGCCAACACTGAAAGCTGATTACAACCTTTCTCCATATGTCGGTGCAATAATCTTTTCTCTCTCATTGTTAAAAATAGTTTGGATCTCCTGGAGATGTAGAGCTGCCTGTTTACGGGAAGTGGCTTCATGTTCTTTCTTGTATATTTTGGATTCCACACCAGATGACAGTGACAGAAGTGTCCTCTTGATGTGACTGGTCAATCTAACACAATGGAGGTCATTTAATTTATTCCTGTGTCTTTTAAAAGAAACCAAAATCACACTTGGTCTAAAGAGACCAACAGGAGGCAATGCTGACCTGATATTGATTAGATTTATTCACAAGCCTATTTCCCCTATGGTCCAAAAGGAGACATTTTGTTATCTGGTTTGCTCCTTCTTCTAAATACAAACCCCTCTAGATTGTCACCGTCTTTGCAAGGATGAATTGAAACAGATGGCGACGCATCCTGGGGATTATTTGAAAATGGCTCTTTGGTATCTCAAGGGAGTCAACTAGGATGTTACTAATCAATGCGTTAACTGCCTTTTTCATTATTCAGAACTCTTATTATGGCTCGTCACATCCAGTACAGCTAGGCGGTACATCTTTGCCAGAGTGATAAATAGATTTTATTAACGTGTCATCTGAAAATTAAGCGGCAGTGTTTAGATTAATCTGATCAGCTCTCACATAGAGGTTTTCATCCTTCAGATTTTTAAAAGATAGGATTTGTTTTAACATGTTTTGGTTTGGGTTTTTTTACCCCTGGAAGAGCTAAGACTAACGTGGATCCTACTAAATAAACAATGTTAATTTGATCCAAAAAAGGGTCTGTAGTAGAATAAAACACTGAACATACACATATAGGGAGTTGAATATACACTATAGGTCTGGCCAGTGATGACATGCTGTGGGAAAAATTAAATCTCCTTACAATTCCCTTTTACATTTACTGATGTATGAGTGCTGAGTGTCAGGGGCGGAGATAGATGGGGGGCCAGAGGTGGCCATGGCCACACTTACCCAATCATTGGCCACCCATGTGGCCACCCCAGCCATCATAGACAGGGGCCAATGGGGGCCAGTGCCCCTGTAGATCATGTCCTGGCCCCTGTACTGAAGACATATTACTCAAAGAAATTCTAATGATGATATGCACTGGAACAGAAATGGTCATTGATAGGTCCTTTGGATCTATTTTATTACTTTTCTTTACAAATTCTGTTTTACTAATTATTCAAAAACAATAAGGCGATACCTTCAGTGGTATTAAGACAGGATCCCTGTTTTCATCTATTTTTTTTTTCAAAACAAATTGCTCTATTTTTTACAGCTTAATTTATCAGTTTTTCTTGAGTTCTAAGTCAGATTTGATAGAAAACGGTAATTTTAATTATGAACGTACACTATATTGCCAAAAGTATTTGCTCACCTGCCTTGACTCACATATGAGCTTAAGTGACATCCCGTTCCTAATCCATAGGGTTCAATATGACGTCGGTCCACCCTTTGCAGCTAGAACAGCTTCAACTCTTCTGGGAAGGCTGTCCACAAGGTTTAGGAGTGTGTTTATGGGAATTTTTGACCATTCTTCCAGAAGCGCATTTGTGAGGTCGCACACTGATGTTGGACGAGAAGGCCTGGCTCTCAGTCTCCGCTCTAATTCATCCCAAAGGTGTTCTATCGGGTTGAGGTCAGGACTCTGTGCAGGCCAGTCAAGTTCATCCACACCAGACTCTGTCATCCATGTCTTTATGGACCTTGCTTTGTGCACTGGTGCACAGTCATGTTGGAAGAGGAAGGGGCCAGCTCCAAACTGTTCCCACAAAGTTGGGAGCATGGAATTGTCCAAAATGTCTTGGTATGCTGAAGCATTCAGAGTTCCTTTCACTGGAACTAAGGGGCCAAGCCCAGCTCCTGAAAAACAACCCCACACCATAATCCCCCCTCCACCAAACTTTACACTTGGCACAATGCAGTCAGACAAGTACCGTTCTCCTGGCAACCGCCAAACCCAGACCCGTCCATCAGATTGCCAGATGGAGAAGCGCGATTCGTCACTCCAGAGAACGCGTCTCCACTGCTCTAGAGTCCAGTGGCGGCGTGCTTTACACCACCGCATCCGACGCTTTGCATTGCACTTGGTTATGTATGGCTTGGATGCAGCTGCTCGACCATGGAAACCCATTCCATGAAGCTCTCTGCGCACTGTTCTTGAGCTAATCTGAAGGCCACATGAAGTTTGGAGGTCTGTAGTGATTGACTCTGCAGAAAGTTGGCGACCTCTTCGCACTATGCGCTTCAGCATCCGCTGACCCCGCTCCGTCAGTTTACGTGGCCTACCACTTCGTGGCTGAGTTGCTGTCGTTCCCAAACACTTCCATTTTCTTATAATACAGCTGACAGTTGACTGTGGAATATTTAGGAGCGAGGAAATTTCACGACTGGATTTGTTGCACAGGTGGCATCCTATCACAGTTCCACGCTGGAATTCACTGAGCTCCTGAGAGCGACCCATTCTTTCACAAATGTTTGTAAAAACAGTCTGCATGCCTAGGTGCTTGAATTTATACACCTGTGGCCATGGAAGTGATTGGAACACCTGATTCCAATAATTTGGATGGGTGAGCAAATACTTTTGGCAATATAGTGTATATCGACCTAATTAGAATTAGAATTTAAATTAAACCTAATTGAATAGAGATTTCACTTCATGCAGCTATATTAATATACTTGAATCCCTTGCCCTGTTTTTTATTTCATGCTTTTCTGGGCCCCCATAAAAACACTCTGTCCCCCTCCTGAACCCCTGGAACATTTGGTCTAGAACCACCACTGCCTACCATTTATTTCCTTCTAATACAGATGGTGGCAACACTAATACTCTCAAGTGGAATATTCAAAATATAAAATTTTTTTATATATTAACAATTATTGGCCGACACACACACTGTGGTTTATTATGCACAACCATATACTAACATTAAAGATGATAAGTACAGAATTCCTGCTCTTTTCAGAAGATTCTGTGTTTTATGGGGTAAAGAGAAAATGATGCGTCTCTGCAAGTCATCTAGGAGTCTTCAGTGAAATCATAGATAAATAACTATTTTAATAAAACATATTAAATTATCATTTCATGTAGATATTAGTACTTGCTAATGTCAATTTTATGCAGAATGATTACTGATAAAAGTAGGTAAGTAATGACGATGAAAAAGATGTTCGCCGGAAACTCGAACCTGAAAGAATTTTATCCACTATACCTTTTATCTAGCACAGATGTTTAAATATATGCGTCTATTTGTTAGCAAAGGCTGTAGGAAAGTATAGTTTGTCTTTTTTTTTTTTTTAGAAAATATGGATGTTTTGTTTATTCCTTTTCCAAAGTGAAATGATGGTATGAAAAATAAAAAGGAATTTTGAAAACACAGATCCAGGGCATGAGTTTGAATTCAATGCACAACTAATCAAAAGTTTCTGTTAGACTTCTAGCTGAAAATGTGTCTATGGATATACGGTAGTTCAGCTAAATTGATTGATGTTCTGACATACTCTGTGTTCAGAACTGTTTGTAGGTATGGAGATCCATTGGCAAACGTTAAAGACTGTGTAAAGACAATTCCCCAATTTTCTTTTAAACATATAAATGTCCTAGATGTATTGTTCTTCACATTTATAGAGTCTTCAATCTTTTATGATTGCATTGTGACGGTAAAAGTAAATTTGGGTTTCAATATTCCTGTCAGGTTTCTGTCAGAAGTGCAGCATTAAGTCCTCATGAAGCTTCCTTCAGCATAGGCCTGCCCCCTGCTGGCCATGCAGTATCAAATTTAACAATGAGGCTGCTTCTGCATTCTTGCCACCTCGGCATCTATGTTTAGCGCTTTATCAGACCCCTCCAGCAAGTTGTCTTTCAAAAAGGCAACTAGCCAAAAATCTGCTTTTTCCTGTCTTATTGGAGACTTTGGTGACAACACTGCACCAATCGCATTGGGTTTACAGTCTTCAATAAACAGTTAGTTAACGACCCCCTCCCTCTCTGAAACATAGGGACTCTGATGCAGCAGCTGCAACCTTTATTAGCAGTCAGAGAACTCTCCTGTTTCCTCATTGAACGTCACATGTTTGAAGCTTCCTCTGATCCAATCCCCTGATATTTTTTATTACTTTAGAGGCCTCATTTTATATTGTTAGTTTTTGTTATTAATATCCAGATGAGCGATTAATAAAACATACCGTAATTCTGTCATGTGATAAACTGAGAACACTCATTTAATTACACTTAACATGGTCTTTAAGTTTAGCCTTCTTTATTAATTCCACGTTTTAGTGTATTTTGGATCATAATCATGTTTGAACAGTCAGTTCTCTCCAAGTTTCAACAAGGCAGCTGTGCATCTGAAGACCAGTAAAACAGTTTATATTGATCCTCATTGTGCCTTGTATATTAGGAGGTTTGGAATTCCAGAACCATATGTGACTATTGAGGACCTCCATACATTAAACAACTTTGGCAAAAATTGTGAAGAAATAAGCCTTTGCTTTTTGTTATATAATTGTATTTTTAAATTTTCCCAAATAGAATGAAACTAAGGGTTAAGAATGTTTGGTTATTTCAATGTAACGTTTATGATACCATTATGAATTTTGTAGACCATTATGAGGCTGCAAACCGTTTGCTTTTATTTTGTTCCCTCTGACAATGACAGAAATTACTCGGATGACTTATCTTGCTAAAAAGAAATCCACCCCCCCAAAAGGGGTTATTCTTCAACCTAAAACCTCAAAGGTGGGAACATTTAGGATTTATATAATCCTGACTACACATCGTAATAGATGCTGAAAGGGTTAAAGGAGGTAAATATTAGGGTTCAAGCACTGATCTTACAAAAACAACTAACAATGAAACTAGCTAGTTGGAGAAAAGGAAACCAGCTTAGTTCACATGATGCTGTACGTTTTAATCCTTCCATCCTGAAGAAGAGCCGAATTTAATTATAAAGTCAACAACCATTGCGATTCGTGCCTGTGGTCAAATAGAAACCCAATGGAAGAACATGGTTCTCCTACAGCAAGAAGTGATGCTAATCAATTTGCAGTCCTCTGCTGTGTCTCATTCAAGCTGTTGGCAATGTCAAGCCGGGCGAGTTGGACCCAGGTTCAACAGCCCTGCCGTGAAATGCACTGAAGAAGCTCCAGGAGAAGGAAGAGGACTCGTCTCTCATTATCCTCTCCTTTTTCTGCAGCCTCTACTCGCCCCTAAGAGTCAGCTGTCAATCACATCCTGTGGGGAAATGAAGTCAGCTGGAGCTTAGAACGCACACCATGCTGTCACAAGGCAGGAAGAAAGCGCCTAAGGTTGGCCAACCTCGCTGCTGGTTGCAATTAAACTGCTGCATGGCAGCAAAGAGAGAAACCTGGGGCCACCTGAAGGTTAGCAAGAAACCCAATTACCAGCTTGTCATGTCCTGATAAGAAGGCAACAGCTCCGAGTCTCTTCGCAAAAAAGCTAAATAGGAATGTTTGTGGTATTGCAATAATGTACTCTTCTAAATAGATAAATGAAACTTTTTTTTTTATTACTAATTCTGGTTCCAATAAACAGTGAAGATATGCATTCTCACTCAGAACTCAGAAATCAACAGTGTTGGATTAGAAAATTATAAAAATAGAACATTTACAAAAGGATATCTACAAGGACAGCTAAGTGGCAGCAGTTCTGCTTATTTCCAATGTTTTCTCTGAAAAGCAGTCAACATTAAAGATATTTCACAGTTTAAAAGGTATGAGGGTTTTATTAAAGCAGACCTCAGGAGGGAAACGTGTGCTACACAGTAGTTTCATGTTTCCACAGGCCTGTTTTTATACAGACGCCATCACCGTTCCTTAAAGGCACTGCTTTTCCATTTTTCTTCAGCGTGCCGCCGCTTTGAGTGACCAGGTTAAGTCCGTACGACTTACTGTTCTGGCTTTCGGGTTCCGAACTGCCTGGCATTTGTACGGTGTCTTTACTGACAGCTGGCAATCCGGTTAGAACCGCCTGCTCCGCTTCTACGGTCACTGCCGTCCCATTTCTGAGAACAGCACCAGTTCTTTTCTCTGACAAGCGGGAGCGCCGCGGCAGGCTAGCGCTGTCGCTGCTGTCCTGCTGCAGCTGGCTCTGGTGGCGCTCCCTGTAGGCCATGTAGGCGGCACGTCGACTGTTGCGTGCGGCCATGTCATAGTAATGGTGCCGCCTGTTGGGGGCGCTCTGCACACTGCCCTCTACACTTGTGGGCACATCGTGGGCATACTCTCGCAGCACGGTCAGCCGACTCGCCCTGTGTGCACGGGCTCTGTTCTTCTGATGCCTGCTTATGCTTCCGTTAGCTGCTGGGGTGTGAATGTTGCTGATCGGGCGGAACTGCACCTCCACCGGCGCCACGTGCATTTTTATTTCGTTGTCCAGCGAATGCTCGGTCAGACTGTTGTCTAGAACGGCTGTGCCGTTAGCCGCCGGCGGTGCAGAGGCAGCTTTGCACTGAGCAGCCTCTGCATGCAGGTTTGTCAGCTTGCTGCCATGCCCTGAGTTGCGCAGACTTGGTGCGCTCCTGTTAGTGTGCGAGGAATCCGTACTGCTATGACCACATTTTGTTGAATCCCTGTCGACTTTAGTATCAGACGTTACAGTTGACATCACAGCGATGCCTGTTTGAGGGAGAAGGACCTCCTCCTGCGCAGAGTAAGGTCGCCTTCTGGAGCAAAACACCTGCGACCAAAATCTTCTCATGTCTTGTCTGTTGACACAGTGATGCACCACCATGAACGCCCCCAGTGCCAGAGCTGTCAGGCCGAAGAGGCATGTGAAAGCCATGTCGTAAGGGTGGTCCTGTGAAACAGCCATAGCACCGAACACCCAGAGAGCTGAACAGAGCCCTAAAGC
>CM060075.1:30607195-30954695 GCA_030533445.1 Cyprinodon diabolis
TGGGAACAGTTTGGAGCTGGCCCCTTCCTCTTCCAACATGACTGTGCACCAGTGCACAAAGCAAGGTCCATAAAGACATGGATGACAGAGTCTGGTGTGGATGAACTTGACTGGCCTGCACAGAGTCCTGACCTCAACCCGATAGAACACCTTTGGGATGAATTAGAGCGGAGACTGAGAGCCAGGCCTTCTCGTCCAACATCAGTGTGCGACCTCACAAATGCGCTTCTGGAAGAATGGTCAAAAATTCCCATAAACACACTCCTAAACCTTGTGGACAGCCTTCCCAGAAGAGTTGAAGCTGTTCTAGCTGCAAAGGGTGGACCGACGTCATATTGAACCCTATGGATTAGGAACGGGATGTCACTTAAGCTCATATGTGAGTCAAGGCAGGTGAGCAAATACTTTTGGCAATATAGTGTATTTTGCATCCAAGCATTAGACTATATTGTAATCTTTTAAAATTATCAACAATTATAATTTTTTTTTCAACTTTTGTTTCTTTTGGACTTCAGTTTTGATTCAACATCTGACCTTTCTTTATAGAAACTTGTCTTTATTTTCAAGCTATTTTAAAAAGCAATTTTAAATACCGATTTCTGGATCTGCACTGCAGCACTAGCGGGTAGATTCCTAATAAGCTGATTCCTTATGAGCTGAATTAAAATGAATTAGATTTGTGGATTTGCTCTGTAATTTTCCCCTTCAGTTTTCCTCTCCTCTCTGACCATTTCATGCAGCAGTTATGGAAATCTTATCCAGGTGTCCTGATCTGGCCCGATTCCTCCAGCTTAATTGTCTATTTCATTCACCTGCTGTTTCCCTCCCTGCTGTAGTTATCATCTATTTCATTCACTTGTTTCCTTTGCCTTATATTCAGTTCACCCCGAGCGATCGAGGCCAGATCATTGTTTGCTTTCTGTTTGTTCCCCGTTTGATTCCTGTTAGTGTCCTGTCTGTCAATTTTGTTAGTGTTAGGTTTATTTCCATGGTTCATGTCCCCATTTCCAGTAGGAGATTATTTTTCAGCCAATGTCTTCAGGCTTGTTTAATCTTTAACCAGTGGTGAGAGTGTTTCAGCGTTTCCCGAGTGATTCTGTTTTCCCGATTCCGTTCCCTCTCATCCACTGGCCCTGTCTGTCCCTGCCTGATCCTTTTTGCCTGGACCACAGTTAGACTCCTGCTGGATTCTGCCTCCCAGGTGCGTTTCTGTCTGAGCTCGATGCTCAACGCTCTGGACTCTGAACCTGCCTTCACGCTCTGATGGATTCCTGGAACCCGGATCTGTCCATTCCTGAGTGGACTGAACTGTTAAACCAGGTAAGTGACTCACTCTAATTATCATCTTCTGTTCAGATCATCGTGGTCACTTACCTGTGTTTTTCTCTACAGAATCTGGGATGGGTTGTGCCCCGCACCTGCAGTTGCTGCGAGCGCAGTTCCACAGCAGCATGCTTCTGTTCTGTCTGTTTTTGTTCTAATAAACGTTTTGAACTTTTCTACTGACTGTCTGACCTTGAATACTGGGTCCATCTGTTCCGTTTCATGACAACAGAATAGCTTTATGAACCAGTTCAGATTTACTTTTTTATGTTTTATTTTAAATACAACATGCATTTCAATTAATAAAATCAATTGATAACACATGTTTAGACATTGAAACGTATGACAAATCAACACTACTGTATATGGAATGGAACCTTTAGATTTATGGACACTCATCTTACTATTTTATTTAACAGTTAAGTGTCATGGGCAAAGCGCTGACCCCTACCTCCCTTCTCTTCTCTTGTTCCTGTCTCATTTAAAGTTGTAGGGAAATCATATTTAAATGTCAAATCATTCTAGCTTAAACTGTAGTCTTTATCAGACTATATTGTCCCAAAATTTAAAATTTTCTATAAAACAAAAATCCTGTCTTAAAATAAAATTTTCCCCCCGTTATTTTATGTAGGCCAGTTAGGTATACGTCAGCTTGTACACTTAAGTTCGGCCAATCATATATCAACAGTCATCTGTCAATCAAATTTTTTCGGTCATGGCATCTTCATTCATATGTCGCAGCTACTGTAATAAAGGCAGCGGTTGAAATAAGAATCATTATTTACTTTCCCATTGAGTTCCGTGCCAGTGTTTACTGGGATGGACGCCTTTGTCTTCGGCAGGCGTAGAGCTAACAGAACTGTAGCGTTGCGAGGCAAGGGCTCAAACATGTACGGCTGTAAGCCGTCTACACCAAACCAATCTTCTCCCGCCCTGGCGTCCTCTTCCACAACATCTTTGTCCCCGCTTTCCTCCTCTAAATGAAAAAATGTATGACAGAAGAGACTCATCCCCGACCTCCGACACAAAACTCTCCTCCTCTTGCATGTTTCAGCGGTCCATAGCGTTCCTTGACAGTGTCATTTCTAAGTGCTGCTTGGTCCCAATGTAATTTCCTATTGGGAACCTTCTAGCACTGAGTTGCTAATTGGTTAGCAAGATGCTTCCGAGACACCAGCCGCAAACAAAAAGACCTGCGAACCTTCTGTCACTAAAAATCCCTCCCCCTTGATAATCCACCAATCACATTCACTTTATTCACTCGTGTAAAGTCGGGCACCACTCGGGAGAATTCAGAAATGCAACGGTTGGAACAGCCGTTTCCCTATGACTTTAAGATAATTTTCAGAGAAACAAACATTTCTGCAAAAAACAACAACCCAAGCCTAAAGGAAACAACCTCTAAAAAGCCAAAAACACAGCTACAACACTAAAAACGATTCCTTTTGAGCATCCAGATATCTGCTGCGTTGCTGTCTTGTATATTTATCTAACGTTAGTACCCTCAGCTCCTCTCAGGCACTACAACCAACCCCACTAAATATTTTTATGAAATCCAAAGATATTGCCATTATCCCCATTTGACATAATTACTTATAGATTATTATTGTGTCCAGTTTCCAGCCTGATAAAAACCAAATGTGTCTCAGACATTTAAAGTAATCTTTGTCTTTGTTTAGTTCTTTAACTGTAGATATATCTTAATGTAATTAAAGTAATTGTGGCTTCCTTCTAACACACAATATTTTAAATATCTAACACTTTCTCAACTCCGACGGACTACCTCCGTCCGTCCATCCATCCATAAGAATGTTCCGGATTTCACTAATTTCCAAATACAATTCAATTCAATTCAATTCAGTTTATTTATATAGCGCCAAATTCACAACACATGTCATCTCAAGGCACTTTACAGTTCAACCAGATCATACAGTCAAATTGATACAAAGTTTTCTATCTAAGGAAAACCAGTTGATTGCATCGACTCATTGACTCAAATACAATCCCTCACATTAAGCATGCTTGTAGCGACAGTGGAGAGGAAAAACTCCCTTTTAACAGGAAGAAACCTCCAGCAGAACCAGGCTCAGTGTGAACGGCCATCTGCCGAGGCCGACTGGGGTTCAAGGAGACGGAAGCAGAGACACAAGGGTGTTGATGGAAGCAGCACAGCTGATGTTTCTTTCCAGGATGACGTCACAGCCAAACAGGAACAGACGAGGCAAAGCTACTCTGAGGAAAAGCAGATAGAGCAGAACATTAAAGATTGAACCAACAGATTCTGCAGAATAGGAGAACAGAGAGAGAATGAAGCAGAATGATGAAATGGGGGTCCCTATGTCCTCCAGAAGTCTAAGCCTATAGCAGCATAACTATAGAGATAGCTCAGGATAACCTGAGCCACCCTAACTATAAGCTTTATCAAAAAGGAAAGTTTTAAGCCTAGCCTTAAAAGTAGACAGGGTGTCTGCCTCACAGACTAAAATTGGTAGTTGGTTCCACAGGAGAGGAGCCTGATAACTAAAAGATCTGCCTCCCATTCTATTTTTAGAAATTCTAGGAACCACTAGTAAACCTGCAGATTGAGAGCGAAGTGCTCTGTTAGGAACATAATGAACAATCAGATCTCTGATATAAGATGGAGCTTGGCCATTTAAGGCTTTATATGTGAGAAGGAGGATTTTAAATTCTATTCTTGATTTAACAGGAAGCCAATGAAGAGAAGCCAGGATAGGAGAGATATGATCTAATTTTTTAATTTTCATCAGAACTCTGGCTGCAGCATTTTGGATCAGCTGAAGGCTTTTAACTACAGTTTGTGGACTTCCTGATAGTAAAGAATTACAATAGTCCAGCCTTGAAGTAACAAATGCATGGACTAGTTTCTCAGCATCACCCCTGGACAGGAGATTTCTAATTTTTGCAATATTCCTCAGATGAAAGAAGGAAATTCTAGAAACCTCTTTGATATGGGATTTAAATACAGGAGGGATATGTACGTTATTCTGTATTTAGTCCTGCCCTAGTGTAATCTTTATATCAGATGTACATGGGGAAACTCCCCTGATTCTAACCAGTTACCCTAATGAACTCAGTTCAGCGCTTTCCATGCAGATGGTTACAGATCCTGTTGGGATCTGGAGATGTACCACCTTTATCCAGCAAAGTGCGCTGTGGGCCTCCTGGGCTGGAGCCCTCCAGCACACCTGACGTTCATCAACCCATCAGGAGACCTGCCTTCATAAGCAGCAACCAGACCTTCCTTCGACGCCACAGTGTTGACCTAGTTTGGTTAGCGAACCTGAGCCTCTGTTAACAGAAAGAATCTTTGTTATCTCATGAGAGAAACCTGATTCTAATCTGCCTCTGTCTTTGTTAATAGGAAACCTGTCTCAAGTCTGAAGCTCTGGATGAGCTTAACCTGCCTGCCAGCCCTGGTGAGCCAAACCTGAAGATTCCAATCTGGATTCCTCCTGCTGCTCTCAGAGAAGAGCTGGAAACTCTGATCAAGGTCTGCCATTCATAAGTCAGAAGCTAGACGCTGCTGCTGCTTTGTGCACTCTGCTGAACCAACAGTCTCTGGACCCAACCGGTTCCCTCTCTCACAAGCAAAGCCTTGACTCCTTCAAGGTAGACTCTGAATTATCTAAAGACTCAATTAATCATCTGACTGCCTGGCTAATCAAACTGTCCGTCTCTGCAGACATCAGTGAACCCAACCCGGACCAGTACCTGAACCAGTTCATGTCTTTGTGTGAAAACCTTTTCAATAAACTCTGTTAAACTTTTACTCAGCCTCCGTTTGTGTTCTGCATGTGGGTTTAACCTTAAACCAATAATGACAGATCCTAAGTCTTAAAGTCACCCTTAAAGAAACTCTATTTAACTCCTAATGCCAATATAAAGCTAGTGGTGCATATCAATGCTCCATGAGGGCTGCTATTCTCAAAAACTGAATTATTTAACTTAAGAGGGACAGATCTGTCGTTGACTGAGAACTAACTGAGCTATAGGTTGTTTTTAGGCCATAAAACAGATGTTACACTTGATCAGACATATTTTTGGTTCTCTAATGGTTCACAATCTGTTGATAGAAAGCTACCTTAAGCCAGGTTGATATTGTGAAGCTCTCAGGTTTAGTTCTACACTTTATTAACATATCACTTTTTCACAATATGCTTTCTGGTGTGTTCTCGTGTGATCATTACACATTATCGGCATCAGGCCCAGCGCTGCTCCAACTGCCAAGAACACGACAGAGAACAGACAAAATCCCCAGATGTTGTTCTCGGTCCACATCAGAGCAGACTTGTGCATTCTTCAACCTGATCTCTGTCCCAGCATGCATCGCGGTAGCTTTCAGGGGGATGCTCACAGAGCTCAGAGTGTTTCTGTTAAAGATTCAGTTTTTGGTTGCTGTTGTTCTACAAAAGTACGTGTTCAGATCATTCAAGGCAAGAACATTTTACTTTTAACCTTCGCTGTTTGGTCCATTTACTGATTTAGTGCTTAAATAAAATAAAAAAATAATTCCATGTTGAAAGGACCACAAGGCTAACCACAGCCATTTTTGTTTTTTATTTGGCAAAACGTTTATTTGATTCTTGTTTATCTGACTGTTTTCATCATTACTCCCCCAATAAATAAAATAAAGTAATAATTTATTATCAAGAGACTATTATTAACTGGAGGTGGATGCCTAGTCAATTTATTATCAAGAGACTATTATTAACTGGAGGTGGATGCCTAGTCACGCATGTGGTTATGACACGAGTATGCTTCTGTTCCAATTCTCACAGATTTGTTCAGCATGCTCCCGTTCTCCTAGAGTCCATACTTCCAGTGTTATTGTCAATTGTTTAGAAAGTCCATACTCGCATTTTTGTCAAATGGGAATGGCCTGAGACTCCCCTTAAAATCTCTGACAAAAGGATGGGCATTCAGCAGAACCTGGTAGCTCCAATTATGGTAACAGATGAAATAGCAGCAGACACCATGTGAGACCTCATTGATCCAGGGTTTTACTCTCTTGCTGTTTCTCTTTTTCAAAGACTCAATAAAACTAGCAGATGTGATAGCAGCAGCTAAACTCATGTCCTCCTGTGCTGCCATGTTAATTTTGGTTGGCCTGTGGGCTTGGCAGCTCGTGCTTTAATCAGTTATATGTCTCGCCTTAAAGGTATGGTGGGGGATTTTCGCATATTTTTGAAAAGACCCGCCCTCTTCACTTAAAAAAAATGCACATGCACAACCCTGTACCTGCTACTGAGAGGGAACACCTATCAAACGTGTGCAAGAGCATGCACAAGCCCATTTCTCCTCATGCACGCTCTGTTTAAAAGTTGATGTTAGCATCGCTCATACAAGCTTACTTTCCAAAAACAGATTTGCAGTTTTTCCACTGTCAGACTCACCGATGGTTAGTGAAAATGGGGACGAGCACATAGGATGCCCTTATGTAAACATATCACCAGAATGATTGACAATTAATAGGACCACTTATTTTGAAGATCCATCTCAATAAAGAACATCCTTCACCATACCTTAATCTATAAAACTGAAACATGACTGGGCAACCTGCTGTCAGACAGTCTTGAATATTTGATGTGGGTGTTTGTGAAGTCACAAATACTGTAAGAATTTATCTTGCAGCAGAGGTTTTCTCCAAAGTGGTGGCTAACAGTTACAGTGTTGCATTATAGTGGTCATGGTCCATATTCTATGAGCCTATAGCTGAAAGTCAAAGTGTTGACAGCTTGGCAAATCTTCCACAGGACTGGAATGACCTTACGAGTGCTACCAGAACTAAGGTGTCCCTACCTGTCTTAAAGAAGCTCTTGAAGACCCAGCTCTTAAGAAAGCATCTTCCACCCCAGCACCTACCCTGTAGTTCTTCACCCCCTCTTCTACACTCTCTTTCTGCACTTTCCTGTGTGCTTGATTGTGATTCTAACTACTGAGGGTTGAATCCATTAAAGCTGCAGGTCTATTCCCACTGCACAGACCCTTTCTCTTCTGTTGGTATAAACAAAGTATTCATTGTACATGTGGCCTCGTTCTTCCCACTAATCCCCTTCAAGACTCCAACTGATCGGCAATAATTTCTTAACGTAACCTTATAAACTTTGTTTTTCCTCTAATAACAGATCATGACTTTTGTGATCCCATTTATTTGAGTCAAAAACTCAAGCAGATAAACATCTTCCTCTGAAGATTTCTGAAAGTATGGTTTTGTTTAGCAGAAATTTTAACCCTCCTTAAAGTTGTTCTTATTTTTTATTGTAAAAAACACAGTCTTTGATATATTTTATCGGGATTTTGTGTAATAGAGCTACACAATAGTAAAAATCTGTGAGATGGAAGGAAAAATATATTTTGTTTGCAAAAAATACTTTTCCTATACTGTATGTGGTTTGCAATTATATTTTGCTGTTTTTACATAATACCTCCAAATAAAATCCAATGTAGAGCATTCACATTCATACAGAGTGTGATATTATGTGTGATTTAATCTCTAGCTGCTCTGTGGCTTCAAAGGAGGGAATTAGAACACAGATGAAAGAGAGAGAAGATGGAAAATCCTAAGTTTTGAATATTTCTCAGACAGACCTGTTTAGCTGGTCATGTAGGAAGTGGAAAGATTAAAACATTCATAAACTAATCCAACATGGTCTTCTACCTGAGCTAACAGGCTAAACAAGGAATGAACCACCTACCATCTAGTCTGGCTAAGTTAGAGCAAAGATGACCTGTTAAAATCAGTCTCTTAGTAGCTAAGCAGTTGGAGACATAGCCCACAAGTATTTGGTTTCACAGGCCTTTGATTGCAGAGGAAGGTACTTCTTCTGCTTCTGCCCAGCAGCTTTTAGACGTGTCTCTGCTTCAACACACATGAATTAAATATAAGGTGATAAACGGGACTCTGGAGAACTGAGGAGGTAATTCAGCCATTTGATTCAGGTGTGTTAGACCTGAGTCGTATCTACATCCCTATCGCAAGTCTTTCTCTGATTAAGGCCTACATGACAGCTCTCAGTGCCCCAATGGGAGATTTCACCACCTGACCCCATCCTACCCTCCCCTTTTTTTTGCTCCACTAAAAAGCACATTAGCAATATTTCTTATCATAGCGACAGCATCAATTTGCGCATGACCTCCCCTTTGACACATTTGCCTTTGCCCCCATGAGAGGAGTGGCCATAAATTCACCACAAGTGTCGACACCAGTGAAATACACTGTTGCCTCTATTAGCCGCTCAGATCTTGTGTCAGAGCTACAGAGGACAAGGGAGGGGGTGGAAGCGATACTCTGCAGCTGAGCTTCCGCCATTTACCTGTGGGGCCTCGTACTGTCTCGCAATATCAAGGGCCTTTACGCAAACACGCCTCTGGCTTTTTTAACAAAAAAAAAAAAAAACAACTGAAATGCAGGGCCTGGGGCGGTGGAGTGAACCTCCCTCACCCGAGTCAAAGCTGACAGGGAGAAGAGAGAGGAAAGTTACAGCTGATGTGGTGTTAGATATTCTCCAAAAACTTGGCAGGAAAAAATAAAAAAAAAGGTTAAGGAGCATTCTGGTGCTGGATCTGAGCTCAGGGGTGTCTTGCAGCCTGGAGTAAGCTGCGTGGGCAGAAAGGGGGCAAGCAGTTCTCCCTGCTACCCCCTAGCCAGCCTTCACCAACTGCCATCTGATGTGAGGTAACATGTGAGGGCGAGCTTCCATCTGTCCGTGGTGTACGGCAGCAGAAGGTGCAGCTAATGAGGCTTGATTTGCTTCTGCACCTGCCTCCAATCTGGGGGTGGGGGGGCTGATGGTATTAGTAGTAGCCGAGAGAACGAAGTTGTAGGTTTGAGTGTGTGTGTCTCCACCTACTCCCCCTCCACCCTATCTCTCCTTCAAGGTGTAATCATTGGTTAGCGTGTATGGGAGCGCCTGCAGGTTGATGGATCCTGGGAATTCATTAGGAAGAAGGTGAGGCCTTAGGGTCTAAAGGACCTTTTGACCTGCCTGCAAACGTGTTAGAAAGCCGAGGACGATTCAAAGGGAAATCCATGTCAGGCAGGTTGTCTCTCTTCTAAATGTCTTTTTTAAAACTAAACATTTTTTTTCGATTTTAATTGACTCTCTCTGAAATCTTAATTTACAGTCGACCAAAGTGATGCTTTTAACAAGAGTATCAAAAATAAACACCTAGTTCATTAGTATTTTCATCAGTTTTTCTTCCAGATGGTGTCAGGAGGAAGTGGTGTGCCCACATGTTAAAAGCAGCATGTTTTCCCCCCCTCACTGTTCTCTGTCACAGAAACCATTTGAAACGACAGCTCTTTGGAGGCCAGTTATTCCGGGCCATTGAATCCAGACCAAAAGCAGCCTTCATGTGCTTTTTTTCTTTGTTTTACCTCCCTCTTTACTTTACTCTAATCAGTCTGTTCCTCGCTCTGCCTGAATCCAAATTCAGCAGAAAATTCTAGTGTCAATGGTTACAGTCCTGCTGGAAGGTGAACCTCCACCCTGGTCTAAAATCTATGGCAGCCTCTAACAGGTCTTCTTCCAGGATTATCTATTTTGCATAAACTCTGACCAGATTTTCTGTCTCTACAGAGAAAAAAGCCTCCCCCACAGCTTTACACTGTCACCATTGCTCATAATGTTACAGGCTCGGGAAACGCAGCTCTGGAATGAAATGTCTTCCCTCCATAAAAGATGTTTCATCCCTGTGTTGTGTGTCCCCTGCTCGTACCATCATCAATGACCCCTCACACCCCCACCACGGACTGTTTTCCTTGCTGCCCTCTGGGAAGAGGCTTTGCAGCATTCGATGCAGGTCCAGCAGATTCTGAAACAGCTTCTTCCCCACTGCCATCAGACAGCTGAACTATTGAAAAACTCTAAATCATGTCACAGGCTCTGCATCAAACTGACAATACCAAAACACTGCATAATTGCACCATATATACTGTATTTAATGCTCTGCAATTCCATATAAATGCGTTTTTTTGCACCATGTTTTTTTTCTCCCACACTGTTTTGTATACACTCTGTGTATACAAAATGGCAATAATAGTTTTCTAAGTATAAGTCTATTTTAAAGGGATGAAATGCAGTTATTCACAATAGTGCTTTAGTCTGTTATTAATTGTACCAGATTTAGCCATAAAGGCTAAATTTACTTAGTTGATGGCATATAGGCAAGTTCAAAACATTCACCCATCTTCTACCGCTTTTATGTCAGGGTCACAGGGGCTGGCGCCTATCTCCAGCAGTCTATATGCGACACAGGGAATACACCCTCAACATGCTACCAGTCCATCACAGAGATACACAGACATGAACACAGAGCTAAGGTGAATTTAGAGTGACCAGTTAGCCTACAAGTCACGTTGTTAGAGTGTAAAAGGAAGCCAGACTACATGGGGAGAATCGATGCTTGCATAGGGAGAACTCCATGCAGGAAGATCAAATGCACTTTGGAGGACTTTGTTGCTACAATGCAACAGTCCTACAAACTGTGCCATTTATATGATACAATGCTCCTCTGTTATGAGCTTGGCACTGATGACTGGCTTGGTTATTCATTTCACTCACCTGTCTAACTCTGCTCGGTTTCTCATCACCTTTCATCTGATCCACCTGCTCCTGCCTGTATTGAGGCTGCTTGCATCCAGTCATCAGGGCAAAATTATTGTTGTTCTTTCTACCAAGTGGTGAGAGTGTTTTTAGAGTACCTTGGTGTTTCTGATTGCCTAATTCTGACTTGTTCTGCCTCTTAACTACTGAGCCTGCTTGTTCCTGTTCTGATCTGTTTGCCTGACCAGGCTTTTGACACCTTCATCTTCTCTGCATCTGGGACACTCTGGGTGGTGCTCCCCATATCTTTTCAGCAGCCCACCGGCTAGATCCTACCTTGTTCTCTGGGTATGAAATGATATGTTAAACCAGGTTTGTGACTCACATGGAGAATCATCCTCCAGTAGATTATCATGGTCACTAACCTGTGTTTCTCTCCTCCAGAGTTTCCTGTGATAGACGTCCTATCCGCTGCTACTCTGACCCCCCAATTTTAAATAAACATTTTTGAGTAATCCCACTGTCTGCCTTGCCTGAATACTCGGTCCCTCTGTTCTTAGTCATGACATCCTCAGGTCTAAACTAAAAAAATCTTTCTATATGTGGGAATGTGGGATCGGTTTTTTTCTCCTCAAGCTTCTTACAGACAGATCTGATCTAAAATAATAATCAAAGGAGCAACACTGTATCAAATAATAAAAACACAAAATTTACTTAAAGGTTAGTGGATGATGTTCTTTTTCCGGGTGGATCATCAAAATAAGTCGTCCCCCTAATTGTCAATCATTCTGGTGATATGTTTACATAAGGCCGTCCTATGTGCTCGTCCCCATTTTCACTTACCGCTTAGTGTGACATAGTGGAAAAATTGCAAACCTTCTTATTGGGAAGTAAGCTTGTATGAGTGATGCAGACAGGAACTTTTAAACAGAGCGTTCACGTGGAGAAATGGGCTAGTGCACACTCTCACACTTGTTTAATAGGCATTCCCTCTCTGGAATGGGTACAGAGTACCCATTTTTGTGTGAAACCCTCTTAGTTTAAATGCATGTCAATTTGCTGCTGTTATGGTGAAATTCTCCCACTATAAAGGAGTTTTCTATATTATTTTAAAACGGATGAAATACATAATGGCTTGCTTATTTTTCACATTTCCAATTGTGAGAAATGTTTATGACCGTTCTGAAAATACACATTACTTAATATTGATCTGTTAGTGCCTCGGTATCAAAGACCAGAATCACGTTTTGAATTCTGTGAGCAGTTTAACGACCACATAACCACAGATGAGAGTTAAAGAGATTCACGCCCTGAGGCAGCGCTCTAATAAGTGGATGTAAAGCCATCAGTGAGGAAACCGTCTATACAAGCTTCTCTGAATAATCCACAGAGTGACGAAGAAGGATGCCACTCCAGATTACTTTCAAACAAAACAATCATTGCTTTTAAAAGTTTAAAAAGCCTTTTACTTTCTGATTAACTGTATCTATTTAATTTTTTTTATTATTTACTTTTTGATCATCACAACCACAAACCTTCCAATGTTTCACCTGATTTTTGTTGTTGTGAAACAACTAAAAGAAGTGCATCATTATCATATAGTGGAGCAATTGTATATTATTAGACTAAATTATGAACAGTAAAACATCTAGGCATTCTTATTCAGCGGTTCTTAGGAAATTCTTTGTAGAAATGCCCTAATAACTCAAGCTTATTCAGACTAATTTCCAATTCTTATTCTCATATATTATCTATTGGATTTAGATCTAGATTTTAACTAAGCCATTTTAACTCATGATTAACCTTTAATCAAATTAAAATCCCTTGTAGCAGGCTAAAGAAAACCCTCCCCACACCATAATGCTGCCACCACCATGTTTCACCAGGGTAATGCTGCCATTACCTTTTTGTGCCATTTAAACCAAAGATCTCATATTACTGCCTTTAATTTGCTTTCTGTGTTGGAATATAACTGGGGGGTTCTTCCAGCAGTTCTGCAATATTGGTCAACTTAAAAAAAAAAAAACATATTTGTGGAGCACATATCTAATAAATTAGATTGTTGCTGTGTGGATGCTGCTCTACAAAAGGGACAGAAAAACTCACCTCACATGAGTTTGAACACAAAAGTGCAAAAATATAACTGTATTATCGTTAAAAAGATTTTTTTTAATCATGTACAATTGCATCTTAAGATTTATGCAGTGAAGCCAAACTTCAAGACATAGTTTTCTATAAGCAGTTTGTTTATTATATTAGTACTTTTCAAAAAAGCTTAAAAGTATGTGACCTGACAGAGAAGCTGCTTTATTAGTTGCAGCCTAATGTCAGCCCGTCTCTTCTTCAGACGCTCAAAATAAAACAAGCTGCTATGAACCAGAGCTTAGTCACCAAAAGGAATCAGAAGCTGAGAGAGAGGAGCGTAAATCTAAGCCTTGTGCTGAAATTACGAGCCAGCTCCATGGGAAAAGAGTTTATGCTGCAAATCTGGGAGCGCTGATCATCCCATCGGGCTCATTTGTTTACTTTCAAATTCCCTCTTTTGTGGGTTTGGAATTAGAGCTGTGTTTGTGCTTGCTTTGGCCCAGTGATGGAGGATGAGAGGGGGATTGCTTAAGATGTGATTAAGAACATTTATACTGCCCTCTCCTGGCAGAAACAATGATCACCACTCCGGGCAAGCTTAAAGCTATTACTACATCAATCTGAAGAGTACAGTTTAGAATCGGTGATGTCCAGCTAAACATGATATAAATCTTAATTTGAGCTTTAGACTCGCACAGAGATTTGTCTCTTCCCTAATCACTGCAACAGTGTTGCTTCCCAGAGGCCTTTGATTGGATGAGCCTATGTGTGCAAGGGATCATTTTTATGAGGATATGAGATAAGGTGAGGGGAATGGAATAAATTGACTCTGAAATCTAGAATTAAAAGCAAACAATTGTTAGTTCAAAAGGGACCTTTATTCTCCAAGCAGGTAATTGTCCGGAGCTTTAATGACCGATGCAGATCGTTCATTAAAACCATGCATAAATCCCATATGTCTTCCCTCTTGTGTGTGATGGTGCTCCAGTCTTTGCGGCTGACGTGAGTCGGATCTTTGGGCAGGTGGCTGGGAAATGGAGGCAGATGGGCCAAGTGTACGCCACTGCTGAAATCTGTGAAGTTTTCTCTTCAGTTTCAAGCTGCACCGATGGGCCCTTGAATTATTACCAGGGCCCCCCTATTCATAATTAGCCCAGGCCTGGTGGGGACCAAAGCCCCACTAATGATGCCTTTGTTGCTGCTGATCTGTGCTGCACAATCAACAAGAGGGAGGGGGGTGGCGGTGGGTGTATGACTGAGAGGAGCGGTCCCACATTGAGCGATAACGTGCCTTTAGGGCAGCCTCTCTAAAACAATCACGCATGGTTTCAGCTCTCCCCTCGTTAAAGATGAGTGTTCACATGGGGCGTGAGACTCAGTGTGTGTGTGTGGGTTGGTGTGTGTGTGAAAGAAAAGCTTGTAAGTCTGCAGATATGCCAGTTCCCACAGGCATTATTGGATATTTGGTTTCATAGGCCTTTGGTCTCTGTATGTTAAAGATGCTTTTAAAAATCTGCAATCATTGTGAATGTATGGACTTTATGAACCAAACTTTCAGCCTTCCATCAGAGAGTCATTAAATTACTCCTAAATGTTAACAGAGAGATGGACGGACATGGGCATGCTTTTTGATTTATAAAAGCAGACCTCATCCCACAGCCTTAAAGTGAAAGTGGAGCTTGTGTCAAAGTAGACAATGTCTCAGCTGGCAACAAAATGTTCTCCAATGAAAAGGAACTGTTTTAACTTGAAACCAGCACTCAGGTATGTGTAGATGGAGAAGTGTAACATGAGCAGACAGACACCACTGGAACCAAAGATTCATTCTATTTTTTTTTCTTTTGCTTTGTAAATCTTTATAAGTGAAGATTAACAAAGTGAGGATAACTGATTTACTTTTATGCTAAAGGCAGATGTAAGAGTTGAAAAACAGAAGAGAGTAAATCTGTATTAGTATTAGCAGCAAAGTTATTGTAATGTTTATTTTAGAAGAAATAAGATATTTTGAGGTAAACATTAAAAATCTGTAGGCTTTTTTTAGGCTGGACTTATTGCCAGAATTTTTATTTTTGTTTCTGTGTTAGACGGATTGGAAGGGGAGCACATAAGGAGGCTCTTGCCCAGGGTGCAATTTGCAAAATAATCGCCTCAGCAGAATTGGCAAAACCTCTATATGTGGAAAGGTAAATCACATCATCGGTTCTACTAGAGCTGGTGCCCTCTTTGGCTGAGGAATAAAGTGTTATAACTCAGTGGTTACATAAGGAGGAAGGAAGAAAATTATGGAGTATGCAGTTGTGCTCTGATGTACAGTAGGAGAATTAGAGCACTTTTACTTAAAGGAATAGTACACCCAAAACATGATTAGCCTTCATTTTTTACTCACCCCCATGCTGAACAACACTCTGGAGTACTTTTTTGATATCTCAAATGCATCTGGAGATCTGGGAGGCTTCTTGCTGTCTGCTGACATTCAAATAATGGAGGTCTATGGTGCCCGAGGCAGAAAGGTCCACAGAAAACGTGTCAATATTCCTCCATACTGCTCGTCCAATGTATTCCAAGTGTCCTGAGTGGGTAGCGTCCATAATTTACTCGAAACAAAGTCATTTAGAATGTTTTTAGAGCATAAACAGTAGTGTATAGGATTTCCTAAAAGCGCACGCCTGCGAGTTCACGAGCCTACGGAAACCGCGGCAGACCAAACCAGATGAAAGTGCGCATTCAGCATCTGCTCTTGATAATGCAAGTGTAGAAGAAGAAATTTGCTGTTTACCTGTGCAAAGAAAGAAACAACGAAAGAAAAATGTCTGAGGACTTCTGTGTTGAGGAAGAGCATGAGTTCTTTGCCAAGCTGAATGCGCACTTTCATCTGGTTTGGTCTGCCACGGTTTCCGTAGGCTCGTGAACTCGCAGGCGCGCGCTTTTAGGAAATCCTATACACTACTGTTTATGCTCTAAAAACATTCTAAATGACTTCGTTTCGAGTAAATTATGGACGAGCTAGCTGTAGTTTCCAAGTGTTAATTGTGCAGAACAAGCCAGAGGTAGATGATTAAGTGGTCAGCTGATCTGATCAAGTAGCTCTTACCTCTTCAACCTTATCTTTAAAAAGTGTTATATTAATGATAATGAAAGCTGGTTGATGTTATTGTTCTATCTAAACATTTCAATTCAGTTTAATTCAGTTTATTCGCATCGACTCATTGACTTGAAGGCAATCTCTCACACTAAGCATGCTTGTATGTGACAGTGGAGAGGAAAAACTTCTTTTTAACAGGAAGAAACCTCCAGCCGAACCAGACTCAGAGTGAGCGGCCATCTGCTGAGGATGACTGGGGTTCAAGGAGACAGAAGCCACAAGCCCCAAAACACAATCCAATCTGTATTTGTTCTAAATGTTCTAAACTTTTCATTGCTAACTGTTGACATGAGAAGGGAACAAGTGTGTTTTCTATACTGCTGGTTTCTATACTGCTAAAAAATTATTAATAAAGGCCCTCTAATTTTGACATATGCATCAAAAGTCTTATATGGGTTATTACACCAGAACTTGAATGGTGAGTTCAAACAAAGCTACTCCTGGAAAGGTCAACTTCGTATCCGCAATATTAATTCCCAGGTGTCAAGTTTGAATGTCAGTTTTCATCCACCTAATAGAAGACACATACTGAGAATGCTAAACTTAGATTCGGTTGTCTGTCATATGTCATCACAATATAATGAAATTGCAATGAAATCAGATTAGAAAATACAATACTAATTGTAGCAGAATTAGAAATGTTTTATATTACAAGGTGAAATGGTTTAGTGTGCAAAAAATGTTTTTAAATGGATTAAAATATGTTTAACCATGGTGACAGTGCAAATCATAAATAGGTGCAAAATGGCAGTAGAAGTGTAAGGTATATACTTTTACATTTTAATGGTTTTTAAGAATTTCAACATTGTTAGAGGTGCAAAATGTTATTAGCTTTTAATAAAACATGCAAAAGTGTATGATGAATAGACCAACCAAAACTTCAATGAAAAGCTTACATGAAAGATAAACAAAAGCAAAAAACAACAAATTAAAAACAACTATAATTTTTATTATATTTGTTAACCTCAATTCCATTCTGGTGGAGCAAAGGAGGCTTTTCCTCTTAAATCTTTTTAATAGATATATTTTTAATATTCAATAAATCTAGTTATAGTTTAGTTGTTATATTTTTTTTATCATTTAATTAGAATTTTAAAACTGCTCCTTCTGGAATACTCCCTAAAAACATCTTATTGTACCAAAGAATAAAGCAAAAAAGCGCCGTCTGCCTCTTGTTGTTGAAATGAAAAATAAATATTTCTGCATCTGTAATTAGGGGTCAATATTTTGATATTTCTATTGAGAATATTGTTTTTGCTACAGGAGCCTTAAAGATGGGTAGGGATGGAAGTTTGTTTAAATCAAGTTGTGATATTTCTCACTTGGCTTCATGCCTATTCCAGCATCTAATAACACCCTGATGTTTGTGATGATTATGGCTAAGAATAACCTTTCACCTTTTGTTCACTACATTCACCAGGCTTTGCTGTGGGTGGCAGTTCTGTTCCGTCTCAAACAAATTATTTCTCAAACTTATTTCTCAACAAATTAGCTAATGAGCTTTTACTATCAATCCATTAGAGCGAATCAAATATGTATTCAATACTACTGTAAGTTGCGAGAAGAAAAATCCATTTAATTAAGGAGCAACAGCTTTATCTAAAGAATGTAATTGCCTGTAGATGACTTTTATTTATTGCTGCATTCCACTGGTTTTAGAGCAACGAGTTTTGCTTTCACATGAGTTAAACGCTGGGTTTTAAATGATAACAATTAAAATTCTAAACAAAATGTTGAAGATGAAAGCAAGTTAGTTTATTATTTGATTTTATATATGTAAATTGAGATGGAACACAAAAATCTTCTTAGAGTAACATTAAAAGTTGCTTCTAATTAACAGCGCTCCCTCTAAATGACAAGCAGTAACATCCCTAAAAGCAGATGATCTGACAACCGTGGATTTGTATAAAATACTTTCATGTTAAGTTTTGTTCTTTCTTTCAGGATTTACAAGCAATAGTAGATTTAAAACCTAATTCCCGTTCGATCATATAGCATCAATATCTCTTACCATCAACTAAATGTAGTGTTTTAGTTCATTGTGACTATTTTTAGAGACATATTTTATCTATCTGGTACGGTTTTGCTTGTTTTTTAAGTATTTCTGCCATAAAACGGAACATATTACTGGCAAACATCAGATGAACAGGCAGTATCCTCTCCCTAAAGTAGCTGGTTTCCTTTATTTAAAACACACTAAAGCAACCAACTCCTCCAAAAAGTGCAGCAGCAAGGAAAGGTCAAGCTTATATACATATTTTTTTATTATTCTGTGTTTCTCCAGTTCATCTTCTGCTGTCTGAAGCAAAAGTTTGGGGAAAGAATTTAAGGCCTATTTAAGGGATTAATTTGATTCCAAAAATGTTTGTTTTCATGTATGGGATAGTACAGTTTCACACAGTGTAAGTAAAAAGAGATCAGCTTTTATATCTATATTTTTTGGCAGTTTCTATCATGTTGGCAACAGTGGCATCAGCATCTGTCTCCGAGTTCACATTCGGGAGGAGGAGCAGGAGGAGGGAATGGATTTTGTAAGATCAGCTTAAGAAAATCTCAGACGTTCAATCTCTGATGGATCCTAACATCTCTGAGATGATGGTGAGGCTAAGTGCCTCTTTGTTTGCTTTCTGCAGAAACAGAACAAGGATGAGGTGTTTGGTTAGTTGGAAGTGCGTGGGTGAGCAAGATGCAGTGGAGGACGAGGACTATTCTAGAGAGGGAACGATCCAACGGTCCAGAAACTTGGCCTGTGTTCAAATGTAAATTTATTTATCCATCTATTAGTGTACATTTACAGCCTGTGTTGAATGATCGCTCTCCTCCCCTTGGTTAAGTCAAGCTTTGAAGTAAGACAAGGAATGTTTTTTTGCTCCATGGATGCCAAAAAGGGGTTTCAATGAAAATGCTTTTTTCTTTTTAATAAAGAGACATTTCCCACTCTTAAAAGAGAAAAGGCCATCAAAAACAACGTATTTAGATCTGAAACAGGGTCAACTTCTGGGGCTCATCATTAAATCTATCAGGAGATTAGAAAAGATTAAATAAAATAATGTTTGATACATTTCAATAAAAGTAGATAAACAATTAATAATTTATTGAATAAGTTTGCCCACTCCAAATCTACATTTACAAATTGCCTAATAGCCGACTGATAGCTTGTTTAATAATTAATAACTATTAGCAGGGTCAGCGCTTTTGTAAATACAAGGCCCCATAAGATGAGATAATATGATGATTTTTGAGTAACCCCAATGGTGTCATAAGAAAGTAACTTGTATATTACTCCAACTGGACTTTGTTTTTCAAGTTTGAAGACGTTTCCCCTCCCATCCGGGAAGTTTTCTCAATTCAAAATGTGTGGAGTAGCGTTTGAGTTCCAGACTTATAGAGTTGCCCAACAAAGCCTCGTTATGGCTTAGAAAACATGCAAATTGAACCAGAGAAACAGGTCCACCAGTCGTAATGGGGAGTAGTTGAGGTTGTGTTGGCCTGCAAGACCCGATATTGGCCCATGCCTCTGAAAAGGGAGTCGGTAGGGTATATATCCCTGCTTAATTAGTTATTCTGAATGCTGTTTAACAATATCTTTGGCTTTTGTTTGAGGCTACCTTGATGTTTTTTTTATTGTTCTTTTGGGTTTTGTCCATTTTTGGTCAAACTCATAACATAGGTTCCTTTATGGGATGTGGGGTATGTTGGCCTAGTGGTTAGCCTAGTGGAGCAGTACGCTCGTGCTCTGAGAAAGGTGCGAGTACACGGTTCGATCCCCACAGCCTGCACTCTGGGTCTCTGAGCAAAACCCTTAAGCCCACACTGCTCCCCAGGCGCCACACAAGCTTGTTAAAAGATATTTAAGCATAATCTGCTTTAAAATAAACTCTTTTCTTCCAGATAAACTGTATTAATTCAGCATGTGAGGTTCTATTTTAATGTTACAATATACTACATTTTGAAAATATTTTAATCTATTTCTCTTAAAATTGTCCTAATGTTGCCCTCTTAGGGTTAAACAGTGGCTAATGCTATTGAATTTTTTTTTTTTTGTTCAAAAGGAACACGCTTTTGCCATCGAAGCCCCGCATTCAAGTATGACTACAACTCACTTACAGCGACGGCTCCATAGTGAGTCTTCCTGTCCTTGGATCTTCAGCAGAACCAGCCTCATGCATTGCTACCTTTCCCACTGACCAAAAAAAAAAATACTGTTCAAACCACTGACAAGTGCCTAACCAGGTCAAACGAGTCAGCAAGAGACTCGCGTTTAAATCACATGCATAATGTGGGAACACCAGATCCGAGTTGAACCGCTAAATTACGTGACACCATTGAACGCAACGTACGGACATCAACACACCGCGCCAGCCATGTCTGATCTAACAAGCCAAAACAACTCTCTTTTCTTTCCTTAAACATGGAGCAGCACTTGTGAGAGGGATTCGGAAAGTCAAAAAAAAGAGCTCAACAGTAAAGTACAATTACTACGCCTTGGCTTCCTTACATGTTGCTCTCCATTGTTTACTTTCTTGATTTATGTCGCACTGGTGACATTGTCAATGTTAACCCAGCATGTGTTGGTATCTGGAGAAGTTCCACCTTTCTCCAGCAGAGTGCGCCGTGGGTCCTCTGGGCGGGAGCCCTCCAGCACACCTGGAGCTCATCAGCCCATTAGAGGACCTCCACTACTTAAGCAGCTGCCAGACCTTCCTTCGACGCCGCAGTGTTAGCTAAGTTTGGTTAGCGAACCTGAGCCTCTAAAATCTTGAACTTTGTCTCCGAGTTAAACCTAACTCTAACCAGCCTTGTCTTCTCGCTCCTAGGAAAACCTGTCTCTCGTGTGAAGCTCTGGGAGAGCTTAACCTGAACCAGCCTGCCTGCCCTAGAGAGCCAAACCTGAAGATCTCACTTTGGCATCCACCTGCTGCTCTCTGGATGAGAGCTAATCACTCAAGCCAAGGTCAGACAAACAGTCAGAAGTTAGACGCTTCAGCTGCTGAGCACTCTGCTAAACCAACAGTCTCTGGACCCAACCGGTTCCCTCCCTCAGAGAAGAAAGCCAGAACCAAACCAAGGTATTTTCTGAGAAAATCTGAAATCTCAACAACTTCTCAAATCCACCTGGTTAACCAAACTGTCATCTCTGCAGACGCCTGAGTATCCGGACCTGTTTCCTGAACATTATCTAGTTTTTGTACCAACCTCAAATAAACTCTGTTAAACTTTTCATCAGTCTCCTTTGTAGTGTTCTGCATGTGGGTTTAATTCATAACCGATCATGACAGCATGATGGTGTTACCAGACACCTAGTTGTGCTGGGACAGAGGCCACACACCTTTCCATAGAGGGGTTAGACACAGATTTTTAACCAGTGGTAAGGGAGCCAAATGCCGATTGTTAGCGGGTCGCCCCCATTTGAAAAAGCTGTTATATTAAGTGGAAAAGCGTCTTGAAGCAAAAAGCTCCGGGTTGTTCAAAACCGGATTAACCCGCTAACAATCGGCTTCTGGCTCTTTTCCCATTTGACTGAAAAACCAAGTCTGACTCACCACTATGTGTCTGATGATGGCATTACGCTGGGTGAGCGAGCGTTTATGATGGCAACAATGCAACGGAGATCAGGGAAGAAAATAATGGAGAGCAACATGGACGGGAGCCAGGGAGTAGTCATCATTGTTTATTATTTCCCTCTTTTATTTGTCCTAATCCCTCTGACCAGTGTTTTGTTATATTTATCGAATGTAAACAGGGTTTTTTCAGCTTGTTAGATCAGAAGCAACGGACGCAATCCATACATACATACATTGCGTTTAATGGTGTCACATGCCAATCAGAGCCGAACGCAGATTACCTCATGTTTGGCTTCCAAGGCCCTCCAAGCGGCATGCGTGCGGACAGAATTTATACACTGCTCACTAGGAATATTCGTAACTACACGGACAGATCAGCATGTGAATGTAAACATCTAGAGGCATCCTTGGATTTAGTCCATAAATATCAGCGCTGGGCATAAATACGCTTTGCAATATGGGTAAACTGCTGCGTTTTCTGTGTATAGTGTGGTGTTGTCAGATGGCAGTAAGTTCTGATTTACAGGTATCTGTAACAGCAGTTTTGACTTTTTAGAACTGTTATAGATATCTATTCTTTAGTTTTGATTATTCATTATGATGTTAGAGATATCTTAAATCAAAATTCCTATTAGTATTAATGAAATTACTATAAGTCAATATAGCATTATCATTTATGGTACCTACTGTATGGATAGCTAAACTTACTGATTAATTGTTAATCAAAACTTTTCCTTTTTTGGGTGACCAAATGGTCATTTTTTAATTGTTTCTCTATCATGTAGCTAGCAACAATTAAAAAAGGATGACAAAAGTGATGCTTCAAGAAGTTTTTAAGGATCACCTAAACATTAGGTTTAGGAATGACTCCTGTGGAATTAGGGTCAATAACACACTGGTAAGGAGAATCTGGAACAGCAATTTGATTCACAATATATGATAGGTCACAGAATGGTGTAACACTGGATATATTGTCACCTAAAAAAAGACAAGCCATAAATGTACTGTATGTAACATGAAGTTTTTTTTTCAATGAATTGTAAGTTCATCAGAGGAGCACCATGAGGAAAGTGCTGCAACAGGTCTCCAGGCTGCAGCCACAACTGTTTCAGTTTTTTGATGGATTTTATTCCCAAAAGATATTTTAAAAAGATAAAAAAAACTGTTGTCATCTAGATTACTTAAGGGTAATGTTTTGCCAGGTACAGAGATGGCAAAAGTACTCACTTTCCGTACTTGAGTAGAAGTACAGATACTTGTGTTAAAAAATACTCTGGTAAAAGTGGAAGTACTGATTAAACTTCTTTACTCAAGTAAAAGTAACAAAGTACAGGCTTGTAAATTTACTTAAAGTATAAAAGTAAAAGTAGAAACCACTTTTTTCATGCCGTTGCCTACATTTTAAATGGATGTCTGCCAATAGGACTAGATCTCCGTTGTGTTCATTTTCAATCATCTCGTCGTCCATACTACTATGCTAACGCCACCGCCACCAAGCTGCAATGATTTGCCACGAATGAATACCGCCGAATCTGTCGATTCATCTTGTAGTGGTGCGTCAAATGCAACGTAGATTCCCATCCAATTAGATTGAATTTGGTATTGATGACGTGAAAAATAATAACGGTAACTCCATTGAAATGATTCAAAACTAAAGTAACGAGCCAACTTTTTTAAAATGTAAGGAGTAGAAAGTACAGATACTTGTGTAAAAATGTAAGGAGTAGAAGTAAAAAGTCGCCATAAAAATAAGTAGTAAAGTAAAGTAAAAATATCAGAAAAATCTACTTGAGTACAGTAACAAAGTATTTGTACTTCGTTACTTCCCATCTCTGGCCAGGTAGTTCTTATCGGGGTCTGCCTTGACAGTTTCTATCACATTTTAATCTTCATATTCATTTTTCCAGCATTTAGGGTTGTATTAAAGGACAACAAAATAGCATTGAGACTTCGTATAGTTAACATTGACAGCTTTTTTTGGACTTTGATTTTGGATTTACATATTTAAGTAGGGCTAGTCTTGCCAAAGTTAATGCCAGCCTCTACACACAGGTACAAAAAGTTAGCTTTCCTAACCTATATTTGGCTTACTAAGATATTAGTTTTATTAACTACAGATCTAATTCTATTTAGCTACAGTAGGGGAAGTGGCAGCCTATTGGTTAGGGCTTTGCGCTTTGAATCCAGAGGTTCTGAGTTCAAGCCCCACTCCCACAGACTGCCACTCTGGGTTCCTGAGCAAAGAAGGGATAAATGCAGAGAGTTCATTTCATTGCTCTGTAAATGTGACAGTGTAATGACAATAAAACACTGAAAATAAATAAATAAATAGAGTTAGATAAACTAAAATCTAACCACTTTATTGGTAGCTCTGTTTGGCTTGTGGTCCCAGTTTTTAGGTCTGCTTAGCTTCTATTTAGCAATCACTGTTGCTCTCCACACGATAAAGAAATGTATAATTATTAATTATATATTTCATTCCCTAATCACCATGTCTACATTTAGTTAGAATTGGTGTAATTTGAGAGCATTATTTGATGCGTGCTAATCTCCAAATAAATAATTCAATTTGTATGTTATATAATTGAGAATCTTTACAGGATTTAGAATTGCTTTAGACTTCTACCCAAACTAAGTCATGAAGGAAATATTTAGGTCATCCCAAACCTTTGTTTTTTTTTTCTTTGTTTTTTTTATTCAGGCATTGCTACCTTCAATTCGTGATGTCGTCCAGATCATGTGATCCTATAATTCAGCCTTTGGTAAGCATCTCTCTTTGAAGATGATTGTTAAGATGTTGTTACAGTTGTGTGAACCCTGTGAAATTAACAATGTCTGAGCAGCACAGTTCGCTGATTGCATTGAGACTAAGATGTAGGAAGTCAGCTGTGGAGAAGCCCTTCAGGTCTTTGTGGGGAGGGGGGGTGCCTGTTGGAAAGGCTGTTTGCAGCCAATTGTTTGAAACCCTGTTGTATCAAAGATCAAGCAAAGAGCACTCAGTGATGCAATAAAGTGGTGAAAAGAGGACATTGCTTGGATTTGTGAGACTATTATTGATTGCTTTTATCGCAAGATTCTCACAGCTTTTGATTAAACTGCTTCCATTTAAGGTGGTGTTTAATAAAAGACGGCGGCTTACAAAAAATCCAGATAAAATCCAGCTTTCCAAGTCTTTTTGCTACTGGGAAAGCGTACAAATTGTGAATACATGGAAGAAAACTAGAACTCCCCAAGGTGAAATTTGTCATCGTTTTGTCTCTGCACACACGCCTTGTCTTTAGCCAGCTTCTACAGTAGCTAGTGGCTGACACTCCTCCACTCCTTTCCTTTTTCATCCCATCCAGGTGCATAGTGGGAACACTGCCATGAATGTCCCCTGGTGCACAACGGTACATTGCAGCTGTGGAAGCCACCTAAAATTGGATTCCTCTCGCTGTAGCCTGGCAACGGCGGGTATTAGCGCTCGCAAGCTGGATGGGTGCAGTTCTGGTGCCAGAGGCAAGATGGGCGCCTGGTTGCAGCCCATTGGCAGATGACATTGAGTGAAAGCTGGCATTCTGAGATTAGCGGATCAGATGCTTGCAGTGCTCCAACGCAGGAAGTAATATAAAATGTTAAAATCAATACCAGGACAAGACCTTTTTACACTTCAGGTGCAGATGAACACAAATACGTTATTTGGTGTTATCGTTGAATGTTGTAAACTGAACAGAAGAGAGTTTAATATTTAGTTTTTAAAAATAGTTGAAGATTTAAAGAAGTTGTTCTCTACATATTGTATAAGCTATTTTTTTAAGCATATCAAAGACTTGCAATGAAGCCAATGACTGGTTGAAGTAAATATGTAACAAATATAAGAATCAACTGAGGTGACCCTGTTTTTTTTATTTAATTTTGATTTAATGTATTCATTTATTTGACAGGGACGTTGTTCATTAAAAAGCATTCCTGCAAATGCACCAGAATTAGCCAAAAGGCTATTTTTCATCTTAAAATAGTCTACCTAAAAATAAAACACAACAGTAAGCATTCTACAATGAATAATACAAATATAAAAAGAAATAAAACAGCTATAACTCCTCAAAACTGATTTAAAAATACAGAATAAGTGTTCGCTGGACTACAGAGGTTAATCAAATACAATAAAACATTTTAACTATGCATATATAAATATATATACATACACATATATATATATATATATATATATATATATATATATATATATATATATATACATCCATACACATGTATACACATACACATATATAATTCACACAGCAGAGACACAATTGGCAGCATGGCTTCTTAATGATAGACATTCAACTAATGCATACATGACTGATGTGTTATGAGCCAATTTTTTAGATGTTTTTTGAAAATTGTGCATGTTGTGAGTTCTCTGATGATCTGATCGACAGAGTTCCATTCCTGAGATGCTGTAACTGCAAAGGCTCTTAGACTAAAAGCACTTTTACGCAGAGGAACAACACAGTCTCCTCTAGCCGACCCACGTTTTCACAACTTGTTATTTTCATAACAAAATTAGGCTATTATCTTAGAGTTGAAAAGATATATTTTAAGACCCTTCACTTCCAGATGCATGACTGATATTATTAGGCAGTAAACTGGGGATGAAGCTTTATATCATTTATTCACAACGCGTCATCTTGCGGCACTTTGCAGACGATCCAATCACATATTAGAGAAGTACTAACACGTATATCCAGAGCCCTGAAATCCAGAAGCACAATGTCAACTGGTTTCCTGAGAAAAGCACCACAAACACAGGAAAGAAGTAACTAAGAAGTATCTGGTCTGATTTCCACCCATGTTAGCAAAACAATCTGGCATCTGCCTCAGGGAATCAGCTCTTGATAGGGTTTGATGAGCTCCAGCTGTGAAGAAGCTCCTGATGGTCACACCTTGCAATTAGAGGATGTAGAATCACACATACAAGGCGCAACCTGTACACACCCCTCTCGATATGAATGTGGTAATTTTACTCGAGTTTACCAGAGTTTGCTTTACTGTATGATAAGTCTTTCAATAGAAATAAAAAAACTGACATAAAAACATGTTATTTTAACATGCCAAAGTAGTGACCAGAAGCAGAGATAATGTAGATTAACAGGAGGTTCTCACCGTGATCAGCATTTAAACAGCATATTTCTTTTATTGCCTTTTGGTTGAGATTAGATTTTTCATCCATAAAATGACACTTGCTGCTCTGTTTTTACCTCCTTTGCCTTTTAAATAAAAATATCTCAGGGTGATGGTGAAAGAATAATAAAAATCCCATGTCTTGTGGATTGAAACCACCATCAAGAAGCATCTCTACTAGCTTTAGGGCACTAAGTGAGAGAAAGCAGCTCTGCCCCCCTTCAAAATGCATTGGCACATGCCAGCTTCTTCTTGCTAGTATACCAGATGCCTCACGCCACATGCTTCGACCACTTTGATTTCATCTCTGTGCAGTTGTTGATCAGATCTGTCTCTGCTTGACACAACCTGCCTCCCGTCCTCCTCGTAACTTTCATCTTTTGCATGCCGAGCAGGCAGGCGGCTGCGACTGTCTTGAGATGTCACACGGTGACGTGCAGTGTCCATCTGGTGCACGTTGTAATGGGGCTCGATGAATGAATGGCCAACCACTCCACTGCTTCCTTTATGAGACTCAGCAGTGGTGCTGTCCAACTTTGATTCCCCAGTTATTAGGGAATTGAATTCCCCACTGCGGCGACGCCCAGAAGAGAGGAAGAGAAAGAGACGCACAAAAGAAGTGTGAAATCTGTGGCAGTGCTACTGAACATGCTGCACAGCCCACCACTGCTCTCTTCCTGGAGCCTCTTCTTCCTTTGTGAGTGTGTCTGTCAACACTTTTTCACTGCAAGCAGCACTCTGAAAAGGGGTCAGCCCATTCAGAGTGGTTCCATAGAAGCAAATGAGCACTATAACAATGTTAAAACGTTAAATCAAACTATTAGCTACTGTAAATGACTTTAATGTGCAAAACTCGAGGAAGAAATCAGATTATGAGGGGAAAAAAATTAAAAGAATCCATCTAAATCCTAATGATTGTTTAGACAAGCATGAAAAATAAATAAAAAATACAATGGAATTGATATTTAATGCAAATAGTAAGGTCTAACGGTTACAAAGTTGATAAATAGAAAAGTCAGTATAGAGAATAAAATTATTTCAAAGCAGTAAATCAATCTAAAATTGTCTAAAACTACAGATGCAATGCTTAATTACTATTGGACTGACAAAGTCAAAGCCAATACACAGTTTGAACTTTAATTTATTAATAGTGTCAATAAAATTATCCCTCACTGTAGGTTTTTCTTCTACCCTCAGGTTTCATCACTAGCAATTATGGTTGGACATGTTAAACTAAAATTTAATAAAATGTCAAGATTATTAAAACTACCTCAAAATCAGCTAAAAAAGGCAATGCAAAGACTCCTATGATCTGTATTCCTTGGACGCATGACCTTTCTAGCTGAATTATGTTGTATTTTTAGATTTACTATCTTTGTTTTGAGAGAAACATGGTGGTGATCTGTCCTCTTAAGGTTTCAAATAGTCTAGAGAGAGGAAAAGTCAGACATTTTTTAAAAGTTTAAAATAAAAAAGGCAAAGAAGTGCATAAACAAAGAAAATGAAGCTTGTGGAGCTCTGTATTTCCCTTTTATGATTTGAATATTGAGTTTGCCACTTTATAAAAAAAAGGCTGTCGCTTATGATTTTAATAGAACAACAGTTTGAATGATTCTCATTGCTTATTGATACAAAACATTTTATTTAAATCTATATTAAACCTTTACTTCAAATGGCATTGTGTTACCTTAAACTAATATTTTAAATGTAGTATAATGGAAATCCATTATCCTTAACTGAAATTGCTTTAGAATGGAACTGTAGTTGGCATTGGTTCTGATTTGTTTGATGTGAGCTGTTTGGGTGGATGTATCTGGATCTAACTTAGAAAACTAAATCTCAGATTAAAAAGCCTGATGTTGGGGCCCAGCCAATTTATCTGTATGTCACAGCAGGTTTATAAGACGTTCAAAATCCATCAAGCTGAATATTTTCATGTTGATATAAAGCAGTACTTCACATTTAAGGCATTTTTATTTACCAGAATAATCATAATGCAGCTAGAATTAAGAAAATGATAAGTTTTTTGTGGGTTTTTTTTATAATTAAGGTACCAGAGCAGCTAGCTATCATAATGCTGAATTTTGTCCACCCCAACTGCAGCTGGATTTTTCATAAATGAAAAATTTTCCACAATAGTTTGTCATGTCAGGAATCATTATTATGGGGCAGTAGCTTAACCCTCTGGGGCGTAGGGGTCTTCTAGCTTACATGATAAGATCTAGTGGGCTATTTAACGTGGGCAGCAGAGCAAAGATTGTTTGCAGATGTAAAGTTCAAGTTTGAGAGTTTGTTCTGGTTAAACTCTAATGTTAAATTTAACTTTTTAAGGAAAGGAGTACTGAATGCATTTAAATGAGCAGCAGTTAAGCTAAAATCAACATTGAAGCCTTGATAGATAACACTCTGGGGATTTTCCTTCATCCTTTAAAGTATTGACCGTTTCCCTCTGAATTTAAAGGGCTCCTCCTGGATCCCATCACGAGAGGATTATAGAGGAAAAGGGCAACTGGGATTGCTTGGAGAGCCGACCCCTTCCACTCGAGCCAGAACTCAAGCAGGGATGAAGTGGAGGTGCAGAGACGACCCAGAGGGAGAGAGCACAGAGGGAAGGGAAAGGCAGGGAGGTGGCATACTTTGGATTCCCAATATGTGTCCGGGGAATCCGATGTGAGGCCAGATGGCACAGGCCTGCCAGTCTTTGGGAATCACAGCATACGGCTGTGGGATGTAAGGCAGAAGGTAGCGAGGAAACGGTGCCGGGGTCAGCTCTTGATGTTGGACGCTCCCCGGAGCTGTTCCTTTTCCATCCCTTTGAACAAGAGAGCATCTCCACACAACTGTGCCGCTTCTCTCTGCTTAATGCGACGGTTTGACTTCAAACACAGCGCTATTCCCCCCTGCCCAGAGCCTCCTGAGTTCCAAACATATGTTATCAGACCTGATGAAAACACCGTGCCAATAACATGCCACTGAGCTCCACACTCGGGCATATGTGTGCTGTTTTCAATGCAACTTTCATCTCCTGCAATTCCCTGTGATAAAGCCAAAGCAAACCGACGCAGTGCTTTTTGTGCCGACTTTCTTTTCCATTCTAAGCGGTAGAACAGAATGGAAGACAAATATGCTTATAGAATCTCCTAGACAGATGTCCAGTATAACCTGGTTAGCGCTAATAGGCACGTTTTCAAACAAGGGCAATTATTCTTCTTTGCTCAGAGACCAGTAAAAGCTGCGGATGTTAATATCTGATGCTGAATGTGTGTGACAGGTGCTACCTCCAATTTCTCCAAGTCTCTTGTGGCAGCCCTCTATGTGAAAACATCCAAAAGCAGGCTTTGGTCCAACACTGCAGATTCGCATACATTTTTAGCTCATACTCTTTGACTTCAGGAAAGAAAAGAAAAAAACATGTACATGTGTGCAAGGATCGTCTTTTACTATTTTTGTCTAAATAAATAACAGTTTTTGGAAGCCAAGCGTGGTGTTATGCTTGTTGTTGCATCTCTCTATCCGTGTATAGACTAAGATCCTCATGCTACTCTCATTAACGGTCCATCTGGTATCTTGGCAATAACCCACTGGTATGACTTTAGCTATGATTAGCAATTAATCTATATGATTTTCTAATAAAAGCAAAGGTACCACTGTCATTTAAAGCACAAGTTGTTGGAGGAAAATATTTTACTGTGCACTGATTAAAGTGAAGTTGTCCATAAATGGTTTTTTTTCAATGCCCGTTTCTTAAATAGATAATCTGTAGTTAAACCTAATTGGAAATGTTAATTTCATAATTAAAAGTATTTCAGAGGTTTGCAAACTTGGTTGTATGTCACAACTCTATAATATTAAATTAGAAAATTCAAGTAAACACAGAAGATTTTTACTAGCTGTTAAAATTGGAGGCTTGGCTGTTTCTGAAGCTGAATTCTTAAAACATCAATTGATCAAGTAATAATCTATTATTATGAGAAAAGCATCAAAAAGAGTTGAGTAGGTGGAGGTCAAATAAAAATAGGCAGAAGGACTAGAAAATTGCCTAACAAAAGAAACACATAGAACTAAAAGCCCTATTTCTACAATAATTTTAAATAAAATAAATCTGGTCTAAATCTTCTCGATTTTTCTCGCTTTTTTGAATCCTGCTTAAAGAGATATTTACAAAATTAACTGGAAATCACAGAGAAGAACAAAATACCTCTACTTGCCTCAGATTAAAGGTGCCTTAGGACATTGAGTTCTATGATTACTAGGTTTATAAGAACCTAGTAACCTTCCATAGACTCTGTCAGACATCTGCTGTGCATGGCAACAAGAACAGAGGAATTGGCTTAGGTTCAAGGCTCAGAGAGCGCCTTTTGTCAGAGTATGGGCTTTTGTGGTGGGATAGGAGGATGGTGTTTATGGTTGCCACTACCTCCATGGCCCTGACACACAGGGGATAATGAGATACAGTTGTTATCAGTGACAGCCAAGTGCCACGAGAAGTTGTATCGGCTTGGTGCCTCCACCCTGAGCCTGCCAACAGTAGAGATGAGATTGGGATGATGCTAATGTCTGACTGAAAGCCTTCTTAATTGCTTTTTACTGCAAACCATCATGTCGTTGGAATTTGGGCTTGAATTTGGTTGAAGTTGTAGGCTGAAAGGGAACAGCAGCTAAAACTTAAAATTCACATTAGTTGTGCTCTTTTATGGCACATAAATTGGCTGACATAGTTTTTGTAGCTAGAGAATATATGCAGTTGTAAATTAAGAATATAAAGAAATGAAAGGATTACATCATTGTATCTCTTTAAAATTGGATTCCATTTTTCAAGGTGGCTTTAAATTTTCATAACATAAGCTTATCATTTATTTGCAAAATCTGAGCTTTGACTAAATACTGGAAACTGATTCCTGCTAAATGTAAAAGCTGTATTGTCACTGTAGGGTATCCTCATGTCATTTAGGTATAGTTAAGATATATAATTTGATAAACTAAGCAAAACAGTTGCATATGTTGGGTGTTTACAACTTAACAGATGTTCGTTGCGTATCATGAGGATTTCAACTAATACTGGACATTTATTTTAAAAATATCTAATTATTTTTAGTTAGCAAAATATTGGCAAGTGCTTTTATGCATTAGCTTTTTATTTTAAATCCTACGACTGGTATGGGCGTTGCACTTCAGGAAGCCTAAATTCAACATCTAGCCAGCCTGCCCAGAGGATAAAATTAGAAGTTTATATCAATGTACATGGGCTAAGATATTGTTTCAGACAATCTGTGTTTTGGAAGATGACGTCTTCCCAACTTTTGGGATTTGTTGGTGTAAAAAACAGCTAATCGGTCCTCAATCAGGGATTATGATGAAAACAGTAACTAAACCTAAAGGAAATTATGTATATAGACGAGGATATGGTGTAGTGATCAACCACATAAAGCTTTGTGTTTCCCCTGTGCTAAATGACAACCTGAAAAATTGTAATCTTTAGAATTCCTCTGTTTGTATTTGTCATTTTTAAAAGATAAAACATTTGAATCGGATTTCTTTGTCGCCCTTGTTATAGCAAGGGCAACAAATCAAAACATGCATTAAATTCATTAAATGAATGTGACATAAATTTGATTTAAAGAAGTTTTTTTAAACACTTAACAGGAACAGGGCTAGTGTGTTGCATAATTCTGTTTACCAAGATTGGAGAAGTGTAGGTTGAATGCTAAAAGTGGCTAATGCTAATGAAAAACATTGAAATCTTAAGTGTAAATTGATTGAAGCATTATTATAAATCTTTCTCAAAAGGTACTTGAAATCCAGGATTTTACTGTTTTAAATTGCATTGAAGTAGTGGTTTATGAAAGAAAAAAATATTGTAAAAATCAATAAAGGTAATTTAAAGTTAAAAAATTAACTTTTTGAATTGCTTTAGAATATTCTAACGATAGTTAAATTATTTCTTGCACTAATATTTTCCCTAAATCCTACAAGGATGCTGCATTATTTGCAGTCAGGTTGAGATTGAATTCTAGCTTAGCTCTGGTTTGCAGAAACTGAATCAAAACAGAAAACCTGAGTTTCGCTAACATGAGCTTAGACCTGCATTAAGAAAACTATGAAAAAATTACTGATTTTATTTATTATTTTTTTTAGAAATACTGATTAAAAACTGAGTCTGTAAGAGAGTGCTGCACTTGTCATCTCAGTTGCATTACATACATTTAAAAACATCTGACTTTAATTCTTCGTTTATTTCTTTATTGAAGTTAAGACACCAGAACTTTTAATTTTAAACAGAATATTTTGTATTTTGCATCTTTGAAATATTTTAAATTTTTATTACTGCATAAACTTGTACTTATCTCAGAGCTTACACCAAAGAAAGAGAGCTAATTAGTAGTTACACACGTTCCCAAATAATAAGTTTGAACATAATGGATTTGTTCCAAAACCAGATGAATTGATTTAAAGAACAATCAATCAGTATATACCCCCATGTAAAGTGCAAAGAAACAGTCTCTACTCTGAAGTCTGCCCAGCAGTTATGCGTGTTGTTCATGAGCAAATATTGTTTGTGAAAATTTTGGGTTGAAGCGGAGGCCCTTACAGATGATTTATGCACTTAGAAAGGGATGGGGGAGGATCGATGGGCAAATTTCATCTTGTTATAGAAAGCTCCAGCTCAGCAGGCCTTGAGAAGGCTTAAACATAAGCAGGACGGGTGCCAGGTCCTCTCCTCGGCCATTGTGCTTTAATTAACCTACACGGAGCTGACTGCTAAAATGTGCAATGATAGATAAGGCTGCTTGGATGATTGATTTATTTACCACACATGATGGTGATTTCCATAAAATTACTGCTCCCATTACAAGCCATATGTGCCACAAACGTCATACATACTCAATGAATGTATGGCCACGGATGCACACAAGAAATGTACATATATGAAAGTTATATGAATATTTAGTTAAGTTAAACCCTTCGAAATCTGGATATGGTAAAAGCAGTACTGCTTTTGTAACAGTAAACTCTTAATAGCAAGTGGAGGCCTGACTTTCTCAGAGTTTTTTTTTTTTGGCTTTGTGAAGCAAAGTTTGGCACAGGCCCAGTACTGGTCGTAGGCTGTGATTGCAGTCGAACATCTCCATCAGAGAGCACTAGAAGGTAACGGTGGGATTAAAATGGGCACTGCTGGCAGATACAGACGGGCAGGGTGCTCCTTTTTTTTTTGTTTTCTCTCCACTAGGCCATTGTTCCATATGTGCTCCACCTGCGCCTCTCAGAGACTCGCGCCAAGCACACGGCCAGCAGGCTCTGCCATCCTTGATGACTGAAAGTTGCCATAGCTACGCTGGAAGCTGGTGCTGGAAATGAGGGTGGAAAGGGGGTGAGGCGCTGTAAATCTCAACATGCTATTTTTTTAATTTAGGAAATTGGCAAAGGAAGTGTAGTAAATGAATCGCCGTTAATAATAATTCACATATGGGACAAAACACAATTAGGGCTGTTTTTGGCTACAGGCGAGGAGGAAAGCGGCTCCCTCTAAAATGTGATCTCATCTCATCAAAGGCACTTCAGCTTTCCCAGTAGTCCTGATTGAGGAGATGGAACGACTCTGTCTCCTAATGATGTTTATGGAAATAATATCACTGGAAATTATCATTGGACACTAAGAGCATGGAAATGGAGACATCAATCATGCCATCATGACCCATAAGTTTGTTCCTTATCAGCTCATGAAAATGGATGGTACCAGTGACTAAGTACGCTGTTTATCAGACAACTAACAGAAAACTCAAATGTATTTTCTCCCCTCTGGGAAGCATACCCTCTTCTCTATGCTGTTTTGTTTCATAAGTAATTTCCCCCCCTTCATAAATCGTTTGGAGCACAGAAGAAAAGGAGAGCAGCAAAGCTCACCCGTAGTTTTAATAACACGATGGCCACCATCCAGCTTAAGATGAGGCCTGGGATTGGCTGATCTCTTCACACCCTGGCACCTGGAGCAGTTAGAAGACTGTGTTTGTGCATACTGTAAGTGTGTTTGTGTGTGGGGGGGTAAAATAGGCTTTTATTGGTGGCTGCACTACTGGAGGCGTGACATGACAGGAATCAAAAGCCCCTCACCTGCAACCAAGTGCAAAGAAAAATCATTAAAAAGGTTTCAGGCCATAAAGCTTTTTGCATAAAATCCAGAAAAAAATGTGTTTACTAAAATATTTCCAGTTCAATGTTTAAAGTAGGTTTTAAAAAAACTGTTTTTGTAGCTATTGTCGAGAAAATATAGTGCAGTGAAAAAAGGTTTTCAGACATTTCAGACATTTCAGATCATCAAACACATTTGAAATCAAAGATAAACTGAGTTAATACAAAAAAATATAATTTCATTTAGGTTTAAAATAGTGATCCAAATCCAGATTTCAATAACTGGCAATAGTTTAAGTACATTGGTGAGGAGGTATCTCAGTCCACTCTAGTTTGCCAAATGTTTTTCATTTAGCCCCACTGGAGGGTTTATTTTTTTCTCCATCCTACTTTAAAATCATCTGCAAAAATTGACTATCCTATCAGTTATGGCAAGTCATCCACATCCCAAAGCAGGAAAGCTGAAGGCTTCTCTCAAACTATAATAGCGTAATTGGCCTCAGACCTTCTAAAGTTCAACTTTTGCCTCATGGGTCCACAGAAGATTTTTACCAATTACTTTGATAGACCTTGTGTTCTTTAAGGTGAGCAAAACTTGTGTATTTGGAATCACATGACTCAAATGTACCCAGTCTCTTGCTGAATCATTTAGTCTGGCTTAAACTGAGTCAAGAGACGCCTGTAGCTCTTTTCAGATATTCTTTTAATTTCCTTTTAAGTTACCCAACTTGTTGAGTCATCAATACTTTCATCTTTATCTCAGTGTGCTTTGCCATTACATCACAGCCTTAGAAACAGCTGATAGTTTTTGGTTTCTCATCTGTTCTTCTTGAATGTATTTACATTAGGGCACAGTGTGTCCATTCATCCATCCATGCATCCATCCGTCCATCCATCCATCTGTCCGTCCATCCATCCATCCATCCATCCATCCATCCATCCATCCATCCATCCATCCATCTTCTCATGCTTAGTCCTTGTCAGGGTTGCAGTGGACGGATGCCTATCTCCAACAGTCTATGGGCAAGAAGCGGGGTACACCCTGGACAGGTCGCCAGTCTGACACACAAAGATCTAAAACCATATGCACACACACACTCACATTTAAGGACAATTTAGAGAAGCCAATAAACCTAACAGTCATGTTTTTGGACTGTTGGAGGAAGCTTATATACCCGGAGAGAACCCATGCATGCACAGGGAGAACATGCTAACTCCATTCTGAAAGACACCGGGTTGGGAATCTAACCTTCTTGTTGCAAGGCAGCTGTTTTACTCACTGCTTCACAGTGCAGCACCACGGGGTCGCTGTGTTTAAAATTTTAGCCAACTTTATGTTGACACAGAGGTTCTTTTTAAGTGATATCTCAGGTTTGGCAGAGATCAGTCCTGCTGTGACAAGTTGCTTTCCATGAAATGTCGGTAATCACAGTTAATTCATGATTTAACAGGGCTGTGATTACTTGTCCACATGAGGCCAGGTTGGTTTTGATAGATTGTTTTCCCCTTATAAAAAAAATATAATTTTTTCATTTACAGGTTATTTATGTCTGATGTTAGAAAATTGTTTGTTGATCCAAAAACCTTAGATATAACAAACAAGGAAAATCAGGAAAAATCTAAGATTTTCCCACAGCGCTGTGCATTTAAATGAGCCTGATCAATCTGCTTTGCTAAAATAACCTTGTGTTTGTGTATGATTAGCGCCTCTTTCCAAAAAACGGCTGTGTAAATATGATATGTACATTTGCATGCTCGTCGTCACTGGTTTCAGCATTAATCCATAAACCAAACCAAACTGGGGGCAGACTGCATTGTGTGTTTGATTTGTTCAGCTGCGGATTTTGGGTTATGATCACCACACAGATAAAGGCTGATGTAAGATTTTCTAGAATCTGAGGAGTGCAATTTTGCTCTGAGTTATTTATTTGTTTTGTTGTAGCCCGGATGTGACCTTTGTGAGAGCAGACAAATTGACCTGAGGTTGAATTAGTCGCTGCACCTTTCGTCTCTGGCAAACCCGACAGCAACTACACGCCTGGGTGCTGCCTCACAAAAGGCACTCTGCAGAGGAGGCCTATTAATCTACCCAAAGCCTCAAAAAGCAAAGAGGCCAGTGAGGGTCCCTTAGTCTGGTGCCAGGGGCCCACAGACAGGGGTCCTTAGCAGGCTGTATTTGGTCAGTTTTAACTGACTATGAAATGGGCATGGCATAGAGGGACAGCATGGAGAGGCTATGCCCTTTAGCAGATGCTAGGCTAGGATGAAGTCAGAGAATCATTCCTGGTGTTCATCAATGAGGATTTATCTGCTGTTTTTCCAAACCTTTACAATAGAAAATATCAATGCGTCTAGCCAGCATGACTACGGAGCTCCCTTACCTCTGAAGTCTGAGCCCTGACATCCTACCAAGGCATCTCATTTCAACTGCTTGGATCCAGGATGTCATTATCTGATTCCCTTAAACCTAACTGTCCTTGGTAACACAAGATAACAACTTAACGTACAGAACTACTGTATAATATTTAGCCTGTCCCAGCTATTTTGCAAATGTAAATTTTGGTAGGAATCCTTCCTTCCTTTCTCTCTTTTTTTCCCCTCTCTTTCTCTTTCTTTCTTTCTTTCGGTCAGAAGCTCAGAAAGTTGGACTCAGATTTCAAGCAGACAGATCAGAGTGTTTTCACAGGAAGGGTTTGTTAACTGCTTTGCATACAGTGGCTCATCAGCTGGAGCAGGTTCACTGGATACTCTGTAAAGGTGGAAACTCAGGTTAGTGACTACAAAATTCAGGCAGGAAACTATAGCGAGCATGTGAGTCACTAACCTGGTAAATGGTTCAGTCTAAGCGAGAGGAAGAAGTGGAATCGAGAAGGATTGTTTCTCTACAGCATGCAGTGGAAGCCGCCCCCAGAGTTCCAGAAGAGAAGCAGAGCAGACTGACGATCAGAAGCCAGTAGAGCAGAAGTATCTGGATGGAGAATCCAAAGTCAGAGTCATTGCAAGAGCAGGTTTCCATGCCAGAAGTTCAGAGAGCCGAAGAGGTACCGAAGGACAATCCACACCGGGGTCAGGAGACAGATCCAAGGTTGTAAGCAGGCAAAATCCAGGAAACAGTCCAAAGACAGATCAGGCAAACAGAGCAGAACAATGACAAACGATACTTGACAGAAACAGAAACTTGTCAAGGTCAGGTAATCAGAAATACTCTCACACACGGCTCAAATAATCCGTCACTGATGGCTGGGAAGAGGCAGCTTAAATAGGAGCTTATTCCTTCCTTCCTTCTTTCCTTCCTTCCTTCCTTCCTTCCTTCCTTCCTTCCTTCCTTATTCATTTTTGGTGATAATAACTTCTGTAAACAAAAGTGAAGAGCACTCCTTAATAAATCTTTTTTCCACCTTATTTATGTATATTTTTTCCAATTCTTTAGTTTACAATGTAATTCACCCTAAGTTATTTTTTTCTTTGGCAAATCAGCTGTATGAACTGGGCCTTTAGGATTCTGTTCAAATGTTGTTGTGTATTTCTTCTATAATTTTAACTGACATAATTTAACTTCAGCAATATTTAACTAAAAACATCCTTTACACTTTAGCGCTACCCTAAGTATCTTTCAGCGGAGGCTTTTGTGGTAGAATTTTCCTATAGATGTAAATGGTATAGGCCTTTATCACTCTTTTATCATCATAGCACTGTGCTCAAGTGTAAATACAACTTACTCAAACACACCCCTCCATAGTAAGTCCTCCTATCATCTGTAGCTGAGGCTAATGGGTATTGCTCCTCCTTCTGCTCATACAATGACACAAAGCCTCCATCAACATCTGGTGATGAGGGGGGTGAAGAATAGTCCACCGTGTGTGCAACTCATCAAATACTTTATGATATTTTACGGGTCAAACCTGTTTGTCTTTAACTGTAAGCTTTTTTTTTTCTTTAAACCTTTATTTTTTTAAACATCTTTTTCCCGCAAAGATACAACTGGTGCAAAAAAAAGAAATACACACAAAGCAGGAAGAAATACAAAAAAAATAATGGTTCACAAGTCTGCAAACCCATGTTAAAATGCCAGCTTTATTTTAAACTTAAAAAAAATGAAACACTAAAAAAAATGCTTCACTTCAATGACATACAGTATGTACCGTATTATATTACTGGATAAACAGAGATATATGTTTTAGGAAAACTAAGACATGTTTGTATTTCAAACCCAACTCTTTCTTGAATGGTAAACAACTGGATATTAACCTGTTTATACTTACAGAAACACTTTTGAATACATGGATGTGGCACCTAAAGGGTTAACCAGGTTAATAGGAGTGCACTCATTTGTCCTTCATATTTTGATTAATACTCATTTCTATATGTAGGCATCTTTACTATGACAGCTGTCACACAACAAAGCATCTGGCACTCTGGCAGCATCCACAGGTGGGCCTCCAGATAACTCACCAAAAAAATGCATAAAATCCTAACAAAGCCAATGGATCGTTGTCAAGGTATTTTCCAAATTGTTTAAAGGCATAGTGTTTGAAAACAAAACTTTCATTTATAGCAATAGCACACCCCTCATTCACCTGATAGTTGGCCATTAAAGATAAAACTTGTAAAAGGACAAGTGTAAATTTTATAATATGTAAAGCAGCTTTATGTAGAGTCTTGTGAAGTATCCCAATGGTACAGTTCTTTACTGCCGGTACCTTTGCAGAGGATGTTGGAATATCTTCACTAGGATGGTAAAAAGCAAATAACAATACCTGCAACCATTTAGTTTTAAAGCAGATGATTATATTGCCACAAATGTCTAAAACATAAATAGAGTTAATGACAATGTTAATGACAAAATGGATAAATTATATTTAAAAATTGTCTAAATTAGAAACAAGGTCTTGAATAAAGCATAGAATTTAGGCACTCATAGGATTGCCTTTTCCACATGCAGATTGGCTATAATACAAGGTAAATAAACAGAGTCTATAAAGATGTTATAACAGTAAAGGCGAAATGAATTTCCTGATTTGTTCATTTGAAAAGCAGGCAGGATGCGTTTTATATCTGGTTTTATATCTGTCAAATACACCATAAAGTGTATCCATAAAACGACCCTGTTGTTCTGTTAAAGCTTCAGCTGGGTCCATTTCCTCTCAAGCAAGCAGACCTTGCTGGGGTCTTTTTCAGAGTGTGCATAAGGACTTGTCAGAATGGATATGCCCCGCTGTGGCTGCTGCTCCTTTCACCCGTCGGCCCGCAAACAGACCGAACAGAGCTCCACTGTGACCAGGCGGACATTGAAATTCCCCCGGCGTTTGTACAGTGGATTCCATTTCCGTGCCTTTTGATTCATGTGCTTTTTTTCCCCCCTCCATGAAGCACCTTTTAGTCCCCTGTTTGAACTTGAGTAAAGAATTGCTCTGCAAATGGATGTTAGGGTCAGAAAAAAAGGGGGCCTGGGATGATCTAAGACGGAGGGGTGACCTGTAAAGAATGGGGCGATGTGACGGCAGTAAAGAACACTTAAATGGGGTTGGTACATGTTGGCTCTTTGTGGGAAACTTTCACAGGAACTAAGCTTTAAAGGAGTAAACAGGAAGTTCTTTTAACTTTTGAATTCAGAGATTTATTTCAATAAGCTTTTGAGGCTACTTTCCACAATGAACAAGTATCATATCTAAGCTATACAAAAACATGCCATCATCAGTATTCAGATTTGATTTAGAATTTCCTATAAATTATTGTTAAAAATCAAGTCTAAGAAAAAAAAACCCTTCAAATAGTGATTTTTAACTGGTTTGACTCAGTGGTGTTTTATGGCTGACAAAACTTCTGAGAAAACCTGACAGATTTATAGATAACAGTCTGAGACAATTTAGAAAATAAAAGAAGTGAATTTCTCATTTTTATTCCACATCCCTGTGCCTACATCCATTTCTAAACCCATCCATCCATCAGTCTATACCATCATCCATCGTACCATTCCTCCAATTTTTAGGTCCGTGCATCCATAAATCTATGAATCGGTTCGTCAATCTACCAACCCATCCATCTGTCCTCTGATTTATCATCCATCCATTAATAAAAACCATCTATTCCTCATCTAATGTCCATCCATCTATCTGTCTGTCCTCTTTCTTCCACATATCTAGCCTCTCCACTGCACAATCTCTCTAAATTCATAGAGAAATTTTGTAATTATCATTTTAAAATAAGTGAAAGTGTAGAACCTTTTATTTAAAATATTTAATTATTTATAAAAAAAACAATATGAGAACATTTTCTTATCTTTAAAGGTATAAAGTCAACATTGATTAGGATTCAGTCCCTCCTAGGTCAGAAAGCGGTCCTGTCTCCTTTTTATACTACCCAAGAGTTACATTCGATTTCAATTGAGTTTATTCATATTGCACCAATTCACAAAACATTTAATCTTAAGGCTGATTCAGAGTTAATTCAATAAAACAATGCAGGCAGATTGGTTAAAAGTTTTCTATTTAGGGAAACAGCAGCTTTCATGCTCAATGAATTGTAGGATTCATTCCCTGATAAGATGGTAGTGACTTCAGACAGTCACTTGCATTGCATCGAGTTGTTCACATTGCGTTTGCTGCAGGAGGGGAGGGGATGGGTGTGTTTTCTGTCATTTTACATTGATAGTGAATGGGTACAGGACTGAGGGGTGCTTAACTGTGGTCATACTAAATGGTTTCATTATTTAATCGAGTGGAAAGGGCATCCCTAGTTGTTTTACTGCTGATGATAGCATCTCAACCAGTCTGTTCTGGTAAATATTAGAAACCATAGTTGTTTTAGACTTTATCTAAGATTTAATCTTTTCCGCAAAATGCTAATAGGACAAATCTAAAAGGACAGTTTGCTTTTTGTTTTTTTATCATGTAACCAACAATGTCTCTACAACTGTGTCCATACTGTCTGGAAAGGTCAACTCCAAAAAGCTAGCTCTCATCCCCGTTAGGTTCATCTTGAACTGTCAGCTGCTGGTGGATTAGGTGATGAAAGAATGCCACCGACTGTGAAATTGCCTGATTTTTATCTAGGATGTTGAGGGAGCAGCTGTGCACAATCCTCTGCCCTAATCTCGAGGCTGGAGACGGGACTGGGTGAGGGAGTTTTGCCTGCAAAGGTGCATAGCAAAGTTGTGTTGAAGGGTTGTGTTTATGCATGATTCTTCAACAGACTACTTATTCCTGATAAGTTATCCCAAATAGTCTTTCAACCATATGAAACAAGTTCGGGATATGAGCGTGGCAATAACTTTAGCTTTTCATGTTTCAGCTGATAAAGACCATCAGCACTTAACAGGTGTGTCACAGCATTATAACCGAAGCATTAACTGTTTAATCCTGTCCCTCCTCCTAACCAAGCCCGACGGTTGAAAATAGAGATAGAAGACAACAAATTGAGAAATTGGACATATTTATTTTAAGAATTTCTCTTCATGTTGCAGGCCAGTGAGCTCAACTTTCATCTAGCTTCCAAAAGCACCTCCAACCCAGCATGATCTAACATGGAAATAGTTCTTGATTTGGTTTGTTTTTACACTGAAGAAATGTTTATAATCCTAGAGTTCTATCACATTTCAACCACAGACTAGACTGCCATTGGTCTAAACTTAGAGAATGAGGGGGATTTTTTAGCCAACAGCTCAGAAACTTTAGAGGAGCTCCAGGAATCTACAGCTCAGGTGGGAGTCTGCAGGTTATTAGTTGAGTCACAAGGAGACAATCATACAGCAAGACATATTTTTTTAATTAGCCATAAATCACAGCAAGTAGGTTTTAGAAGGCATGCTGTTTAGACCAAACCAAAAAATTATTTTTTTGTCCTTACATAAAATGTATCATTTGTTGGACAGCTAGACTGTCTTTTTGCGCTGCTAACTATACTGCAAAACACGATGATGGCAGCATCATGCTGTAGCAATTATTTACTTATTCAGAGACGGAGAAACTGTCTACGGTTATTTTAATCTGAAAAACTCACACAAAGAGAAAAGACAATTAAAAGAAATTTATTGATACAATTACTTTGTCTTTGGCGCTCAGACCTTGGCAGGAAACATAGCGCTTGATTTTGATAGATATGCATGAACAGGAGCAAAGAAGAGGGCTGTTTCCCCCCAGGCGTGAAACTGGTGGTGGAGTGGAGATAGATGAAGTTGGTCAGTCTGTAGACTGCTGGTTAGCGCGACACTCTGCTGAGCTTTATGGGGAGATCCAGTGGATTGCGTGAGCTGATACTAGAGCTTCACCTGGAAGATGGAAGTCCAGTTTGGATAACACAGTTTGAGAGAACCTGTCCAAGATAAGCAAGCATGAAGCGACAGTGGAGAGGAAAAACTCCCCATTGGGAAGAAACCTCTGGCAGAACCAGACTCAACATGGCGGTCTTCTACCGGACCGGTTAAGATGAGACAGGGAACGCAGTAATAGTCCAGGAGAAATGACACTCTGATGAAGCTTTAGCTACGATACTGGAGGTGGGTTGAAACACTATCATCTGAATGAAGTCACACAGCGCATCCGCTAAAATATTAGGAAAAGTTTTGTTTAATTCTTTGCAGGCCTGGATTTCATAATCTACTGAACCAAATTAACTTGCTTTGTAAAGGGACAGATTCACAGACTAGACTCATATCAGTGTCACAGGTCATAGCTATACATGTACATTGGCTGGTATAAAAGTAAAGACAATACAGACCGAGTTAAAAGAAAAAACTGCTCTAGCAATGTTTGGGTCCTTGTGTGGTATCCACTGTTGTTTAAGGTTTAGATGCATCCCTGACCCTTGATAGCCTGACGTAGTCCTACTCAATTCTAGTCAGAATATGAGTCTGATACTGCTCCATAGAGCTGTGATTATGGGGCGTGTTTCGAACGAACCAGGAAAAAAAATGCCTCTGCACTCAATTGGATAGACCTACAACCAATAAGAGCAACGGAGTGCGTGACGTATGTTAAGTGACGCATAGATGTTGTCAACAAAAATCAAAGCGTGCAGTTGCACGCCTAGAATAAGAAGATGAGCGTGAACAATTTTTGCAGGTGTTGCAAAAAGAACCTGAGGATACAAGGAGTCATTCAACACACGAACCTAATTTTTAATAAAAACAGTAAAGGCGAATGCACATACGATCAAGTTCTCCGTTTAGGATTACAACTCTACAAAACGTCAAATAAATCGCATCGCATTTGTTGGTCCTGTCAGAACGTAATAACACGGTTGGAACGCGACATGCTTGTGTTAAAAAAATGGGCAGATGACGAAGGAGACCAGACGGAAGAACCGTCTTCATGCCTTGATCGCGTTTCTCTGTTCCTCTTTAAAAATTAATTTGCTGTCGATATCTTCTAGAACAGACCTAATAGCAGAATCTACACACCTCAACTCTCCAGCGGCAGCCATTGTTGTTGTCACCCATGCGCGCTTTGGTCACGTGGTTGATTACGTTACTGTTGATCATCTGTCCATCATCGTATAAAGCCCGCCCTGACAATTTGATTGGCCCGCCAGATATTGGGCGAGCATACTCGCGCTACTATTGAGCAATGCCAGACCGAACTTCCCGACCTCAAACGTTGTGGGCGGGACTAAGTTCGGAATGGCACCCAGGCTAGACCCTTGACACCTCACTATTAAAAAAAAGTTTTTTGGAGGGCTGAAAACTATTTAGCTGTTATATAAAATATGAAAAACTATCTAGGGACCAAAGTTTAAGTTGGTTGACAAAAGTAGTTGTAATCTTTATTTTACTGGAAGACCTCTCAGTATTTATACCTTTTGGTTGTAGGTGAAAGTTCTGCTAACTTTAAAGTTTTTTTTTGTAAAATATATAAAAAAAAACCTTGCTTTAAAGTTAGAGGCTCTGTGTTCTTTTAATGTTATCAATTTAAATAGAAAATAATACTGCTAAAGAGATGATGATAGTGTTGCAGCGATGCCATTTTTTGGCCCTGATACCGATACCCGATACCTGGCTGTGCAGTATTGGCCGATACCGATACCATCTGTTTGAAATTGATGTGTGTGTGTATATATGAAGAACTACATACAACTTGGATGTAAAATAATTGCCATCATGGCTTTGTCAAGCTGCTGCCTACCTTTGGGAAGCAGGAAAAAGACTAATACAAAGTGAATCCGGTAGAACTTTTTATTGCCTACCTGGAGTGGGTGACAATAGTTAAATAAACTTTTGGCTCTCAAAATGGTATCGGTGCCCTATTTGTTGGTACTCGCCAATACCGATAAAACCATTTTAGTGCTTGATCGGGGCCCCGCCCAATACTGGTATCGGCATTGGTGCAACACTAGATGCTGCCACACAGAATAGCATCATGCTCTCTGTACAATGACAAATAAGGCTTTGTATTTATTTTTTTATATAAGTATAAAGTTGATGCACCTTATATCATCCAGTTGGTTAGAGAACAGAGAGTATTTGCTTTTTGGCACAATTGCAAAAAAACTCAGACACTTTTTGTCCCTGAAGCCAAAAGGGTTAGAGAACAATAGAGATGAGTAAGGTTCAAGATTCGAAGTTTATCCATTATAGTTTCTAAGTAACCGCTACTTTCACATATACGGGGAAATTCAGGAATTCAAGTAATAATGACATAAGAATCAAAGTCTGGCAAACTTTAAAGGATAGTAAAGGCCTAAACTCAACATTCCTGGGAAGTTTATTTCCTTAAAACGTTGAGTTCTGCCCGCGTTCTTATTATTAACAGTGCTGAATCAAATGGCTTAACTGCCTCACCAGCATGCAGTTACAATCAGCTCTGAAGAGCTCTGGTGATAAGCTCATATTTGAGTCACTAGTGCTGAAGCAAGGACACATCTAGAAAGTGCAGCAGACACATTTTTATTCTACCTAACAGACAATTGTATACATTTATATGGCAAAATAGTAATTATTTATGTTAAAATGCAAATTAGGTGAAATCGGTAGTTCATTTGTTGGCACTAACGCAGGGAGAAGAACAGAGAATAGTTTATAGAAACAACAAAAGCTATCAATTTCATAAATGTAATTGATTAATGTTAGTCAGATGAGTCTTTGTGAGCTAAAGAGAATAACCATTTATTCTCTTGTGAAAACCCCTTCCCTCTTTTTCTTCTGAGTAGTTAAAAATGGTTTTAAATTAATTTTAAAAATAAATGAAACTCACTTTTAAATATGAGTGATATCTCAGATTTTAATGCTCAGAAATTGCGCCCAGCCCTTCTTCTGAGACTGGTTGTAGTGAAAACTAAAGTGAACATTAGATTTCCATAATAGCCTGGAGCATCTTTTCAAACATGCTTAACACTATTACTTCAAACGCAATTTCAAGTTCATCAAATGTAGCTGCTAATTTGAAGCCAAGTTTATTTTGTTTGATTTTGGAAACATTTAAAGCATTTTTTACCATAAATGCACAGAATTATAACATTCTATTCTATAGCTATTAGGCAAAACTTTTCTATTAACTCATAAGACTGAAAAAAAAAAAACAATGCTATCCATTAAATCTCTTTTTCTCCCATACAGATTTAATTTGTTATTAGCCTTTTTGTCATACCTAAATTATTCCAATCATCCAATCATTTTTATATTATATGGGATATATAGAGTTGACATAAAATATACATTTAAAGGAATGATTCACCACACCAACCCTTGTAAATCAACAGATTAACCTATTGACTAACTTTCAATAACAATAATATTTTTTATATTTTACTGTGGGCAGGCTCGTGTGCTTTAGATCATCGCTCCAATTTTAGCCTAAAATTTAAGAATACATTTTTTCTTATTCTATGAAGCTGCTATAGGTAAAAGATCCTTTGATAGATTTTGAGAGATTTCATCACTCTTTAATTGTGAGATCAATTAAAAGCAGCTTTTAAACCAGAAATCTTATTTTAACATCAATAATTTCTTTTTTTATATCTATATTTTTAGAATTTTAAGCATTTGATAAGAGCCCAATAACTCCTGTCATGATTAAAGTCCAGATCGTCTCTAGCTTAAAGGAAGAGGAAGTTGTTAGCCTTCAGAGAGCATAATGAGTTTGAGTGATTTGAGACATTCAACATTCAAATCATCAATAGAAGTTATACTAATCATAAAATATGCTATATATATATTTTGTGGTAGAGTGACCACATTAGTTTGACAGAAGAAAGGCAGAAAGATGAGGAAAGGGCATGCAAAACATTTTGATACTTGAATGGCTGAAAAGCAAAAAGACTGCAGAAGTAAAATTTCAAAAATTGCACCTGAATGTAAGGTTTCTCAGTGTTGAGTGTTATAGTATTAATTAATAGATTATATAGTATTCTAATGAAATATCTTATTAGTTCATTGCAATACTTAACTAAAAAAAAAAAATAATCAAACAGCATTTAAATTATGATGGTTTGTCTGTGAATTTAAATAGAAGGGGGCAATGAAAAGACCACACATGAGTAAATGTATGTCCAATAACAAATTCATTTAATTTCACTTTTTGCAACTTTATTTTGATTTATTTTGTCTTCATTTCAAAATACAAAAAAAAAAAGAAAAAACTTTAGAATATTTAAGTAAACATTGTGTCCTCTAGTTCTACAGGATAAATTGATGCTAGTAAAAAAGTAAATCTGAGAATGCAAATAGATGATATAAATCAAACGGTATAATCCTTCATTATTGTCTTTTGGTATCAAAACAACAGTTAATTTATAGTTTTATTGAAATCTGTTTAGCATTATGAAATAGAGACTACTATGATCAGAAAATTTGAAACAGTGCTGTCCACATCCACTAACATGTTCATCATGGGGCCTCGCAATGCCATCCCCAGATCCCTCGGCAGCTCGGGGACCATCCCTCATGGTGGCACTCGGATATTTGCACACGCTACGATCCGAGGGCCTCGTTCTCTCAACCACTTCTGAAGCCGAGATATGCTCACAGCAGGCGACGGGCAAACATATGCCTGAGATGCCACGGGGTGCTGCAGCCGGATCATCTCCAAAGGCTAACTGGCAGGTCTGAGCAGGGACGCCGTTAATGCATATTATTCACAAAGAGCATGGCTGAACAGAAAAATGTGCCCGCCGCGTACCCAGCTGCTTTGTTGGCACCAGGTTCAGCCCCTGCCTGGGTTTTCAAGGCTTGGATTTAGCTGCACATTCACCAAATTCCCCATGCAGCTCCTAGTCATTCATTCATTCATTCAGCCGCAGGCAGAGCTCAACCAACAAACCGGTGCCTGTATGTGTGTGAGATATTAGTCTCAGAAATGACACCAAGCTTGGATTTTTAACACCTAGATACAGTAGAGTCAGTGGATGCTGCACAAAAAGCCCTCTGTGTGTTTTAAAAGATCCAGGTGGTAACCCTGTGGGAGCTGAACACAGAAAATAAAGCTTCTGACCTTTAGGATGACACCTCCGTTAGCATTTTCTTTATTCGTCATAGCAACAAAAGAACACTGTTTTATGTTTTTCCATTTTATTCACAGATTCATTTTTGACAAGGGTTGGCTCCATCCAGGCGAAACTGAACACATGCTTCCTGTTTGCAGCCAGACACAGCAAGAAGCTGTTCCCTGATCCTCTCACCCTCCACATGAGTGTCTCTTTCTGTAGCTGTTTACATTCAGAAATGGGCATAGATGTATTTTTCCATAGCTTGCCTCTTTGCCAACAGGAGGTCAGCAGGTGCTCCTGTGCTCACCAGATGGTTTGTGTGTCTCTGAGTGTCATTTTCCAGGAATCTTTAGAGGAATGGCTCCCTCTAGAGGGGAGAAGTGAAGCTTACAGAGTAAGATCAATTTATTGACTTCAGCTTAAATTCCTGTTAAAGGACAAAAATGAATGCATAGTTAAATATTAAGCAAAAGTTACATTTATTATTTAATAATAAATAAACTATAATAGAAAATCATAATATCCATATGTTTTATTTTAGATTGTAGCGATTCCCATCTGCCACAGTTTACATTCAAGGTAACTAACTTGATTTTAAAATATTCCAAATAGAAAATAAACACTAATTTATTCCTTAATGCTTGACAGAAACATTTGCAGTTAACAAACTTGTTGATATTTTTCTAAAACAGACACAATGCAAAAAAATTTTTTTTCTTAAAATAGGTTCATTTTTTTCTTAAATTAAGCAGGTGAGACACTTTGCGAATAAAATAAGACAATTCACATTCAAAAGAAGAAAAAAGTAATTGCATTCTTTTTTTCAAGTGCATAATAGCTAATTATCTTATTTTAGGGGGAAAGATCCCATTGGAAGATCTTCTTATTTACCTACTTAAATTAAGGGTAATTACACTTATTTTTTAGATCGTTTTTGCAGTGTGGAGCAGAAATACTTTTTATCACTGTGGGATAAAATCAGTTCTGAAAAAAACATAATAGACTAATGAAATTTACAGAAACACCTCCGATATTAAGAGTACTTCTAAAATGAAGTGACATACTGTACAATATCACAGTTATTTTTATTTTTCACTTTAAAGATTTTGGTTCTTAAAAATTGTTTTTATTATCCAGCCAATAAGAGCATAGTAGATAGTAGATATTTTCCACATGCATACCCTAGTACTCTTGCTTTCTGTTGCTCTTGATACAGAAAAACTTGGGAACAGGATTAAAATCCAGGATCTTCTGGATTCAATGCTGCTGTACCATCAACCATTTCAATCCCAATATGGACTTCCTGATGTGCTTTGGATTATTTTCAAGCTTTAAACCAAAGTGCATTTGAGATTAATATCGCATTTTGAAAGCCAGGTCATTTTTTTTTTTTTTTTTTTGCATTTAATGTTTCATAAAATTTTTAGAAATACTATTAATTTAAAACTTGTATAGTTTTATTCCTCTTAGTCCAAAGAGGTCTGTGGGATTATCAGCATTTTTGGTTTGGGTGTAGTAAAAGTGGGCAGACTATTTGTTTTACTTTTGGTCTGCAGTGGTTTTTGACTTTGATCTCTACAATTGATGCTGTCATTGCCCAGCCTCTCGGTCATGTATTCTGAATGATTATTATTATTTATTTTTTTTTTTCTCAAATACTGGCTTTAACTGAGAAAAGTGAGGCCTACAGTGCATTAAACGCTATTCTGGGGCTTCCTGAATGAATCCCTGAAGCACTCTTGGATTTGTTGGGCCAGTCTCTCCTGGGAAGGTTCACCACTGTTTCATTGTTTCTCCATATGTGGATAAAGGCTCTGTCTGTGGTTTACTGGAGTCCCAAAGCCTTAGAAATTACTTCAAAGCCTTTTGAAGACAAACAGGTCATTGCTTGTTATCTGTTCTTGAACAGGGCATGATGTGTTTTTCTTTATATATATACTTTAGTGTACTTCAGTTTGTCATTAATAGGTGGGTCCTATTTATAAAATGTCTTGCCAGTGCAAAGCAGACAGTTTTCATGATATCTGTGATAAAGGAAGCTGAGTTAATAGAAATTTCTGCTCTTCCTAATTTTCAGACTTTTTTGAAAGGATCATTTTAGGCATCCTATTTGTTTTAGCTCAGGCTGTTTACATCTGATAGTATCACTGGTCTTAAATTATGAAAGTGTTACAAAGAGCAAAAACAGAAAATAGGGGGTAAATGATCTTTTTACAACTAGTTTTCTATTGTTTTAGGAGGAGTAAAGTGTTGAGGTATTATTTATGACTGTTATTATCGTTGTTTTTTAATGTATCTAGTCGCAGGTTTTAAAATTATCAACAGATTAAGACCTTAAATAAATGATTCAACTTAATTTTAGGTTTAAAACTTTTTAAATTAATCCAGATTTTTTTCATTTTAAGTCCTAAATTGAATTTAGATGTTTTTAAATCTTTACCATTTCCCTCAGCTTTTTAAAATGTATGTCTATTATACCTTTAATTTTTTTCAGTTCTATCTAAGGAATGAAGATGCAACTATATGCTTTAAACAACTTAGATGGTGCGTTATGCAACACAGCCTCTCCCAAATATCCGGAAAGTCCCAAATGACCTTTTGCAAATAAAACCATAGCATCAGCTCATTGCTACCAGATGTTGGATGTTAAATGTGGTTGGGCTTGTTTCTAAATGTTCACTTAGTGATGTTTGTGTTAACTGTCTCACACAGCTATTAGGTAAAAAATAAAAATAAAATACTTTTTAAAATAAAACAGACATCTTCCTAAAACATTTTTATTATTTAAGTGCATTAATACAGGCTGGTAATATTTTTAATAAGGCCATTAAAGGAAGGAACAAGAACTCAGTGTGGCTAAATGTAGCTTTTTGTATATCAGTCAATGCTTTTGGTAAACAAGCATTTAAATAAAAGCGTTTACATGACTGTTACCCCCAAAACAATTGGAACAGCTTTTATTTCACTGCGCTCAAATGTATCAGAAATACTGTCTATTGCTTTCAAAATCAAACCATAAAGAGAAATTTGTTCCATTTACTAAATTGCTTAAAGGTTAAAAGGCAGGTGTGATTTATGGCTAATCTTTCCCTTTGAAAACACTTGATAAGAAGATGATTAAACTTCACTGTGAATCATTGAGCAACTACTTTTAGGGTTTTATAACCACTGTTTCTGAAAACTGGCCAGGTATTAGAGCCCAGGTTTATTGGCTCCATTCCTGGTTGTATCACAAAGTAGTTCTATGTTCTCTGATGGCATCAGGTCCAGGAATTGGCTTGCCTGCGTATTCAAGATCTTGTTTTTATGTCCATTTTAAAGACACTTCTTCTACAGAATAATGTGACATGATTTCAAGTGTTTTTGTTGTTTTTCAAACTGATCTATGATCCCTGATTTGGGACACACAGGCATGAAAGCGGAACATGAGGAAGGTTTGACAGCTTGAATTCTGTGATTTTTGTTTTGTTTTTATGGAAACCCTGGACCTGATTTTTTTTAGTTTTTATGGAAACCCTGGAGTTTATCATTGTTGTGTACTGGTGAAATTATAAATGTCAATTTTTCTTAAACATCAGTTTGGTTTGAGTTTCCTTTTTAAAGCACCAGAGATGATTTTAGCTAAGCAGCCTCTTAGTTTCTGTGCTTCCCACGATACTCTTCCCCCTTCTCCAATCAACTTTCAATCAGCTCTTCGCCGTTAGGTCTTACAAACAACATCAAGGGAGTTTTATCTCTGCACTGCAAAAAAATCTAAATCTAGATAAGTCTTTTTTTTCTTAAAATAAGTGCATTTGTTCTTGAATTAAGGAGGTAAAAGAGACATTTTGCCAATGGAACAAGACAATTTACACTTGAAATAAGAAAACACAATTGCATCGTCTTATTTCAAGTGCACATTATCTAATTATCTTATTTTAAGAGTAAAAATACTCATTCCATTGGCAAACTATCTCATTTACTTACTCAACTTAAGGGTGAATACACTTAATTTAAGAATTTTTTACTTTTACTTATTTTTGCAGTGTGTTTCAAGGAAATTTTCAGAAAGGACTTCACCATAACCAGTATCGACAACATTTTCTGCCCTTAAACCTAAATAAAGATCACCCTTTAACTGAAGGAATTACAACCCGTACCCTGCTAATATTTTAAAGAAAACCTTTTCAAAATCCATCCATCTTCACCTGCTTATTCCGGTCAGGATCGCGGTGGGGTCAGTGACAATCTCTTGCAGTCTACAGGCGAGAGGGGGTGGGGGGGTTGCACACACACAATCTAAGGAAAATTTGGAGAAGTCAATTAACCTAACAGTCCTGTTTTTGGACTGTGGGACGAAGCCAGGGTACCCGGAGAGAACCCATGCATGCACAGGGAGAACATGCAAACTCCATGCAGAAAGACCCTGGGCCGGGAATTGAACCCAGAACCTTTTTGCTGCAAGGCAGCAGTGCTATCCACTGCTTCCCCGTGCAGCCTCCACCTTTCCAATTATCGATTTAATATATAAAATTCAGAAGCCTAAATATGAAAACTTTGATTTCTAAACTTACTGCTAACAAATTTGCTAACTAGAAGTATCGTTTTCAACAGTGAATAATCTGATTATTGATAGTGAACGCCAGTAACCCATGTTGGTGACAATAGTGGATGAAAGCAGCTTTAATGTGAATTTAGACAAATCAAAAGGAAGCATGTGTACACAAAATATAGAACATAAATAATAGACATTAATTGCAAACGACCCTGCTGAGGGTAATAGATAGAAGTATTAATTATGAAGCAAATATATGCAAACTGACTTATGGTTTTACCTTTTGCATTTAACAGCATTATAATAAAGATGATCAAGTCCATAGAGTGCTCTGGAAAATAGCTGATAGATTTACAAACATTTTGCTGACAGACACGGTAACCTTAGTAGCTTTTTTCTGAAGATTCACCACAAAGTTTTACTACCAGAATCACCCAGTTACACAGAGGGAAACCCAACTGCTCTGAAACTGTTTTAACAGCAGGCAAAATAGTTTACCACAAAACATCGCAGTTAGGTAACTTTTTAATACTCTTGTGTTATAGTGAAAAGAAACAACACCCTTATTGTCTAATATAAGATTTTAATAAATAAATGTTCCATCGGTTCAAAAAAATCATTTAAATCATTTAAATTTAACCAAAGGTTTAAAAATAAATCTCCATTGAAGCCAAAATGAGACTGTTTATGGAAACCCCAAAAACCTTAGATGCTAATTCAATCAATCCAATGCTTAAATTTGAATGGGGTGAGCTTTCTTTGTGCTGCGACTGCACCATAAGTGTTGGAAATCAGGTCACGTCCATAATATAATTATCTAATTAAAAGAGAAAAAAAAAGGTATTTACAGGTTGCTGGAACGCATGTTACAGTAATAATCTTCATTCGTATGTTCACCGTTTATCAGCTTTACGGAAGTTCTGCAAAAACAAATATATATATAATACATATATATTAGCTTAACTATATATATATATAATATACATTAACCTATACTGAATTATTATTATCTTTTTATTTTTGGTGAGCTCACCTGCTGCTTTTTTAGTGGCTTAGTGTAAAACTCAGATTGAGATGGTTGGTTTCCTTTGCGACTCTCGTTCACCAAAAAGCCTGAAAGGTTGGAAGAGGTTTTATTTACAGCAAAGCAGAGTTCTGTATATTTTAGAACATCAAATACTCTACATTATGGCTGATGAAGCTCACTCCATCTAAACTGGACACTTGGGATTTAATAAACAAATCCCCGGGCCTCTCAGAGGACTGAATCCTCCAGCACTGAAGCTGAGACTGAAGGTACTACAAAGGCATGCAAACACAGGTCTCCTGTGTTCTCTGAGATAAGGGTTTATTAAAGACTCACTTGGTGTGGGATGAACACTGTTGATTTTATCTGCAGGAAAAAAGGACCGTTTAGATGGTTACAACGTCTCTGTGCTGATAGCAGAGTTTAAGTGGCACTTCCAGGGTGGCGGAATATTTACCGTACACACAACCGTCTCTGCTGTTAATGCCGCCGGCTCTCAGGTGGCTCGGCCTCTCCTGTAAAGATAGAGTCTTTACCTGAAATTTGTCTTTTTTTTAACCCCTAAAATGTCACATTTTTTAATTATAATAATCATAATTAATAATAATTGAACTTTATTGACCTCACATTGGAGAAATTCACCTCTGCATTTAACCCATCCCCTTGGGGAGCAGTGGGCTGCCATCGTGCGGCGCCCAGTGCTCAATCAGGGGTTAAGAGTCTTGCTCAGAGAGATTCCAAGCTCTATGCCCTAACCACTAGGCCCCCCACTCCCTTTTTTTTCTTTTGTATTAGTTGATCTTTTATTGATCTCAATTTGGAGAAACCTTTTGTATAGTGCACCTGCAGCATTCTTGAATGATAAACTAAGGCAACTTTTACAAACTTAGTTCAGAAATGCTTTTAAAACCAGACTTATCCCAACAAATACACACGGTTTGTAGGGATTAGTTTAGATTTTGATCACTGAATCATTTTTTTATGTAAATGTTTGTGGATTCAGCTGCATGTGCTGTTTTCTGATAGCAGTCTCACTGTTTCTGTTCTTTGCTATGTCTCTGGGGAAGGATTAACACGTCGATTCTAACTGTGATCAATAGCACCTTTACTACAATCCGCCGGGTCTGTATACTGTCCTTCCAAACAGACAGACTTTCCTGTAATCTTTTAAAGTGGTCTTAATGCAGGATTCTTCTGGCTTCTTTTAGTTATTGATTTTTTTTTTCTACTTAAGCTTCTTTTCCAGCCATTTTCAATGTTAATCTGAGTTTTCTTTGATTTTATGTTGCATAAATGTAGCACGGCTCTGCCTCACTCACACTTGTAGTCAATCAGCTCACTGTAATAACACTAAGTCCCTTAGAGAAAGGACAAATTCAGCTGTGTAAAAATATTTCCAATTTCTTTTTTGTTTTGTTTTTTACAAAAAGCACAGATAGTCCGTAAGTGGAGTCTAAAGATAATGGAGCTAAATTGGGGACATAAAGTTAATTCAATAAAAGTAAAAAAAAAAAGGCCTATGTTCAAAAGAAAATGAAAAATAAACTGAAAAATCTAAGTTTGTTGAAAGAAATAATAAACCCGAAAAATAAAAGTTTGGTCAAAAGAATAACTCCTTTTTCAGATGGAAGCTTTTGTTTTTGAACTTGCATTTTTTTTTTACTTGAATATTTTTCTTTTTTTTTCTGGTTTCAAACTTATAGCCATGTTTTGGCGTGGGGGGCTTCATATGACCAGTGACTCCCAAAAAAGTTAAAAAAGTTACAAAAACAAACCGCTGGAGTTAGTTTCCAAGCTTGATGGCATTTCGCTTCCCATCCAGGAAGCTTTCTCAATTCAAAGAAAGAAAGCTTCCCGGATGTGAAGCAAAACGTCTTCAAGCTTGGAAAACAAAGTCCAGTGGTTTGTTTAATTCTTTTTTGAAGGACTATGACCTTGATGACTGAGAATCACCATCAGCAAATCATGATTGACAGCTCAACACTGGCTAAACAACCTATTCCCAGCTGTTGCCTTTAAGGAGCGTGGGAACTGGACATGCCTTAAAAACATCATCAGCGTTTTGTGTATGTGACTGGTTTGCTCCACTGATTGAACATTAGTACAGCATTTTAAGTTTGTGTTGGATATTTTCCTAAGAAACTCAAATCTGAAAATTATTTTTTCTTTAAAACAAACTTTTTTCCCCCTTTTTTTAACAGACTTTATGGCGCCAATTTAGCTCTATAAAAGAAGCTCCAACATAGAAAAGCCTTAAAGCCTAAGTTGGCCCACTATAGTAGCATCTGTTTGAAGCAGCAGAATGCAGGCTAGCTAACTTCACAGATTGCCTGAATAATCATAATATATAATAATAATAATGTTAGTGGTGTTTCTTTGAATATCCTGCACAATTAACTTTAGCTTATGTTTATTCCGTATTCTTCTGTAGGTCTCTCTATAAAAACGGACAAATTATATAGATAAAATATTTATAATTCCACAAATAAAAAATAAAAAATGTAGAAGCATTTGAAACGCTTTTGATCAAAGTTCAGAGACTGATTTGAAAATTGTAGCAGCAGACCTACATCACATTTACAGTTCTGTGAAATACGGAAATCTCATTCCAGACCTACAAAAGAACCAGACCTGATCACAGTGCTGTATGCTAAGGATTTGAACTATATGCTAAAACCATTAAAATTTTACAACATTTCTGTGTATAAGTAGATATTTATGGAAGCCCGTTTCTGCCACTCTGTAAAAAAAATTAAATATCTCAATATAATGAGATAGTTTCTCATTTTAATGAGATACTATCTCATTATATTGAGTTACTATCTCATTATAATGAGATAATTTATTTTTTATTTTTTTACAGAGTGGCGGAAACGAAGCCCGTTTCTGCCACTCTGTAAAAAAAATTAAATATCTCAATATAATGAGATAGTTTCTCATTTTAATGAGAAACTATCTCATTATATTGAGTTACTATCTCATTATAATGAGATAATTTATTTTTTATTTTTTTACAGAGTGGCGGAAACGGGCTTCCATAGGTATTTAAAGATTTCCTAAACCCTTTTTCAAACTATAACTGTGGTTCTACAAAAATGGATTTAGATCCATTGCTTCTGCCCCGCCTGTGTCTTTCTTGTTCCCACCCAGAGTGTAAAAACATCCTACCTCCTGATTGTTAGCTGCGCCCTTTTTAACCTGTTGCTGCTGGTCACTCAAGTGATTAAGAGCCTTGGCCACAGAAAGCGAGCTGCTCTTGATCCTCTGCTGAAGCTCCATCAGCTGCTCAAGTTGCTTCTGATTTGGTATGAAGGTATCGTAGGTGCCAGATATGCTGTCCTCTTGCCTTTGTGCTGCAGTGTTAAAAAAAACAACTTTTACTGATCTGAGAATTTTAAAAAAAATAAGCAATTTATCTGTATAAACCAAAGTAAACTGTTGTTTGAAATGTGTATTTTTGTATGAGGCACACAAAAATGTGATTACTACTGGTGACTACTGGTCCGCTGCTGGTTAACCCATCACTCACCTTGTTTAGACGTAAGTGAATACACATCAGTATCCCCTTTGGGTATTTTCTTCTTTTTAAAAACTAGACAAAATAGAGGACGAAAACATGTATTAAAGCTTTCCTCCACAAGATGGAGCACTAAACTACATATCAAAACAGACAGAAAAACCTACACAATAATTCAATCTTTTAACATATTTGCATCTGGTCTGTATAGAAAGGCACATAGAGACAGGCATATACTTTGTTTGTCCCGGTGTAAGACTTACACGCTCCTGGGTTGAATTATGCTCCATTAAATTACGCGTTTTTAGCTCCGAATGAAAGACTACACTGTTCAGCTGTCATTTGCAATGAATCTGAAACTGTGTGACCAATGTTGGATAATAGGTCCACATCCACGCCCTGGAAGATGATCTAAGCCTACGCAGAAAGGCTTATTTTATAGGCAGAGGCAGAAGAAAAGCACTGTATAGTTTATATGGTCGAAGTTTTCCATATTAAACTTTAAATATGAATAGAAGGAGACTCCAATTTACTCCTGCATCCAGAAATTGGCCCCTCTCCTAATCCTGCACCAAGCCTCATCTCTCCTCTCCCATATCTCAACTCAATCCTCATGTGGTTTGAAGCTGCTCCGTCTCAATAGATGGAAACCTCTCCTTTTCTCCTGTACGCTCAGGGGACAGGCGAGGACTGTGGAAAACATGTGTATTGACTTATTCTGGCTGACTTGGCCTTGGCCTGTCCAAGATTGGTTGCAGATGGCGGTAGCCCCGGTCGGTCTCTCTCTCCCTCTCTTACCAAGAGGATGGTTTGGAGACAGAGAATCCTTCCAAATACTTATTTTCTTGTTTTGCTTTGTAAGCTCCATTGGGAACAGAAGTGGCTCAGCATATGCATGCAGACTCAATAAAAATCCATTGGTATGGGTTCATGCAGAAGAAGATTAGGTACGGATGTGATGTTGTTCATGCGAACAATAGATTTCTACATGTATTTTTCATCTGCAAAGCAAGTCAGAGCTGTTTAATGATGCATAAGTCTTAATAATACCAGTCACTTCTGGATCTTTCGACTGCATGAAATATTCACACAGCTGAAATTGAACATTTAGGAAACATGTGGGCTCTCGATGCAGGCAAACGTGTCTTTGTGTAGCCTTGGTGTTGTTTGTTTGGCAACAGGGAGCGACCACGCTCATGTGGTTTCTGAAATCAAAACAAACCATGTTACGCAAAAGGCTCTTCGCCCTGTTCGGCAGCACTCCAATGCGCGGATTCCAGCCACTTTCCTACATCCTGCATCAACTCCCGTTCACACAGATTTCAGTCTTGTTTGCTCTCACAAATTATCTCTCGTTGCAGCTATAAGCCATTAAATCCCACTACTATGGATGTTACCTTGAGCGATGTATGAGGTTCTGCTCTCTTTCAACTGCATGCATTCAGGCCTGGGTGTAGGCGCTGGAGGTCGGTTGGCGAGGATTACAGCCTTCTCAGAGTTTAGGTTGGAGTTCGAGTCCTCATTCACCCTGAGTGGTGCATAAAGATCCTCATCCTCCCCATCAGGTTGTCCTTGTTTTCCTAAAACAACAATGGAGAGAGCCTTCTAATGTACAAATTGCTTCCTGAACCTCAATATCCTGATCACTGAGGAGAAAAATACATTTTTTAGAGGTTGGAAACTCAGTCTTGGGAAAAAACTAAGCAGAACCCTGCTGTTTTCATGGGTTATAAGACAGATGATAGCAGCAATTCAGTTAAATTCAAGACAGTTCAAGGTGTTGCTAATTGTACTCCACCGATGGCGGACCAAGTATTCAGCTATAGTACTTGAGTAAAAGTGTTGATACTCGTGGTCAAACCTGACTTAGCTACAAGTAAAAGTTGATCGCTGAAATATCTACTCAGGTCAAAGTACTGAGGTATTCACCAAAAAAAAAGTTGTATCATTTCATTGCTGTATAATTTACAGAGTAACTTTACAAAACCTTGTAACTTTCAGAAACCACCTGGCGTATTGACATTTATAAGCTCTCTGCTACATCACCTGCAAAGAACATCAGCTTAAAAACACCTCAAAAAATAAGGACAGCCGTTTTGATTATTTGTTATTTAAAACACACATAAAACAAATAAAAAAAAACTGGAGAGTCTCGACTCTACTCACACTTTCACTATGGGATAGAGGTTTATGGGTGGAAAAATGTACTTAAGTACAGAAATCAAGTAAATATGTCTGTCCCTTTCCACCAATGCACTGGACTTATAATCAGCCATTGTCAATATATTTATAAAAGCATAACATTTTTGCTAATTGCTGATCTTGGGAACGTAGAGATATGTGCATTGCCACAGAGAAAAAACAGCATAAACTACTATAGAAATGCAACCATTGCTGCCTATCAATCTTGGACTGAGGGAGTAAGCTGCCTCAAGACTACCACAAGACTCCTGGACCAATGTCCATTTGACGCTTGAGACAGAAGGGCAGATATTTGGAAAAATACAGAATAAACACAAATCATTAACTTATACCAACATGAAGGTAAAGGGAAAATGGTTTTCTCTTGATTTGCAGCTGCAATGTCTTGCATTTAGTCAACTGTTTATTCATCTATATACCAAAGTATTCTCTAAATTGGAGGCCAAATAAGTTATAAGGTCAATAAACCCAAACATAGCAGCACATTTACACAGAAAGACTAAAACTAAGACTATAACTTGAAAACTGTCGGTGTGCTCGGTTCTACAGACAGCGTTTCCTTCTCTTTGTTTTATTTTGTTTAAAAAATAATGTCAGTTTTTGCATCTCATGTGATTTTATACCCTTTAGTTTAGTTTCAGATCAATTCAGAACCTGGTAAAGACAACAGGAAACACTCACCTGCATTGTACATCATTTCATACACGTCGTTGTCCTCTCCTGAGCCAAGCATTTTCTGCAACAAGAAAGCAGTGAAAACTTTATTGCTTTTAAAAGACACAAAAGGAGCAGTTTCTGTTGACTAAAATTCATAAAAGGCTGCCATTCATGTCCTATATTGAAGGTCACTTCTTGCCATACGGTGACAGAAGAATGCTTTTTGTGAGTGTTCACGAGTTGTGCTCTGTGATCATCTTTTTTGTTGCAGTATTTTCACAAGCAAATAAAGTAGAGACGACTGTCCATAAAGCCGGCTGTGAATCTGACAGCAATGAAATGTTCAATGTTGTCATTACTTTTGTGACATTAATAATTAAGGCTTCCCTCTTTCAGGGTTTGTAATTTAAGGGCTGTAGCATGACGTTCAGGGGTGTGCTGTAATGCTGCCCCCTGGCTCGCAGAAAGCAGGGTGTTTTTTTGTTTCCCCATTTAACAGCAGAGCTGCCTATTTGCTAATTGCATGCTGAGAGACAGACAGGGCTATGATCAGGCTAATTATGAAATCAGACAATCTTCCCCCCACAGTTCAAACATATCATTTAGGAAACAACTCATGAATTGTGGATTGATTCCCAGTGGCATCGGTGTACAGATCCATCAATGACAGCAAATAAAAAATATCAAAAGATTCCTTTAAATTTTTTTTTTTACGTTAGAATAAGGAAAAGTCTCCAGTCGTAACCTTTTTTGTAATTTTATACATTTTCTTTTTAATACCAAATGGGCTTTAAAGGTCTGCAAAATTTATGAGATGCAGCTCACTCGGATCAAAATATCACCATCCAGCACGCTGAGATCTGTCTCCGCAGTTTCCAAGCAACACAGCCAATCATGACTCCATTACAAGGCCGAGCTGTTCCTAGAACTGCAAATGAGCTATTGGCTACTATGAATGCATTAATTGACAGTTGAGATTCTTTGCAGACCCAACAGGTTGAAGAAGCAGTGGGGGTGGGGGCTATTATTTACCAACTGTTCCAATGTTCCTTAGAATGCTGCAGCAATTTCAAAGGAACTGGAGAGGTATTTATTTACTAACCGCAAACTGCTAAATCATTTTACAGATGTCTAAAAACTATGGAGCCTTTGGCATTCCAGTCAAGTCTAGTTTCATTGCTTTGTTGCTGCAATGTGAGCAGACAAAGCTGGAGGATTGATTTAAAATGGACAGGAGATGCTGATAACATCTAGGAGGAATAGGGGGAGAGAGAGCGTAAACCTGGACACTTTATAAACAGGTTGGTTTTAGCTTTTAGTGACAGCCTGCTGTTTGTGTGTTTATATTAAAATACACAGTGGTGCCAGTAGAAACATATGTTCGATTGATGACAAGCTGCAGGGAGTAGCACTATACCCATCACACAAACACAGAAACGGTTGTTCTGCGGGAAGATAAAACTGGAATCTTCTGCAGAAAATAAAAAAAAAATTAAAAAAAGAACAAATGTTTTATTTAACAGAATAAACTTACATGCAATGTGTTAGGACTTAGACTTAGACTAACTTTATTGTCTTTTTGTACGCAGAGAGTGCATACAAAACGAAATTTCCTTTATACAGTTTTCCGAGAATGAAAAATAAACGTTTTTAGTGATAAAGTGCAGCAGTGATGAAAATGTAAACAGTGTAGGAGAGACATGGTGCAAAAAGCATTGATGTGGAAATTCAGAGCAGTGCAAAAATAAATAAATATATATGGCGCTAAAATGCAGAAGAAACATATTTAAGATTCACCATGTAGTGCAACTATTATGTTATCAGTGTGATGCACAGTCTCCATTTGGGACTTATTAGGGTTTTCAACAGGCTGTGTGCAGTGGGGAAAAAGCTGTTACAGAAGCTAGCAAAAATAAAATAAAAAATCAAAAGATTATTAAGATAAATATAAATCTTAATTACCATTCGATTTTTGGGTGGGTGGGGTCTTGAGTGACCCCTCACACCCCAACCATGGACTTGTTCTCCCTGCTGCCCTCTGGAAAGAGGATTCACAGCATTCACTGCAGGTCCAGCAGATACTGTTACAGCTTTTTCCCCGCTGCCATCAGTCTGTTGAAAACTCTAATAAATCACAAATCAAGACTCTGTATCACACTGATAACATCATACTTGCACTACATGGTGAATATAGAATGTAGATGAATCAAGATTTATACTTATCTTAATTAGATTTAGATTTTTCTTCCAAATTTATTATCAGCAGTAATATAGATTTTTTTTGACAGGCTTTTAACAGTGTTTTAATCTTCTGTTACTTTTGTCCTTTTCTTATTCCTGACTGTTTATGCTGCACATAATTTGTCTAAGAATGTGGTGAAAATCCCAAAATTACATCAGGCATGAGATGATGTTGCAGTAGTAAGAAATTGGAAGAACAATGGGATCTAATTGTTTTGACGGAAGCAGTTTTAAATCATCAGTTGGCTTTTGGCAATTCAAGCCCATGTTATCTTAGGCCATATGCTACCATTAGCAATTCAAATTCATATTAGCAATGGAAGCTACTGTACTATTGAAAGAAATAAGCTAAAGTAACACAGAAAAGGTAACATTAATATTACAAGCAGCTATTAGTAATATAAGATCCCTCAAATAACAAGCTTATAGGAGAAAACCTATTAATAGCAATACAAGCAGCTATGGAAGCTATGGTCAAAAAAGTTACTACAGTAATGCTACAGGCCACTGTTCTGAATATAGTCTACTGCAGGGGTCTTCAACGTTTTCAAAGCCAAGGACCCCCAAACTGATTGCGAGATGGAGCGGGGATCCCCTAATTATATATATTGAATGAAATTGTGTTCTATCAAACTGGTCCTATAGTCACTCTATTACAGATGGAGTCATGTAAAGGAAGTAATTTCTCCCTGGGATTATTAAAGTATTTCTGATTCTGATTCCCGGTTGATGGGACAGGTGTTGTTAATGAAACGGTGTCCAGGTTTGAAAGAGCTCCTGTGTGTCGCTGAATGTGTGCATTGATGACTGAAAGACATCTTCTGCCTCCATTTATCTGTTTACTACAGTGTGTTGAATTCATGTTAATGTAGATTTAAAGACATTTTAATTAGTGCAAAAAATTGCAGGAGGGAATATAAAAAAAAGAAATCAACCAAGACTTTCACGACCCCCATGCAGTACCTCCGCGGACCCCCTAGGGGTCGCAGACCCCCTGTTGAAGACCTCTGGTCTACCGTGATTAACAGGAACAAAGATATATGTGATAATGTGGGGTTTGTGTCTAAAGATGAGGAAAGTAGGGAATATTATGTGCATCTTCTAGTGCAAACCTGCATAGTGCAAAGAAACTGATCATTTACAAACTGTGGGAACCTGACTTCAAACGCCATTCTGTTAATTTATTGCTTCATTCAGTATCTCTTTTCAATGTTTATTCCAGTTCATTATCTTCCCTCTTGTTTAACAGTTTTTTTGTGTATTAGCTTCCTGTATGAAATACTCCCTCCTCCATTCTTGCTTCATTGCTAATGCCTCACCTGCAGATAGTGTCATTCTCCACTCTTCCCTCAGCATTTAAGCCACTCTTTATCTGTGTTTTATACTGGATCCTCTTCTTACCCTTACAATTGCTTCTTCTCTGATTGTTTTCTTTTCATTCGCTACATTATTCTGCCTGTGCCCTTATTCTATATCCTGTAGAATTTCTGTCATTTTTATTAAATCCTCATTATGCACATTCCACGATCCTGTCTGCACTTTGGTCCTACTTGAAATCCATATTACAAAACATTTTTTTGACTTGGAACTCGGAATAAATCCATTAGTGTTAAATGTCACATTTCACATTCGGCTCACATTTTAAAACCGTGCAATTAAGCACATTAGGATACTAACATTAACTGAGTTGCTATGACGATCAAATGAATACAGATCAGCTTTTGTGGTACGTGTGGCCCAACCTTTCAAGTTCTCATCTCATTAATGTTTCTTCAATGTAGCACAAAGAATTTAATCATCAGCGTAGTTAATGTATAATCTGAGTAAAGGGAACAGTTCTCTCAAACAGGGTGATAATAATTACAGCCTTATTCAAATAATAAACAAATCTTTGGAGTTTGCCTGTCTGAACTGTCCTGCAAACTATAATACAAACACAGTATGCAAAATAAAGTCAGAGGACTTTACAAATCCCAAGGGAAAGAGTGGTAATAGAACAACTCATTTGGCTTCCCTGAATTAGGATGGGTGTACACACTGCAGAAAGAGTGCATATTGCACATAAATGGCTATTTGTTATCTCTGCTGAGCTTACAGTTGGAAACTAATTTGTATTTATTGAGAGTACACAGGGAAAAAAACTCAGGCTGTTATTGAAATAGCACTCCTAAATTTACGACATGACGTGTGTTTTTATGTCTATAATCCACCAAGCATGATATTACAATACAAGAACACAAACACTATGAGTAAGAGCACCCCATTCACCATATTTATTTATATCCAAGCCCTGTTCTTCCTGAATAATTCAGGAAGAACCCCCCCAGCCCTGTTGAGGCAGTTCACAGCTAATTAACAAAGAAGTGTGAAGCCATGGCCGGCTAGTGAATGTGACGCTGCGTCTGTGAGTGATTCAGCCTGAGAACGAGGCAGGGGACTTATCCATCTTGGATTTATTGACAGAGTGCTGCTTCGCTACCGAGCAAATCACTGACGCATCAAGGGCTGATTAATTGGAGGTTGGGGTAGACGTAGCAGATTGGTTAATGAAAGTGCAGAAGCTCAGCTTACAGTTAGGACCCAGAGAATTTATTAGCAACATACATACAAGCAACAACCTCATGTACAATTGTGGCTTTTGAGGTGAAATCACCCTAACAGTAGATGCATGCTTGTGCTTGTTGAAACTGATGTGCTACAGCTATAGCCTTGTTAGGTCCCTGTGGAGAGACCTGTGTTTGACTCCAATGCTCCCCTGGCAGCTCGTTGCAGGCTTACAGCAAGCTCTCACTGCAGCAGTCTGATCACATCATGCTCAGTCTGCAGTCACTCTCAATTAGCCGGGCTGCTGGGATGATAAGTACATCGCAACAGCTGTTAGGGTGTCTAAATTTCCCTTGAGGAAAGATTCTCCATATGCTGACTTGAGGCATGAGGGAAAGTCAAAAGACTAAAGGAAAAGAGTGATGAGAGCGGAGATGTTTGATTAGGCATATTTGTTGCAGGCTAAAAATAGACTTTGACAGCTGCATTTAAAGGATCATTGAGGAAAACTCACTGGCTGTTTTAGTAGGTAACCCAACTTGCAATATAAAATTGGAACCTAATTTGCTTTCAGAACTGCCATAATGTCAGGATGTAGAATGAACAAGCTGTCTAAACCTCCCGTTCAACCACATCCCAAACATGCTCTACTACTGGATCATCAGAGTAGGAGTAACTCATAGCAAAGTTTAAGAAACTGACCTTTTTTTGACATCTGAGGGCAGTCGGTTGGACCAGATTGCTTTTTTTATGTTGTCTTTGTCACATAGAATTCCAATAAAATACAAGTTTGTTATTTTAAGATGAAAGAAATGTAAAAAGTCTAAAGGGTTTTATTTCTCTTGCATGACGCTGAACAAACCCAGCCTAGTTTCTGTGGGGGCGTTTTAATAGAAAGCTTACAGACTGAACCTTCTTCAAGTTGTGAAGATGCACATGATACGATTTAGCTCACTTTGCCATCTCTTTATCCTCTCAGTTGTGCTCATTATGGATAAATGCTTCTTACTCAGACTCGCTGGAGCATTTCTGAAAGTACTGTTTTTTTTTTTTTCCCCTCAGCACTTGTCATTAAATCAATCCAGCAACAGATAAAAGTTAGAGATACACAATGAAAGAAGGGAGAGCCAAGTGTTGAAGGAGTTACCAGTGTCTTCTTTAGCATGGTGTGAAGCTCTGTATGGCCGTGATTTTTAGCAATCTCTGCTGGGGTCTGTCCATGTCGATTGGTCATGCGCAGAGCTCGTTCAGCACCCGGACACTGCAGAAGCAGGCCCGAGACGCTCCTGAATCCATAGCGAGCAGCAAAGTGGAGGAGTGAGGGCACATCCCCATGGTGGACCTCTGCAGGGAACATTTAAACAGATATGAGAAAACCCTTTCAAATCAGTCAAAAGAACCCTAAAAATGAGCATTAGATACATTATTCTATGATGCTATTAGGAGTTTAGCATTTCTTTTGCAACTATAATTTGTTTATTTGGAAGGCATTTTCCAATGATGTAAAGCAATGTGGTCAATCTGACACATCCAGGAGAGTCAAAGAAAGATTACTTAGAGGCATTTTATTGACCTGTTTGTCATGGAAACATCTCCCTCTGCCCTTTTTAACGGAGTAAAAGATCAATCCCACTAGCTGATGAAGCCATCAGTCTGCCACATAATGAGCTGAGAAATAATGGATTGCCTTTTTTCCCTTATGGTGGATAATGTTCATCAAGCTAGAAGATTGTGCTCTCACTTTGTTTCATCCTTTTAAATTGGCTTACAGTGTTGTATTTAGGCCCATTTATTTTATAATAGTTTAAGAATATATTCATTTATAAATAAAATTTGTTAAATGAAAGCATTATTGGTAGGAATTGTCTTCAGGGAAAGTAGAGGAAACTAAGGTTTTTTGGATGACCTTCCTAAAGATGTGTAATAAAAAAAGTGATTCACTCCGGGAAAATCATGCCACAGTGAAAACTCTTCAAAAGTCTCAAAATTGACCCTATTTCTCATTCCCTGGTTTTGTACCAAAGTCTCAAAGTGTTCTTCATTTTCAGTTTTATAACTTTGCTCTTAAGGTGCCAAAATTCTGAGAGTAGTTTGACATCGTCATTATGGTCTTTTAGGGACTTTTTCTTTTAGGTTTGGGTGTTGTTGTTTTTTTAACTGATTATAAGAGTAGTTCCAGATTTTTTTTGAAGATATTGATCTGATACTAAAGCCTCTAATTTAAAGGATGAACAAGCGTTGAGTCAAAACAGCCAAAGTCAAGTCAAGACGATCACCAACTGAAAATATTTTATTAATCCTTACATAAATATTGCTGTATCATAACTGTCATGGTTGAGGGAATAACCAGTTGTACCTCATAGTGTTGGTGTCATATAAGTATTCAAAATACTGCCGGCTGCTATCAGAGAGCATGTTTCAGAAAAATACTTTCTAGCAAGTTGTATTGCTAATGGTAACCTGCATAACTAACTGCAGCCTAAACTGCTAACTATCTCCAACTTGATGATAGCAGCTAGCCTGTATGGTTAGCAGTAACACAGGGCTGTCAACTCTCACCCATTGGGAGTGAGACTCACCCTTCTCAGTGTCACATACTCTCACTCCATATTCCCAATTTCTCACACTAAAAAGGATCATATCCAATGGTTTGTTTTCTCTTTACATGGTGCCTCTTTTAGTCCCAGTTTTTAGTCAAAGTTAAATAATACGCAACTCAAAAAAATTAAAGGAACACTTTGTAATCAGAGTATAGCATGAAGTTAATTAAACTTCTGGGATATTGATTTGGTCAGGTAAGTAGCAGAGGTTGCTGTTAATCAGTTTCAGCTGCTTTGGTGTTAATGAAATTAACAACAGGTGCACTAGAGGGGCAACAACGAGACAACAATCAACACAGGAATGGTTTTACAGGTGGAGGCCACCGACATTTTTTCCCCTCCTCATCTTTTCTGACTCTTTTTCACCAGTTTTGCGTTTGGCTAGGGTCACTGTCACTACTGTTAGCATGAGGTGCTACCTGGACCCCACAGAGGTTGCACAGGCAGTCCAACTCCTCCAGGATGGCACATCAATACGTGCCATTGCCACAAGGTTTGCTGTGTCTCCCAGCACAATCTCAAGAGCATGGAGGAGATTCCAGGAGAAAGGCAGTTACTCCAGGAGAGCTGGACAGGGCTGTAGAAGGTCTACAACCCATCAGCAGGACTGGTATCTGCTCCTTTGTACAAGGAGGAGCAGGAGGAGCAATGCCAGAGCCCTACAAAATGACCTCCAGCAGGCCACTGGTGTGAATGTCTCTGACCAAACAATCAGAAACAGACTTCACAAGGGTGGCCTGAGGGCCCGATGTCCTCTAGTGGGCCCTGTGCTCACTGCCCGGCACCGTGGAGCTCGACTGGCATTTGCCACAGAACACCGGAATAGGCAAGTCCGCCACTGCCGCCTTGTGCTTTTTACCGATGAGAGCATGTTTACCCTGAGCGCACGTGGCAGAAGTGAAAGCATGACTGGTTTGACAGTTCAGCATGACGGTAGCGTGGCCGAGCGGTCTAAGGCGCTGGATTAAGGCTCCAGTCTCTTCGGGGGCGTGGGTTCGAATCCCACCGCTGCCAATACGTTAGAATAAACTATTGCTGCTGTTTATTGTACTGTCTATACTTTATATTTATCATATCACTGTTACCTGTCATGTCCCGCACTTTGTCAGTCTGTAAATGTCATTCTTGTATATTTCTTGTATATTTGTATATTCTAGAGTAATTTCATTTCCCCTGTATGTCTATGTACAGATGAAGGAAGTGACAATAAAAGTTGACTTGACTTGACTTGACTTTGATGGTGGGTCAGTGATGGTCTGGGGAGGCATATCCATGGAGGGACACACAGACCTATACAGCCTAGAAAACGGCACCCTGACCGCCATTAGGTATCAGGATGAAATCCTTGCACCCATTGTCAGACCCTATGCTGGTGCAGTGGGTCCTGGGTTCCTCTTGGTGCACGAAAATCCCCGGCCCCATGTAGCGAGAGTATGCAGGCAGGTCCTGGAGGATGAAGGAATTGATACCATTGATTGGCCCCCACGCTTTCTGACCTAAATCCAATAGAACACCTCTGGGACATTATGTTTCGTTCCATCCGACGCCACCAGGTTGCACCTCAGACTGTCCAGGAGCTCAGTGATGACCTGTTCCAGAACTGGGAGGAGATACCCCAGGACACCATCCGTCGTCTCATTAGGAGCATGCCCCGACGTTATCAGGCATGCATGCATACACACACACACGTGGGAGCCATACCAATTACTGAATACCATTTTGAGTTGCTGCAATAAACTTTCAGCAAAATGGACTAGCTTGCCGCATAATTTTTTCACTGTAATTTTTGGGGTGTCTTTGAATTTAGCTCTCTGTAGGTTGATAATTTTCATTTCCATCAAATGATGTGGCATCCTTTTGTTCCAAACACATCACCCTGTCTATATCAGTATAAATAAACAGCATGATTTTTTTCCCCATTAAGATCTGATGTGTTTTCAAAGTGTTCCTTTAATTTTTTTGAGCAATGTAGTTTAATAATCTACCTTTGGCATTTATGAGTAATTAAACCAACACAAATATATTAATATTAAGTTTTTTAATTCTTAAAGCTTCCAGGTTTGCCTCTCAAACCCATAGGAGCTCGACAAAGAGAAAAAGAAGCATTGCATTTTATTTTTCAGAAGATCAGCCACGAAAGAAAAGACCAAACGCATCCAGAGAGGTTTTGCAGAATTATTATTAAAAGTAATAAATCATTATTATTAATTTATTATTTCTTTTTTTATTCATTTATCTTTATTTTGGTCCATTGAATATGTTTAAAAACTTTATTTCCATCACTCCTTCCAAATGAAACATCCAGAGAAGTGCCGTCTCCTGTCATGGTGAGTTTTTATAAAATCTACAGCCTCCTAGAAGGTCTGATTGTAACTAATAACATAATAAGCAAAGCTTTTTAATCCTTAGCCTATTACCAAATACTTTGCATAGGTTATGATTGCAGTGGTTCCTGTATCAGTGCCAGTAATCCAATAATAGCTTATTAGTTCCTCATTGTTTAATTTACTTGAACTGCAGAGAATAATTAATGAGCAAAGTTGTGAAATTCTTAGTTTAAAGTATATTTAAGATGCAAGTATTTTAGTAGGGCCCATTCTGCTTTACTTCAATTCTCTAAAAATCACCAGAATACAGAAAATAATGTATATTGTGAGAAAAAATGTTTCACTTAACTACAGACCACTTATTGTTACTCGGTAGCATTTACCCTGCTATAAAATTTCCACATTTTGCTGCTTTGTTTCAGTTAAATCCACTGAAAACCTCCAACCTTTAGTTGCACCCATCCTCATCTAACCCTGACAGGATTTCCTGACCAAATTATTTCAAAATCTCACTCCAAGGTTTGGTAAAAGTTGGCAGCCCTGGTAACTTGCTAGGTTAACGGTAGCTGCTCTTAATTCCCCAAAAAAGACAAAGCTAAGAAGATATAGAATAAAAAATGTGTTTAAAAAAGCTAATTTAGTTGTTTTTTTTCGTTCCCTGACCATCTGTTTTTCCATCTGAGCCAGATGAATTCTGACATTGTCATAATATTATCAGTCTGTAAGATTATCTGCAGTAGGTACAACAGCAAAAATCCTCCATGATACCTTTAATTGTAGTTTATAACATATAGTTTTAGTTAAATTGATAAAGTAACTATTTGTATTTGGTCAAATAGTACATTTTAGAGATTGTTTACATGTTGAAAGTCTGAATAAATCTCCGTCTTGTTTAGGTATTTTGGCATTATGCTTACTAAGCAGATATGTTGTTGTACCTCTTCCATGTGTGTTTTCAATTTGCAGACCCTGAAAACCTCCTGTGGGCATCAGCTCCAGTAGAATGGAGGACAACTTCTGATTCAGCTTATCCACAGAACAAACCTGAAGAGCCTACAAAGCAGACAAAGTTTAAAATGTGCCTTTGATTTATGGCTGCAAAAGGAAATCTCCCTATTAAAGGCTAGTGTTTGAAACTCTCAGAATAAATCTTGAATTAGATGCACCAACTCAGAGAACAGAAGTTATATTGGAAATCCATTAAGAGACACCATAAAAATGTCATGTTTAATTTGAGCATACCAGCATCAAACTCCTGCCTCATGTTTGGTTTGTAAATGATCCCTCTGTCATTCCTTAGGTTTGCTGCTTCAGCAAAACTCACCAAATCAAATCAAGTGTTCATCACTGAAAGGCAGATTGAACCTGCTTTCCATTCATTTTAGCAGACCACAGAGGAAATAGCATAGCAGACATATTTTTAAGAAATTTAATTGGAAGTGTTGCTACAATCTAGCACACTTACAATTTATGTACAATTTGGATATAATTGTTCACTGATATGATGAGCCCCAATCAAATAAAGAAAAAAGAAATTCTGATTATAGTTTTTGTTTGTTTGTTTTGTATGATTAGCACATTTCCAATCACAATAAATCAGCTATAAAGCAGAGGTGAAATAGCTGCTCCAGCAAGATGAACTTACCATGATTTTTAATAAAAATGTCCTGCAAAACTTGTTGAAGATACAGAGGCTGCAATTAAGTCGCCTCCTGCATGACCAGGCTAATAATTTAGCACAGTTATTTGGATATTTTGGGGAGGGATTTATTTAATGCAAAATACTCAGTAATAATAATCTTTATTTTTTGTAACAGTTAAGAGAAGTAGCTATTTAATATCTGACTTGTTTGCTGGGTTTGGAGTTAAGCTTGTTCTGTAATCAGTTTCAAATTCCTATGGATACTTGCATTGTTAAATCTAAACCAATTTGCACTTTACCTCCATCTCTTTGTTCCCTCCAATACAAATCTTTTAAGGATCAGATCATGTTCAGGAATTTATAGGAACAGTGTCAGTATCAAACATTGGGGAGTGTTTGCCTAGTGGTTAGAGCTGTGCGCTTGTGCTCTGAGAAGGTTTCAAGTACCTGGTTCGAATCCCACTGCCTCCACTCTGGGTTCCTGATCAAGCGAGCACACTGAGCGCCGGACAATGGCAGCGCACTCCTCCCAAGGGGGATGGGTTAAATGCAGAGGTAAATTTCTCCAATGTGAGATGAATAAAGTTCAATTATTATTAGCTTTGGAGAGTAGCAGCCTAGTAGTTAGGGCATTGCGCTTGGAATCCTGAGGTTCTTAGTTCAAGTCCCACTCCCATGGACTGCCACTCTCGGTCTCTGAGTAAGATCCTTAACTCCACACTGCTCCCAGTCGCCGCACAATGGCAGCCCATTGCTCCCCAAGGGGATGGGTTAAATGCAAAGAGTTAATTTTGTTGCTCTGTACTTGTGACAGGGTAATCAAAAAAAACATTGTGGAAACAAAACAATAAAAACTAATCTAATTTTATGCCATAAATAACACCCTATACTGCGTATTCCCCCAAAATAACTAATGGAAAATTATTGTAAGCCTTCTTCAGCAGAGGTGTCAAGTAACAACATACAGATGCTTCATTACCTTACTTAAGTAGAAAATTTGGCAATCTATACTTTACTGGAGTAATTATTTTTTTTAAGAATAGAATAGAATAGAATAGAATAGAATAGAATAGAATAGAACAGAAAATCCCTTTATTGTGCCACAATGGGGAAATTACTTCTACTCCTTACATTTTTTGCAATTATGTCTACTATACTTATAGTAATATAAATATTATAGTTTTGACACCTCTGTTCTTCAGATATGCAGTGCTCATTGTCACCTCGGAAAGGTAAATATTTGCTTTTAAAGCCAGGATAAAAGGCTTACTTCTTTATCCCGAATGTAAGGGTTCAAAATCATTTCTAAGAGAGTATATGTAATTCCTGGATAGTAGGAACAAACTCTCAAGTCTCTTTCTTCAAAACTTTGACCCCCTTCCTGGTCTGTCACTCCATAGATGTTGGCCATATCAATTAACACCATCAAAGCCCAACAATATCCAGAGGTTCTAGCATCTTGGCTCGAATCCTAAATTTATGCAGTCATGAAAAACATTATTAAACCCCGTTTTTCATCAAAAGCAATAGTTACATAATCACACCCTAAGGCCTATGTGTATCATGTGACTAAACCGACAGAAAATAAAACATGGGGTGGCTTGAAGTTGTTTTTGGCTGTAGAATATCAGCTATTGATTGATGTAATTGAGTGATTTTGGTCGTTATCAAGAAAACATGCAAAAATGGCTAAACGATTACTTTTGTTTTGTTATAACCAACAATAAAATAGAAAACTAGAAGGTGAGGGCAAAAATGGTGTTCTATTTATTATTATTTTTTCATGACTCTATATCAAAAAATATATGGCAAAGATTGAAAGATTCTAATCTTTATTGTTTTTACTAAAAGGCTGTGTCGTCATTTTTATATCAGCCTAAGGATATTCAAACATGTGGTAGACCATGTATAAAAGTTTTGAAGAAAATTAAAGGATTTACCTGAAACATGAACTCTACGGGGTCTGCAACGCTTGAGAGAAGACTGTTGAGTTCTTCAATTCTTGTGTAGTACTGCAATTTAGAGCTGGCTAGGAATTTTCCACAACTGTACAGAGTCACCCTAACATCTCCTGCAGCGAAGTCAGCTGTAGAAAACACATAGGATTAATTAGAAGGAAAAAAAACACATCTGAAAATAACAGTCATACATTAATCGTATGTTGTTGTCTACCTGGTGTCCTGACACACAGGATCTGGTCACTCCAGCGAGCAGGCTTCACTCTCACTATCTGCCTCTCTGCCTTGAACTCAACCTCACACTCGCTGCCAGCTGAATTGTTTTTCAGGAGTATGAACACCTCAGAGGAGCTCTGCCAGACAAGACAGTATAGAAGAGTTCTGTGTGAGTTTGGGTTATAGCTGCCTTCTCAATAAATGGATGTGTTGCCAGAGAACTTACCCCACAGGGAACCCTCGAGGGAGTGATAACAATGTTGGAGTTGACCCTGTCAGCTGTAGATGACTGCATCACCTCACCGCTTGGCTCGGATTCAGGTGGCCTATGCGCCAAGGGGTTCATATTGGCCTTGGCTGATGCACCTGTAAATGATTGGAAAAGATTATTATGCATCTCGAAGTATATTTCGATACCAGCAGTCAGTTAGGAGCATGGTAGCTCTATGCATCTATAGCGTTTATACCTTGGATAATTCTATATCTATTACTATTGCTATTGGATATTTTAGTCCAATAACAGAGGCATACATCAGCAGACAAAGGTATTGTCCCAAGTGTAAAAAATATATTGGAAAGGCTGAGTTCAATTGGCTTTTATTATGAAAAGTCGAATTTTGACCCCATTTTTGCCCAATGCAAAATGAACAATTGATCAGTGAGTTCTACTTTCCTATTGTGTCAACATATCTTTTATTTACAGTTTCTGCTTCAGTTTAGAAAGAAATTGAGAGTGAACTCCCAAAATAGGCAAACCGTTTCGCTTCCCATCCAGGAAGCTTTTTCAATTCAAAATGTCAGAAATATCATTTAGTTCAAGGCTTTATAGAGGGAACCAAAAACCCGATTCCTGTACTTTTGAACATTCTTTTTCATGACCCACCGTTAAAGTTTTATGAGTTGCTTAGTTACCCTTACAACGTTTTTAAAAGTTTCCTTGTGGGTTGCAAACATGATTTTCATTTGTAATCAGAGGCAGACATTTACAGTCTTAAGGAAAAAACTCATCCCCAACATTTCCTGTTAACCCTGATTTATAAATCCTAAATATATAACAACTATATAAGATATAGTTACCATCACTTTTACCATTAACCTTATTTTCGGTTTTAAAAAGAAAAAAAAAATTTAAATCATATTGTACAAGTATTTACCCAGTAACCAAAAAGTAATAGGCTGAAGCCTGGAGAATATTTTTTGCCTATCCTATACTAACATTAAAATATTTCCCCCCAAAAAACAAACAAACAAAAAAAAATTTGTAAAGTTGAAGTTAAAGTAATCATTTGCCTTCCAATGGGTTTAATCGCAATCCTTCACAATATACAAAACTGTACAGATTGCTCACTGTTGATCGTAGAGTCCACACTAACTGCTATTAGCACTACAGGATAAAAAATATATATCGTTCTCCATTGCAATTATTCTAGCACTCAGCAAGTTCTAAGCAACTGGTTCGATGAGATAAGAAGCATCAGATTTACAAATTAGGAATGATATTATCAGGGCTGGGCCCAGGGCATTAGAGAACTACGTGACTGCTTAGTGTACCCTGACAAGTATGTGGTTAAATACCAGAGTATTCAGCTCACGCCAAGCAGATAAGGTCTGTACATGTTAATAAACCCAGATCAGTTGTTTTTATGGTCTGGGGACATTTGGAGGACACATATGGAAGTCAAGAGGTGATCGGAAATGCTCTAAAGAGAAAATTTTTTAAAACCTTGTCTGTACGCAGGCTAGGATATGCAATGATCCCAGTTTTGCATTGAATGTGTTTCATTAACGTGTCAATGTAGTGTCGAAAAAAACACCAAAATACTTTGCAAAATCAGCTGTGAAAGTTAAGGAAACTGACATTACTTCCACAAACAGTAAACCTCACAAACCCGGACAAACAATGTCAGATACACAACAAACCTCACCCACTATCAATTTGTCATGGGTTCAGAGGAAGACATTCAGCTGAGGTACAGCAAAGCGGGAGACTGAAGATGATATACACCCTATGGTCACTTCAAAGTGCACAGGAGATATGAGGTGGTCCCCCAAAGCCCAGATTCAGTTTGAAAATTTGCTTAGTGAAGGCTTTCCATGCTGACCATCCAAGTCTCATCAAGTGTATGCTGTACTTGATGACCAGAGAAATTTTTCTTGAGTAAAGTCAGTCTTCAGTCTATTAGTCTATTCATTGCCTTACACTCTAGAACCAGGTTCTAGCACAATTGAGACTGCAGGGAGGAAGGCAAATAATATCATAGTGAAATCACTTGACGGGGAAAATCAAGCTGAAACGTCCCTCTTTATTGGAATGCATCCATGTTCCTGATGACCGATCAGAGATCCCAACTCCTGAGTGTGCTCAACATTTCCCCCACCTGAGACCAACGGTTGATAAGATCTCCCAACTTGACAGCAGAGCTCCCATCTTAATGCAGTTTAGCAGAGACATTTTGAGCCTTCACAAGGTATGTGAACAGCGTAATGGACCTCACAACTTGCCCAGCGTCTTGAACTTGGTTGGGTCATAGTTGGAGAATTATTCCTTGGGGGTGCTCATAAGGCAGAGGGAGTCAATACCTTGAGATGCATGTCCTGCAAAATGGATGCCCCTCTTTCTTAAGCCATATACAAACAATATCCATGTAAAAGACAAGGGAAAAGGTCCAGCCCAGCCCAGTCTTCAGACACCATTCCAGACTGTGGGGATCTTTTAGGAGACAGTTAAGGATGGTTTGAGTGAGAATTTGTCCCAGAGAACATCTAAAGATGACAAGCCAGACATGTCAGTGGATAATTTCTCAGGAGAATGGAAAAGGAAGCATAAATGAAAACCACTGGGTGGCACCACTACCCTTTTGTTCTCCATACAATCCACCTAAAAAAATGGAGAACAGGCCTCTCAGAAAGTTTTTCCTCTCCAGCATTCATTCATAAAAACACCTGAGATGAAACAGCACTTCTTTGATTTTATGGAGAAGGTGATTGTCAATAACCAGGCCGAGCAAGCCCCCCAACTAAAACTATACCATGAGTGTTGTTGTTTACAAATACCAGCCCAAGAAACCAGTGAAAATTAATTGGTGTCCTCCTGAGATTCAGAAAAGAGCAAATAGCAGTCACAGCAGATTTTGAAAAAATGTTCTATGGGTTCAAAATCAGAGATGACCATTTCAACTACCTTAGTTTCCTGTGGTATAGGGATAATAATCCGGATGAAGATGTCATTGACCACTACAGGAGTGTGCACGTGTTTGGAAATGGCTCGTCACCGGCAGTAGCAACATATGCGCTAAGGAAAACTGGAGAACATGGACACAACTAGAACATGGAATGGAAGCAAAACAGTTTGTGTTCAGAAATGTTTATGTGGATGAAACACTTAGCTACTCCTAATGAGACTCTTGATCTCCTACAGTGAATTAGAGCCATGTTTGCTGAGTCTAACTTAAAACTTCACAAAATAGCTTCCAATGAGACTAGCGTCATGGAGGCCTTTTCCACACAATTTATCTCTGCATTTAACCCATCCCCTTGGGGAGCAGTGGGTTGCCATCCAGGGGCGCCCGGGGAACAATCAAGGGTCTTGCTCAGGGACTCAGAGTGGCAGTCTGTCGGGGTGGGTTTCAAACTTACAACCTAACAATTCCAATAACCTAACCACTAGGCCGCAAGTATTTTTTACTATAACTAATTGTCATGGCCTTACTTTCTGTTCAACTTTTGTTTCATTGGTTTATTTTCTACTTTGTGTTTCTAGATATATTTTAATTCTCAGGTTTTTCTGTTGTCGTCCTCTGTTGCCCTCTTGTGTGTCTGTTCCTTTTCCCTTGGCTACCTCGTTGTCTCCACTCACACCTGCTCCTTATCAGCTTGTTAGCCCTGCCTTTGTTCAGTCAGCCATATATACACTCCCTCTGTTGTCACTCTTTGCTGGTTCCTTGTCGTCGCTGGTTCCTCTTGGCTGTTGTCATCATACCTCGTCTTACCCTGGCTCCTTGTGATTGTTTTTCCCTGATGTCTCCATGTTTCTGGTCTGTGTAACATTTTAAGTTGGATTTTTGCCTCAATTGTTTGTGTTTACTATTAAACTGCAAGAAATCACCTCAGCCTCTCTGCCTCTCTGCCATCTGCATTTGGGACCTCTAAAACAGTGGTCACCAACCTTTTTTGCACCACGGACCGGGGGGGGGATACGATCAAGTAACATGATACGACTGGCATAAAATCAATTACAAACAGCATAAAAAAAAACAACAAGCCGGTCCCATCTAGGCGTAATCGGAGACAATGACACACGAAGTGTGCTACTGATGTCCAGTCTGCTCCATAGCTTTGTTTTGGTCGCTGTAACCGCAGAAAATCCCGCCTCACAAAGATAGGATGCTATAGATAGGACCTTTGTCAAGAGGCACAGATGCACCGACTGATGTAATTGGGAGAGAATACTGCAATTTTTAAATATTTTTCAAAATAAAACATCACTCAGACTCTGATCGTCGATAAATTATATATATATATATATATATATATATATACTTTTTTCTGTGCGGCCCATTTGGTCATTTGGGTCATTCTTAGGAGTGACAGCGGTGACAGCCAATCACGCAAGAAAAGACGGTGGGACAATTAGGAGCTTGTGGGCAGTCTAGACTCAGGGAAGCAGGCTTCAGCTTGAGTTGCAGTTTTCCACTTCGTCCTAGAGCTCGATGATTGTCTGTGTACTGTAGCGTAACATAGTTTTTGGACAGTAAAACGAAAACATAAATTGGTTCCCACAAAAAATTACGTCCATTACTGAGTGTATTTACTGGAATTAAAACTGTTGCAGGTAGTTTATACCTCTAAATCGTACACATTGTATATTTCATTTTTATTGCAGTTTTACAAAAAAATAACTGAGAAGATTCAGTAAAGCAGCCTCAATCACAGCTACTGGGTCTCTCATTTTGTTCGCTATCTGTCAGCCAGGACAGAATAACCCCGGAGTTAGAATATAACTATTCATGGACTACTAGCCTGAAACACTTCACTCTATCACTGCATTGGAGAGATGTAGAGTGCTATTGAATTTGCATATCTTGCAATGAGTAATCAGTGAAGGCCACATTTGCATCACATGTTCCTCATAACACACCTGTTTAAACACAACTCGCTAGTCTTTATTTGGATTTAAAACTGGGCATTATGAGGAAGGAGAGTAGAGAGACTGATGGAGCAGATGGGAACAAGATACCAAAAACTGAATAAGAAAAGGTTTTTAAATCTTTCTTACAGAGGCCAACAAGAAAATAGTATTGGTTTTCAGTTTCACAAAGCATCACACATATTCCCTCTTGGTTTATACAAACACCCAATGAGAAAAAAAAGTCAAAAAGCAGCACCTATTTCCCACTTAATTTATGTTTGGTTTACATTTAAATGAAACACTGTGTGGTATTTTAACACGTTTGCCACAGGCTAGAAATTAATGCCAAAGTAGTCTGATTATGTAATCTCAAATTGATTTTCAAGGTATAAAGAGTGTTTTCCCTTTTTTTTCTTATAAAAGGTCATTTCAATCCTAGAATATGATACAGAATACAGCTATTAGGCTATCAAAATATTTCAAAACTTCTTTACCTTACCTTTAAAGATCTATAATCAAACAAACAGCAGCTTGGAAAATATACTTGTTATTCTCATTTTGTCTACAACAGCTGGTATATATAGTTTTATTAGGTTTTATCTGTATATATTTTGCATCACAAGTTTATTTCAAGAACATTAATTAGGTAGTTTTTTTATGTTGCTGTTTATTTTGCACATGACTAAGGGTGTTTATTAGTTTTTAAAGTTCTGCAAAGATAAACCTAAACTGATATAAAGAAAGATTAGAGTTTAAAACAGAAATGTTAGGCATGATCTCACCACCTGGCCTCTGAAATTCAACCCTGAATTACATAATATATTAAACCGTCCTTCCTATTGGTAATCTGAAAAACTTACACTGTGCCAACCACCAAGTAATATAAAAAGTTATCATCATTTATTTTGAAGCAATTACCCTACCTTTTTTTATGATCTTTATCACACTGCCAACATACTCAGGAGGGTCTTGCTCAGAGGAGATTTGCAGGCATTCGTCACTGTTGATGGGCACCCTGTCCAGCAGTGGGGTCAGACTGTCCACCCCACAAAGCAGCACCACAACACAGGCCGCAGGACTCAGCACCCTAGACAGGAAGAAGCGTCTCATCTGGTGAAGACCCTCCAGCATTCCCTTAGAGAGGATCAGCAATTTGCAGGCATAACAGGAAAGCCTGGAAAAGTCATCCTTTCTGCTCGATGCCATTGCAATATCATAGCAGCAGATCTCATCCGCTGGGATTTGCCCAGTAAAGACCGACTGAAGGAAGGTGGCCCACTGCTTTGCCTCTGTCTCATAGATGATAAGTAATTTTTCTGTTGGAACACACAATAGTTTGCTTTAATATTTAAGAAGCAAACCCCAAAATGTTCCATGATCCAATATAAACTATTAATCATCTTCATAATTTATAATGTGATTATAATAATATGAGAGAATGTTAGTGTAAAAAAAATCCTCCTACCTCTGCAATTCATGTCTACAGAGCTGCACCTGTTGCCTGGTCTTACCTCACATGAACATAAAAACAGATGGGCTATTGTCAGGAGCAGTTCAGATAAGAGGGTGTTTCCTGCTATGTAAAATGAACCTTTTTTTTCCACAACATGGATGCTGATTAGCTGCCATGATCACAGTCAGGAATGGTTCCAACACGCTATTTTTTTCTCCGATTGATTTGTCGGGTTGGCAAAGTTTCATTGTTTTATGTAATAGAACAGCACAACATAAATAACAATGAAATCAAAAGAGACATTTTAGATGGTTAAACGTACAAAAAAAACATGATTTTTTTTTGTTTGCATTGATATGGAGACATAGAACCATCCTGTTTCAAAATAATTTCAAGACAATATTCTATGATGGGGGTTTGTTAGAGAGCAGGTAGCATTGTTAAAATCCAGGAAATAAAGTGATGTCAAGGCAACATATTCAAATAAACCTGCTGGAAATTCTGGAGGAGCTTCTGAGGTTCACATCTCAGGTGTTAGTATGTGTAAAATTAGCCATGTACTCTGTAAATCAGTGTCATTGTCATGAGTTGGACTTCATAAGGTTTTGGTATTTAGGTTTCCTACGTTTTGAGTTGTTTTTGGTTTTTTCCTGTTTTATTTTGGATAGTCTGGGATGTTTTTATGTTTGGTTTTTGTCATGATTGGTTTTAATTCAAACCCACATGCAGAACACAACGGAGGCTGGGTAAAAGTTTAACAGAGTTTATTAAAGGTTGTTGACATAAAGACATGAACTGGATCAGGAACTGGTCTGGGTTGGGTTCACTGAAGTCTGCAAAGATGGATAGTTTGATTAGCTGGGCAGACAGATGATCAATGAGTCCTTTAAGATAACTCAGAGTCTACCTTGACGGAGTCCAGGCTTCTCTTGTGAGAGAGGGAACCGTTGGGTCCAGAGACTGTTGGTTCAGCAGAGTGCACAAGCAGCTGCAGCGTCTAGCTTCTGACTTTGAATGGCAGACCTTTATCAGAGTTTCCAGCTCTTCACAGAGAGCAGCAGGGGAAATCCAAAATAGGAATGTTCAGGTTTGGCTCACCAGGGTTGGAAGGCAGGATAAGCTCACCCAGAGCTTCAGGCTTGAGACAGGTTTCCTGTGAGCAAAGACAGAGGAGGGTTAGAATCAGTTTTCTCACTTAGAGTCAACTTAGATTCTTTCAGGTATCAGAGGCTCAGGTTGCTAACCAAACTAAGGTCAACACTGCGGTGTTGAAGGAAGGTCTGGCAGCTGCTTATGTAGGGAAGGTTCCCGATGAGCAGACGAGCTCCAGGTGTGCTGGAGGGCTCCAGCCCAGGAGACCCACGGCGCACTCTGCTGGAGAAAGGTGGTACATCCCCAGATCCCAACAGTAACCCTAGTCCCTAACAGAAAACAAAAAACAGAAGAGGATCCTCGGCGCCCTCTGGTGGGCAAGCCTCAGGATCCCAACAGTTTTTTATTTTTCTTGTATCTAGTGCCTTATCTGCTTACTACCTATTAAATCCCAATGATATAGATGTTTATGGCATAGATACAATCAAGAAATCCTTCACAAAACATGCAAGTTCTCAGACGTTCTTCATCCACCCAAGCTGAAGTTTTGCTATTTTGCTAAGTAAAGGAGGAAAACATTTTTCTCTGCTGGACTTAAAAGTCGGTAGAGACGCACCGTAAAAATCATTCTAAATAAGTTTAATCTTCATGTGATATGACAATAAAATCTAGAAGTTTGAGGGTTTTATATACTTCTGCAAGGTATTGTACGTGTGGATGAAAAAAATCCCACTTGCTAATTTTATGACGTGAAAACTTGGGTTTTGCTGCATATAATAAACTTGCACTAGCTTATTTGCTGTAGCTATTATTATTATTACAGTAAGTCATATAATTTCGAGTAATGACTAGATAATCATGGTTGATGGAAGGGTGCAGTTTGAGGAAAAAGTTGCAGTGTGATCAGTCTGTTTAAAAAAAAAAAGAAACTATGGTTGTTAGTTTTATTCTGATCTCATCTATTTTATCCCACAGCCACAGCTCTTGTTTTTCATTGTTTTCCATATGAGGAACGTACGTATGCAAAGAGGAAAAAGGGTTAATAACAAAGGTGACTCCCTAGCAGACAACAGGTTACCAGGAAAATAAAGAGCCTGTGTTTCAGTCCAGACCTGAGTTTAATTAAGTGTGCGTCCAAAAGAACCTGAGGCGTGTTACAACTAATGATCTAGTGAAAATTTCTCCAGTGAGAGCAGGAATAAAAAGGGCGCCTTGACCCAAACACGCACACATTCCCTCATTGAGGGGAATGTAAAACCCAGAGCTTCATTATCTTCTTCACTACCTGACAAACAACTGACTCATACAACACCAGTGTCTTGCTAGTACCATTTTGGTACCACTTATTTATAGAGGGATAAGAGAGGAAGCATAAATGTGAAAGGTGAGGTTACCTTTATGCAAATTTCTGGTAGCAGTAGCAGATAAAATCATTTCCATGCATGCATAGTCACAGTCATTCCCTCTATCATATTCTCATAGTGAAATCCTCAGGATTTCTGATGAGTTTCAGTTCAGCAGATTCTTCTTCTGCAGACACTTCCTGTATGGCACAAAGTCAGAATATCACAGCACCCAAATGTGGTGGCATAAAACACAGATGAATGTAGCATCGATTAGTTAGAGTGAATGTGGCAATACTGTACTGAGGATGGAACCAGCAGAAAATGTATGGGGGTATTTAAATTTAGAATCATGTTTATGGAACCATACAAAATGGAAAATCTGTTGTATAGATGTATTAGGCATTTTGTAACACTTGATGGTTTTTTGTGTGCGTGTTTTTCAGAAAGTTAAGTTGGAATTATCTGACCAGACTTTCTTCTTTAGACTTATTTATGAAATATGTCAGATTTTTTTCTTCAACAATGAAGTCATGCAGTGCTATTTAATGTGGTGAGTATTTCCTGCAGCTTTAAAGCCATACTTGTCTCTCCAAAATAATGTTGGCCAATTGTGTGGGGGAGTTTTTTTTAAGATTGAACTATATACTAGTTTTAATTTGTTTGTTTTCATTGAATATCTGCATTTTGTTCTTAGAGAGCACATTAAGTGACATGTTGTGACATCCTAAATGTACTGTAGAGAGTCATCGTAGATCCTTCCTCCCAGGGACATCGTAACAATCACAGCTCCCAATTAATTCCACAGATTTTTATATACTTGCTATCTATACCAAATTTTTACTTTTGTGATTATTTTGCATGCTTCCAGTTGGTTTTTACTCTGTTGCTGGAACAACTGAATTTCCTTACTGAGGGGCAATAAAGGATTCATGGGGCCACTGAATAAATGCACTCCTCTTTATTTTCCACAAAATGCTGTGTTGGTATGTTAGGTTGAACTCATGTAGGATTTGAGGCAAGTTTTTGATTTTAAAGTTTACTGAACTCTGGCCAATAACAATAATCATTTATCCATCCATTCTCTGTCATGCTTGGTCCCTTCTGGGGTCACGAGGGGTGATGCTGCCTATCTCCAGCTGTGTTTTCGGGCGAGAGGCGGGGTACACCCTGGACAGGTTGCCAGTCAGTCGCAGTGCAACACAGAGACAAACAACCATTCACACACACGCTCACAACTAAGGACAATTTATAGAAACCAATTAACCTAGCCGTCATGTATTTGGACTGTGGGAGGAAGCCGGAGTACCTGGAGAGAACCCAAGCATGCTCAGGGAGAACATGCAAACCTTCTTGCTGCAAGGAACCACTGAGCACCATGATAACAAAAATCATAATAAAAGGTTTTTACAGTTTCAATTCTTGGTATACATATATATATATATATATATATATATATATATATATATATATGCTCCTTGTAAAACCCCATTTTTAGCTTTGTACCACTGCTCCAATAAAGGCGTAACAGCTACTGTAGTGTGTGTGCATTGTGTGGCAGCTGTGGGGCTTCAAAGGAGCGGGTCATCCAGAGGCTTATCAAGGTACCGTTACAAACCTTGGAAAAACTCGATGATTCTACTGTGTGGACATTTTAAAAGGGAAGGAGGCGCTGGAGAATTAAAAACCTGTTAAAACCTGCACAACCTGTTTGAAGTCTGTGGTTTTTCTTTGGAAGGAATAATTACATCAAACAATTTAAACACATTACTATACCAGTTAGAACACGACGTAATCCTGAAATCTGTCAATAATCTTGTGTTTTTCTTAAGTATGTTCGTATCTTTTTGTTTTTGATGTACATTTATTTAATTCTGATACAAAGATATCTTACCAGATCTTATCTACACAGTATTTGAAGTTGATATTTAGTTGGGTCTCATTTTACATGAATGTCTTCATCAGTGCATCATGACATTAAAGCAATCAGACTGTAAAGCTGCTGAGAAGTTAAGGAAGCACATGTTTGTTTTTTTTAACAGCATCCTTACCATCACCTACAGTGTTGGTTCTTGTGTCTAAAATCTAGTGGTTGAAAATGCTTCGTGGTAGGGGATTTTGTCAGCCCATCGACACCATGCGCATTGAAGCATATAGTATATGTTTGGCCGTAATTGCAGGTATAAAGAACTGTTGGAAATTGCAATCAGCGTCTCCATAAAGCCTGTGAGCACAGGGAAGCAGCAGGTGCACCAACAGTTCATGGTATAAAGCTACAGTAAGGTGGGATGGATCTGATTATGTACTTCTATATATGAATATACTCCGTGAATATCTAAGCAGTAGAATATTTCTATTTTTTGCCCTTATTTTTTTGCTTTTTCTGCTTGGAGACAGAAACATTTTATATTTTTCTGTACTACTGTCCACAAAAAGAAGTTAATTATTGCTTGCTGATTTAGGACAAAGCTTAAGATTTCTACATTAGAAATGTTATATCTCTCTGTTATCATTGCTTAATGTTTCCAAGATACTGAGGATCCCTTTAGATGCAATCCATGATTATTGTATTAAATCTATGCATCAATGTAAGAAGTAAGTTTCACTGAACAAAATTGCTCAAATGAGTCAACTTGTCAGCTTTATTCTAAAATGCTTGAGTTACAGCTAGGCTTACACCTTCTATGATGGAATTCATTCTGTAATGCTATTTTGTTCTGTGACTTTCTCTGAGATATACTCTCTTGATGTTTTGGTTGTAGTAAGGATTTATTTCTTTTTATCTATCACAGTACCTTTCCTTCGCTCTTAAACTTGGCTGTACCTCTATAGTTTTTTGTTATTGTGGATAATGAAAGTTATATTTTTTTAAGATTTGGGAGAATAGGTTCTCCTGCCGTAAAATAACTTATTTAACCAAAGGTTCGGTGGAGAGCTACCCAGTAAGTTTAAGCGACTTAACTAAAAAGATCAAATTCTGCAGAGCAAAGCCTGTTTGACCTAGCTTAGATTTTGTTGAATAAATAATAACTAGGCGTAACTTGCACCTCCTCTGTTGCACTATTAGAATAAACTGTAAGATTGTGTAAGAAACATATGACTATTTGTAAATAATATCCAGTTATGTAGCTTCATTTCAGAGGACAGTGTCTGCTTTTGCTAAATGAGTCTCTGTAGCCAAAACTGTTCTGTCCTCAGGATGGTGCTAGAGAGAGAAAAATAAACACTCCAAAATGATCACCCATCTTTATTGTGTTTAATGTTCTAATAAACTTTCTTGGATATAATTTTTTTAAGATGTGATTATTGTGATTTTTTATTTATTTATTTTTTTTACCAACTTATATGGTCATAACCTAGTTTAGAAGCTCTGTACAATTTATTATTTGTTAAGATCCTAACACTCTGTGCTACTTGTAAATGTATTCAACTAAACTAATATCTGTACTAAGAAAGTTTACAAGGCTTAAAGCAGGGGTGTCGAACTGGTTCCAGAAAGGGTCGTGTGGCTGCAGGTTTTCTTTCCAACCAAGCAATAGCACACCAGACTCCAGTCATCTCATCAAGTCATCATGTTAAGATTGGACTCACTTGATGAGATGACTGGAGTCTGGTGTGCTATTGCTTGGTTGGAAAGAAAACCTACAGCCACACGACCCTTTCTGGAACCAGTTTGACACCCCTGGCTTAAAGCTTAAGTGTGTAATTTTCAGCGACATCTAACGTCCAGACTGCAGACCGCAGCAACATGAACATCTCCCCCCCCCCCACCGCTTCTCCCCCCAACAGTACGGCGAGCGTTACGGGACAAAATGTCTTCCACGACGTCCGCATCACCTACCTTCTCAAGTGATGAGGTTTGTTTACATAGATAATTTTACAGATAGTATTTTATTAGTCTGTGTAGGGTATAGATTTCATGTAGACTTAAGATAATAAATATCGAGCGTAATGGGCGATCTCGCAATCGCTAGTTTGTTGGCTCTGGGAAAACCGGAAATGCAGTGCTGTAGGAATTACAATGCATTTTTCATAAACCTGCCAAAATTCCTCTATTTTGAGCCACATTATATCCTCCTCCACTATCCCAATGAATTTATTCCATCTCAATGAATCAAAGTAAGAATCTTAGAGGGTGTCTACTCTAACCTCTGTAAGCATCTGTTGTGATGTCATCACTCACTGCATCCATGGCAGCCTTGAGGCTCATCTGTGTATTTGGCTTTATAAAAGTGAGTAGGGTGAGAGGAACTACATTAGCATCCTTTTTTGAGTCACAAAAACTACCTTGAGGGTTTGGAGCGATGGGCACTGAGTTAATTCCAAGTCCTCCTCTATCTGATCCCTCCCTGTAGAGTGCCCATGATTAGATTTTCTAAATCTGGCTGGAATTTAACAAAAATCAGAATGATTTAGGGGGGAAAACTGTGATAAAAGGTATAGAAATTAGTTTAACATATTATAAAAACTTGTTCAACCATTTTGCATGTAAAGACTTATGTATACTAATGCCTCTATATATTGTAGAGGTGAGACTTTTCAACAGAGACCAATTATATTACATCTTGGTCCACATGACATAAGAAACGGAAAATGTAGGAAACCGCGGAGAACTGTACATAATTGTTTGTATGGGTGTACTAAAACTTTTTCAAACTAAAAATGCTCAACACTTATTTATCAGCATAGCTTATTTGTTAGCATATGTAATTAGTTGTTCTAAATGCATTAAGGGACATAAAAACAGTAAAATATGTTGTTTTGTATATTTACATATTTTCATATGTATTGCACCTGTTATGATCTGATCTGAACTAGAATTAGCAGATTCTGCAACAGCTTCTTCCCCACTGCCATCAGAGTGCTGAACTGTTGAAAAAACTCTGAATTAAGTCAGAGTTTGCATCACACTGATAACACCAAACCAATTGCACCATACAGTATATATCAATGCTCTGAACTTTCATATCAATGCATTTTTTCCACCATGTTGCTTTCTCTCACACTGTTTAAATCTGATCACTGTTGCACTTTATGGGGTAAAAATGTTCCGAAAGCTGTACAAAACAAAATGTCGTTTTGTATACACTCTGTGTATACAAAATGACAATAAAAGTTGTCTAAGTCTAAGTCTATATACACCTTAGCTTGAATAATCTATATATGTTTTTCATTATAACCATTTTTTATCAGATAGAGCCGTAAAAGAGGTATTTGACCAACTCTTCCTGTGGTTTTTAAGCCTTTGTCTGTGAGATTTTACCGCAGACTGTTGAGTCGCTGATTCAAATAAAATTAAATAAAAAATCAGTTGCTTGGTGTTGAGATTTACGGAAGAGGATTAGGGCCACTGAAAAAAATAATATGATAAAAAAGTCAGACTTCTGAGTTAATCTCAGAGACAAACAGGACATACAACCATTCATTTCACGCACACACTCACACCTAAGGGGACTGTGGAGAAGCCAATTAACGTATCAGTCATGCACGGGCGTAGGAATATGTTTACAATTGGGGGGGACACATGTCGGAAATCTGAGATTCGTAAATATTCAACAGAAACATATCTTAAGTACGCTACTTAAAAAAAGGTTATATAATCTTTTACTTTATTCCTTTATAAATGTGTCTTGCAAAAATAATGCATTTAAAATTTACATAATGCATTTGTTCATAAGATGTGAGCATATCACCAAACAAAATGACTGGAGTCTTTTATTAAGCAAAGGGAGATGTCTTTCAAGGGCTTAAGCGCTTGGCATATTTAGCGTCCGCATATGCACTAGAAAATCTAATATTTCAGTTGGATTAAAAACAATTCAGTAGGCCACACAAGTGCAAAGTTTGATATGTTTTATTTTGTCAAACTTGCAATAATGGTCAAAAATGAATTTATATAGGTTGACTGACAGAGGGAGCTGACAGTGTGTTGAAGAATTATGGACAGGGTGCTTTGAAGCATCTGGTTCAAAAACGCATTCTAAACCTTTGGTAGAAATCCATCTATCCTTCCATTTTCTGTACACCCTGTCCCTTAGTGGGGTCGGGAGGTGCTTGTGCGGGGTACACCCAGTGGTGTAGTCTCCATTATTGTAGTGGGTATACTGTGCTTAGAAATAAGCACGCCAGTAAGTGCAATGTAATCGACCTTTTTTTTAATTTTTAAGCATATTTAACATTGCTTAATTTCTCTGTTGCCTACATTTGAATCAATGAACAACAAACTGTACTACAGTCGGCTTTGTATTGAAAAGACATAGAATCTATAAGTACAACAAAACATGCTTAAGTATCAAGTACTACTTGTAAGTACAGAAGTACTATGCAGGTTAAAACTGTGTCTATAAAATGTTCTAGACATGTTTGTTTTGAGGCTCCTTATGTTTCAATTGTCTTCTTGTTTCTGTTGCAGAGCGGTGGTTTCTTAACCATGTTGTCACATACATTCTAGGTTCAAGATTAACAGGAGGCCCATTTATACTGATCATCATGAGATGACTTATATTTGACAACAACAGAGAAGATCTTTTATCTGTACAGATATTGTTCATTAAGCTGAACCCTCTTTCACACTGCTACATGGAATGGTTTGCATGCAAGTGATCAGTGGTTTAAGGTTTTCAGGCTCCCTGCTCTATCCTTTCTTTGCCTTGCAGCTATATTTGCTGTGATCAGTGGGAATAAAGTAGTTTTAATATGTTTGAAAACTTCATCAGTGTAGTCAGTTCATCCAGATTACCATTCTGCCTTGCAATATTATTTCTGTCGGAGCCGCTCAGACCCCCCCATACCGGCGGTGCACTGTCCCAAGACTACGGAAGAGGATTATGGCACTGAAAAAAAAAATTTACGTGATTTTTAAATTTTATTTCAGTTTAATATGAGAATTCTGACTTTTTTTCTCAGAATTCTGACTTTAATCTCAGAATTTTGGATTTTAATGTAGATGGGCACCATGAAGGAAGAGATGTGGGAGCACTTCAGCGTCACTGACAAAGATGTGAGTTCTTTGAGAGGGACAGTGACACATTGGTGGAAAATGACAGAATTAGGCAACTTTTTACGTGCCTGAGGGGTCCCCTCATTAATGGAGAAGCAGAAGGTCATTAAAACGAGAGAGCTAGTCTATAAAACAGACATGGCTATGACTTGATGCTAACATGTTTATCTGTCAGAATTCTGAGAAAAAAGTCAGAATTCTGAGAAAAAAGTCAGAATTGTGAGATTAAAGTCAGAATTGTGAGATTAAAGTCAGAATTCTGAGAAAAAAGTCAGAAGAAAAAAGTCAGAATTCTGAGGTTAAAGTCAGAATTCTGAGATTAAAGTCAGAAATTTGAGAAAAAAGTCAGAATTCTGAGAATACAGTCAGAATTCTGAGATTAAAGTCAGAATTCTGAGATTAAAGTCAGAATTGTGAGATTAAAGTCAGAATTGTTAGATTAAAGTCAGAATTCTGAGAAAAAAGTCAGAAGAAAAAAGTCAGAATTCTGAGGTTAAAGTCAGAATTCTGAGATTAAAGTCAGAATTCTGACTTTTTTCTTCTGACTTTTTTCAGTTGAGACATTATATTGGGGGGGAGATGTCCCCCCGTGACAGTGACATGACGTAACGCTATGCTGCGCCTTCAAAATAAAAGCACGCTAGTTAAAAAATGTCAAAATCTAATATTTTGCGGTACAATTTTTTGGGGGGGACATATCCACCTGGCTTTTATATTGGGGGGGAGATGTCCCCCCCGTCCCCCCCGCTTCCTACGCCGCTGCAGTCATGTTTTTGGACTGTGGGAGGAAGCTGGAGTACCGGGAGAGAACCCACGCGTGCTCTGGGAGATCATGCAAACTCCACTGAGCAGCCCTTAATCTCAAAATGTTGGATCTTATTGTAGATGGACACCATGAAGGAAGAGATGTGGGAGCACTTCAGCGTCACTGACAAAGATGTGAGTTCTTTGAGAGGGACAGTGACACATTGGTGGAAAATGACAGAATTAGGCAACTTTTTACGTGCCTGAGGGGTCCCCTCATTAATGGAGAAGCAGAAGGTCATTAAAACGAGAGAGCTAGTCTATAAAACAGACATGGCTATGACTTGATGCTAACATGTTTATCTGTCAGAATTCTGAGAAAAAAGTCAGAATTCTGAGAAAAAAGTCAGAATTGTGAGATTAAAGTCAGAATTGTGAGATTAAAGTCAGAATTCTGAGAAAAAAGTCAGAAGAAAAAAGTCAGAATTGTGAGGTTAAAGTCAGAATTCTGAGATTAAAGTCAGAAATTTGAGAAAAAAGTCAGAATTCTGAGAATACAGTCAGAATTCTGAGATTAAAGTCAGAATTCTGAGATTAAAGTCAGAATTTTTAGATTAAAGTCAGAATTCTGAGAAAAAAGTCAGAAGAAAAAAGTCAGAATTCTGAGGTTAAAGTCAGAATCCTGAGATTAAAGTCAGAATTCTGACTTTTTTTCTTCTGACTTTTTTCAGTTGAGACATTATATTGGGGGGGAGATGTCCCCCCTGACAGTGACATGACGTAACGCTATGCCGCGCCTTCAAAATAAAAGCACGCTAGTTAAAAAATGTCAAAATCTAATATTTTGCGGTACAATTTTTTGGGGGGGACATATCCACCTGGCTTTTATATTGGGGGGGAGATGTCCCCCCCGTCCCCCCCGCTTCCTACGCCGCTGCAGTCATGTTTTTGGACTGTGGGAGGAAGCTGGAGTACCGGGAGAGAACCCACGCGTGCTCTGGGAGATCATGCAAACTCCACTGAGCAGCCCTTAATCTCAAAATGTTGGATCTTATTGTAGATGGGCACCATGAAGGAAGAGATGTGGGAGCACTTCAGCGTCACTGACAAAGATGTGAGTTCTTTGAGAGGGACAGTGACACATTGGTGGAAAATGACAGAATTAGGCAACTTTTTACGTGCCTGAGGGGTCCCCTCATTAATGGAGAAGCAGAAGGTCATTAAAACGAGAGAGCTAGTCTATAAAACAGACATGGCTATGACTTGATGCTAACATGTTTATCTGTCAGAATTCTGAGAAAAAAGTCAGAATTCTGAGAAAAAAGTCAGAATTGTGAGATTAAAGTCAGAATTGTGAGATTAAAGTCAGAATTCTGAGAAAAAAGTCAGAAGAAAAAAGTCAGAATTGTGAGGTTAAAGTCAGAATTCTGAGATTAAAGTCAGAAATTTGAGAAAAAAGTCAGAATTCTGAGAATACAGTCAGAATTCTGAGATTAAAGTCAGAATTCTGAGATTAAAGTCAGAATTCTGAGAAAAAAGTCAGAAGAAAAAAGTCAGAATTCTGACATTTTTCCTCTTGTTATAAACTGAATTTTTTTTTTTAAATCAGTTAACTTTTTTTTTTTCAGTGGCCCTAATCCTCTCCCGTACATATATGGAAGCCCGTTTCCGCCACTCTGTAAAAAAAAAAAAAATAACTATCTCAATATAATGAGATAGTATCTCATTATAATGAGATAGTATCTCAATATAATGAGATAGTATCTCATTATAATGAGATAGTATCTCAATATAATGAGATAGTATCTCATTATAATGAGATAGTATCTCAAAAAATAAAAAAAAAACTATCTCAATATAATGAGATACTATCTCATTATATTGAGATAGTTTTTTTTTATTTTTTACCAATTTTTTAAGTTAAAATTGAGTATTTTTGGTCAATAGCTCCCAGGTCATGTGACCTATTGACCCAAAATCAGTGTGAAATTGTTTTACTAGTCTCTGTAGATGGGGCACACTCATTTGTTTTGCAGTTTAACTATTTTTTATTTTTTTACCAATTTTTTTAGTTAAAATTGAGTATTTTTGGTCAATAGCTCCCAGGTCATGTGACCTATTGACCCAAAATCAGTGTGAAATTGTTCTACTAGTCTCTGTAGATGGGGTACACTCATTTATTTTTCATTTTAACTCTTTTTTTATTTTTTTTTACCAATTTTTAAGTTAAAATTGAGTATTTTTCGTCAATAGCTCCCAGGTCATGTGACCTATTGACCCAAAATCAGTGTGAAATTGTTCTACTAGTCTCTGTAGATGGGGCACACTCATTTGTTTTGCATTTTAACTCTTTTTTTATTTTTTACCACATATGGACACCCTTATGCTTGAACATGGTGTTCGTTATGGACAATCCATGACGAGCACAGAAGTCCAACAACAGAACACCACTCGAGTTCAGATCGGGGTGACCATTCCTCCCAACCATGCCCCTCCAGGTCTCACTGTCATTGCCCACGTGAGCGTTGAAGTCTCCCAGCAGAACAAGGGAGTCCCCAGGAGGGGCACCCTCCAGTTCTCCCTCTAAGGACTCCAAGAAGGGTGGGTAATCTTAACTGTTGTTCGGCCCGTTAGCACAGACAACAGTCAGAACCCGTCCCCCCACCCTTAGGAGGAGCCCTCTCGTTCACCGGGATGAACCCCAACGTACAGGCGCCGAAATGGGGGGCAACAAGTATGCCCACTCCTGCCCAGCGCCTCTCACTGTGGGCAACTCCAGAGTGGAAGTATGTCCAGCCCCTCTCAAGGAGACTGGTTCCAGAACCAGAACCATACGTCGAGGTGAGACAGACTATTTCTAGCCGGAACCTCTCAGCCTCACACACTAGCTCCAGTCCCTTCCCACCAGCGAGGTGACATTCCACATCCCAAGAGCCAGCTTCTGCAGCCGAGGATCGGACCACCAGGGTCCCCTCCCCCGGCCAACACACATTGCATACGACCCTTATGGCCCCTCTCATGGGTGGTGGGCCCATGTAAGGGGGGACACAACAAGTCACACTGGTTTTGGGTCAATAGGTCACATGACCTGGGAGCTATTGACCAAAAATACTAAATTTTAACTAAAAAAATTGGTAAAAAAAAAAAAAAAAGAGTTAAAATGAAAATCAAATGAGTGTGCCCCATCTACAGAGACTAGTAGAACAATTTCCAAGTGGTTTTGCGTCAATAGGTCACATGATCTGGGAGCTATTGACCAAAAATACTCAATTTTGACTTAAAAAATTGCTAAAAAATAAAAAAAGAGTTAAAATGAAAAACAAATGAGTGTGCCCCATCTACAGAGACTATTAGAACAATTTCACACTGATTTTGCGTCAATAGGTCACATGACCTGGGAGCTATTGACCAAAAATACTCAATTTTAACTTAAAAAATTGGTAAAAAATAAAAGAAAAACTATCTCAATATAATGAGATACTATCTCATTATATTGAGTTACTATCTCATTATAATCAGATAGTAACTCAATATAACGAGATAGTAACTCATTATAATGAGATACTATCTCATTATATTGAATTACTATCTCATAATGAGATAGTAACTCATTATAATGAGATACTATCTCATTATATTGAGTTACTATCTCATTATAATGAGATACTATCTCATTATAATGAGATAGTATCTCATTATATTGAGTTACTATCTCATTATAATCAGATAGTAACTCAATATAACGAGATAGTAACTCATTATAATGAGATACTATCTCATTATATTGAATTACTATCTCATAATGAGATAGTAACTCATTATAATGAGATACTATCTCATTATATTGAGTTACTATCTCATTATAATGAGATACTATCTCATTATAATGAGATAGTATCTCATTATATTGAGTTACTATCTCATTATAATCAGATAGTAACTCAATATAACGAGATAGTAACTCATTATAATGAGATACTATCTCATTATATTGAATTACTATCTCATAATGAGATAGTAACTCATTATAATGAGATACTATCTCATTATATTGAGTTACTATCTCATTATAATGAGATACTATCTCATTATAATGAGATACTATCTCATTATATTGAGTTACTATCTCATTATAATGAGATACTATCCCATTATAATGAGATAGTATCTCATTATATTGAGTTACTATCTCATTATATTGAGATAGTTTTTTTTTTTTTTTTTACAGAGTGGCGGAAACGGGCTTCCATACGTACAAGACTAAGATGACTAAACCAAAAAGATTCAGTTTCTATATATGAAAGTGAAGTGACAACAAGACGTTATAAATAGGCAATATTCATAGCAGCATTCCCGACAGACCATTTTACCTCATTCACTAGTTTCTGACTTCTGTGTCGCTGTTTCCCTCCCTTCTGAGTGCTCAAACACTCAGCAGTTCAGAGAGGGGAGGGGGAGTACAGTGACATGACGTAACGCTATGCTGCGCCTTCAAAATAAAAGCACGCTAGTTAAAAAATGTCAAAATCTAATATTTTGCGGTACAATTTTTTGGGGGGGACATATCCACCTGGCTTTTATATTGGGGGGGAGATGTCCCCCCCGTCCCCCGCTTCCTACGCCGCTGCAGTCATGTTTTTGGACTGTGGGAGGAAGCTGGAGTACCGGGAGAGAACCCACGTGTGCTCTGGGAGATCATGCAAACTCCATGCAAACTCCACTGAGCAGCCCTTAATCTCAAAATGTTGGATCTTATTGTAGATGGGCATCATGAAGGAAGAGATGTTGGAGCACTCCTTCACTGACAATGTGAGTTGTTTGGGAGGGCAGGTAACACATTGGCGAAAAAAATTATGAAATTAGGCAACTTTTTACATGCTGAGGGGTTCTTGGTGATGCTATTTCAGTAATGGAGGAACAAAAAGTGATTAAAACAAGAGAGCTAGTTTAGTCTCTAAAACAGACATGGCTACAGCTTGATGCTAACATGTTTGTTAGCTGTAAGAATTCAGTCAGAATTCTGAGATTAAAGTGAGAATTCTGAGCAAAAAGTCAGAATTCTGACTTTTTTTCCATATTAAACTGAAATAATGTTTAAAAATCAGTTAACTTTTTTTTTTTTCAGTGACCCTAATACTCTTCCATAGAGATTACAGTCAAACACCTTTGTTTTAAAAATACCTCGAAATGACAGGGATTATCTTTTAGATAATACTTGAAGATAAAAACACTCCTAGCTTTGTTTGTCTGAAGTTTATTGCAGAATATCCACGGCTATCAAAAAAAAAATCCTTTGATACAATGGAGCAGGGCAACAGAAGCTCTCCGCCAATAGGAAGCCTCGGGGGCGGGCCTCAATGCGTCAGCACGTTAGAGTGCACACTGCGCCGAGCCAGCCAGCTTGCTTCAGAGTAACAGTAAATCAGACAGAGCAGCTCCTAACAGCTCCTCCAGCTCCTGCAGTGAAACCGTAACCCCTGTTGCAAGTATTTTTGGCCGCTCAGAAGAACCCGGGTGAGCTCACTGTGGTCTCTTTTCCTCGGACACACTCGAAGAGTTTGTTCGGCAAGAGCAACGCAGGGACCCGTTTTCAGCATCCTTTCATATACATTTTACACCTCTTCAATTTCATTATCACACTGGAAATGTCCGAAAACAAGCCGAATGATGAGCCCAAGTTATCTACGACGGACAGGGTGGTGAAATGTAAGTGGAAAATTGTTTTATTTATTTATTTTTTTTTGCTTTTAGAAATGGTCTCTATGTGCTGTCTGGGAGAATTCACGGTTCGTCGCAGCGGCATTAAATGTAGTGGAGAATCGTTCGCTGGCTTATGGAGGAAGAAGGGTGTTAGCCGAGCTGTGACAAGCAGCTGTAAACTAGGAAGTGAGGGAAGTTCAGCCTGCAAGAATCTCACAGATGGCGTGCACATTAAAGAATCGTTTTAAATGGTAAAGACGTGTTTTTATATGAATGCACAGCCAGCAGGTTGATGGTCATGATTTACATGGATGCATGCATTTTGGGTGCACGGTGTGCATGCAGATCGCTTCATTGTGCATGCATCAAACAAAGCTTCATCTCTCCTGTTTTAGCTATTGCACAATGCAATTCCACTCGATGTATATTTGTTCGTGGGGGGTTTGCTTTCACTGTTCATGCCACATGGAGTGGTTCTTCCTGACTCTGTGTTTACAGGTCTGACATTCCACCTTTGCAGTCTACCATAAGAATGCAATAAAGATAATAATCAGTTGGACCCTACCTACCCAGCTTGCCCAGGATCATTTCAGTTTAAGCCTGCAGACTTTTAACCAATACTTCAGCTTCTGCACTGTACATCACAAAATGCATGTCCAGGGATCACGGTGTGCAACAGCACATCAGGGGATACAGGCAGGGTTTTTTGGGGAAGAAGATCCTTCAGATCAGGAGGGAAAAACGATTAGTAGCATTGAAGCTTTAGTGGCTTATGGAAGCACAAAGTGTTATTTGGCTTCATTTCTAGTGGAAAGTGGAGGGTGGGTGGGTGGAGTGAAAAAAATCACAGAATGTCTTTGGTGCTTTTGTAATGAATATTTTAAGAGATCATACCCTTACAGTCTCCAGCAACTTGAAGGCTAATGAAAAATGGATGTGACAAGGTTAGGGTACAAGGCAATTTAACAGTTTTACCAGGTATTTCCACCTGGTCCTGTTATGAAGATCCTGGAGTGTCAGAATCAGCTGTATTGGGATAATTGTGGACACAACCAATGAGTTTCAGGGCTCAGGTATACATATATAAACATTACAAATGTAGTTTGCTTCATATATACATATTAGGGCTGAAACAATTAATCGTTAAATGGAGTATAGAGAATGTAAAACATGCCTTTAGCTGACAGTGACCCACTTAAAGCAGTAATTATACCAAAAACGTAAAAGAGATATGTAAACAGCTTGCATTTAAGATAAAAATAATTTTCATCTGTCAGTATGCTCTGTCCAGAAAAATGAAAAAAAGTTTTGTTCAACCTGGTTTAATTTAGAAAAAGGCTTCTTAAAGTAACCTTTGGCTATCTGATTATTAATTGGTTGAATAATGTAAAAATACTTAAAATTACTGATATGAAAATTATCGTTAGTTGCCAGCCTAATATATATATATATATATATATATATATATATATATATACACACACTTACACATGCCAGCTTTCACCTGTAGTCCAAAAATATGAGTGTTTTGTTAATTGGCTTCTCTAAATTCTCATATATATATATATATATATATATATATATATATATATATATATATATATATATATATATATATATATATATATATATATATATCATGTGGGTGTATTATTTGTTACTTTTATGTTTGACACTTTTTCACATAGTTTGTTAGTAAATAAAGATCCTTTGTGTATATCAAGAAGTACTGTACACATATGCAGGGGGTAAACTAGTAAACCGCACGGCTATGCAAGTTAGCACCTCCCAGCAAAGACAACTACAAATGAGAAGAAAAAACCCCCACAAACAAGCGATGGATAAGATTCAAGTAGCTGAAGTGGCATTTAGATGTGGGTGTTGAATTGATTGTGTCAGTTAACAGTCTTATAAATACTGATACTAGTGATAGCAATGTTGTTTTAGTGCAACAGTTTCAGAAAAACAAAAAAAAAAAAAACATAAAAAGTGTTTTATTTATACCCCGCTTTGTAATCAAGGGCGAAATAGTTGGCGATTTTGTGCAAGCGTTATACAGTAGTTTATTGATTTCTCATTTGAATTCACTAAATCACAAAAAAAAACAGATAATATTCACTAGATTTGTCTCAAGTTGCTGTTCTGATAAGTCCACAAATCTGAAAAAAGCAGTGCACTGTAGTGAGCTTCATGGCAAGATGGACACGAGCAAGCAGTCTTAGTTTTTCAAAATAAATTCATTTTAAACTATAAACTAATTGTGATTAGAATAAGTGTGCAAGTATACAGTATGCTGTATCATATATATTTTACATAGTTTAAGATATATTAAAATAAAAATCCATCCTGAAGATATGGGGGTTTTATATTGCTGTGGTGGTGCGTCACGATCAGTTAGACTTGGCAGAAACCCTGCAAGATCAAATTTAACAACAATTCCCTAAGCATTTATTTTGTGTTCATTCCAATTAATTCAATAGGTTTTAGCCAATGATTTAAAATGTACCATATTGAAATACTTCTTACATTTATGCTGTGTCCCTGTTTGCATTTAGTAGGAACGTGAGTTTTTCTTGTTCCTCCATGTTTTGCTAGGAGGCTCTAGAGATGATTCACTAGAAGATGGAGTAGCTATAGATCAGGTTGGTCTGTTGCTTTACCATGAAGCTTTGCGGAACAGTCAGGTTGAGCTAAATAAAATGTCACTATCCAGATGTCTGATATTCCCTGACAACGCCCGGTGCTGGAATTCTATTTTGGCTCACAAAAGACTGAGCACTATCAGGATGGGCTTTTGGTGTAAATAACCTTATTTTATAGTGATCAAATGGTTTTTGGTCTTTTTTGTGTATATAATCGGTTATATAATGAAGCTCTGCCCCTTTAAAGGATCTTTATTTTGTCAAAAATGTTTAAATGTGTCTTATTTTGTTCAAATAAGTAGCAAGGAACAGTACCTCTGGATTGACCTTTAGGCTACTATAGTGCATATCTGAGTCCTGTGTTCTCCTGCAGCATCCTGCAATGCTCAGGAAAGGTCTGCAATTATCTTAATCAGCATTGATTAGACATTAGGAGGGGGTTGTCAGTGAAATGGGATCCCAGATTCAACAGGCCTCGGATTAAGCTCTTGGAAGTAAATTCATTCATCGAGTTTTTCGGGAATTCAGATGTTTTTGGTACTGCATTGGTATTGTGACAACACAGGATGCTGGCTGTGTACATACAAAGCACAAACATGGCTGCAGGCTATAGGTGTGAGGTCATTTGTTTTCAGCTGAGGCGTCGGTCCAACTTATCACCAGCGCACAGCAGCCACCTGTTTTCAGAAGGCATTATCATAATGCTCCTGAAAGCCACTGCTGCAGAGTAATTACTCCGTCCACTTTAATCAGCCTCGGCAGGGGCAAGTAGGGGAGGGCTCTTGGTGTTTTTTTTATACTCGGCAGAAATAAATATAGGAGGAAATGTCAGTTCGAAACATTTCACTGTAACGAACTATGTGCAGAAACCTGGCTCAGTGGTGGACCATTACTGGAGCTTTTAAGGCTTACCTGATTAAGTAGCTGTGGGATAGGGATTATCCATGACCTGTGCTAATCCCTATTATTTTCTCAAAAGTACTGGACATCATCGTTGTTAATTTGGCTCTTAAAGGACTAGCTCTGTCTCTATTCCCAGCATTCACAGACTAAGGGACCTAAAATTATATTCTAAAGAATAGGCATCAAAGTAAATCATTGAATCCTTTATTTTAATGTCACATTTCTGTGAGCATCTATTGGAATTGATTTGCAGCAATTTTACTTGGTGTGTAGATAAAAATTTACTATACCGATAATGCAGCATTCGGAGTTGATCGATACCGATATTGAGCCGATATGCTATCAGCGTCAGTCATGCATACTTTGATTGCTTATTCATCGGCGTAGAGTTATAGACAAGGCTTTATCAGGTGACATTTCTTAAACATAGAATAATATTCAACAACATCAGACCCATTTCTTATTCACCAAAGCTTAAACATAAGTGGCTATATGCAAAGTGTTTCTGTGAGCTTTCTAATATCTCAGACTTAGGAGGCAGGCCAATATATTCCAATATTAATTTTGTGGGGGACTGATATCAATATTGGATTGGAATATCCCTAATTTTTTTATTAAATGCATTAATTAATTAATTGCCCAGTGATATTGTAGCCAACCCACCCAGTTCTGCAGTAGATGCTCGCAATGATCCTGGTGCACCAATGCTGGAAGTCACGGATAGCTTCTAAAGCATTTTAATGATCGTAAAGAAATTTAGATTTTTCTAATATCATGCAGCCCAAATTATGCCACAGCAAAACTCTAAAGGATTTTATTATAGGGAGTTTATGTGATGGATAACATAAACAGCATCATGTAGCCCTAAAGAGCGCATCAAATGAAAACTGTGGTTAAATAAAATGAGGTTAAGAAGTTATGTCAGGATCCCTAGCTTTGAACTTGCTCTCTGGGAAACACGGTGGTAGAAGCGTCATGATGTGGGGAGTGTTTTCCAGTTGCAGGGAAGCTGGTTAGAGTTAATGGACTGAAAGGAGGTAATGGAGGATCCAGTCGAAGTAGGAGCAAAACCCGTCGGATGCGGCAGAATGCGTCATCTGGGGGATGAAGGGTCACATTTCAGTAGGACGATGATTTGATTAAAAGCTTTACGCAAGACTTTCAAATTGATCTCCTTAAAAAATAAAAGCTTTTATCTAATAGAAAAGTTTTTACTTTTTATTAACTTTACTTGCAATTTTAAAGTAATCCAACTAAAAGTTGTGTCAAATATCAAAAAGTCCACCGGGTATCAATACTTTTATAAAGGATTTTAGTTGGTTTGGTTGCCTTGATGACAGCAGTGCTCCAAAGCAGAATAAGCTTGGTAATGATGTTTTTCCGTCACCAGCCTGTGACACAGGCGGGGGGCTGTGGTGGGACCCAAGAGCAGCTCCGGATGGAGCGCCGGGGATGGATAACATCTGACATTTGACTTTTTTAGAAGAGGGCCCCCATGCTCAGACCTGCGTGGGCTGGAGAGGCCGTGCTCGGTGACAGCGGCACAATGCCAGCTGCTGATCCCAGCTGGATGGCTCCAGTCATTTATAGAACTGGACGTTAAGTAATGCCACATCATCGGAGCACAAGGACCTCACCTGCACACCTGCCTCTTGTTTGTATGCAGAGCAACAGTATTTCTGTTAACTGTCTGCATCTGTGTTAACACAGATGGGGACAGTTATGAGATTCTAATTAGGGTAGATTTCTAAAAATCCTTTAGCTTTAACTTTAAGACTTTCCTTATAAAGTTAAAAAGTTCAATAGTGTTAGCAAGTCAGCTCTTGCTTTTAGGCTCTTTAAATTCATTTTCGATTATTTATTATTCTTGTATTCTCTATTAAAATAACCCCAGAAGGATTCCCGATGAAAACATTACACCACATATAGACTAGAACTATCCAACTTGCCGTGTTCTGCAGAGCAAGTTGTACATTTTCCTAAAATTAAACTTTATAAATTGGTTTAACACATTTTAGCAATGCAGATTGTGATTTAAAAAAAATTTTAGAACCACAACTTTCATTTATTCTACTTTAACTTGAACCGTTTGCAAACTTTTCATACCAAGCTGCCTGAAATGTTATATTTCTAATGGAAGAGTAAAGAAAATAAACAGATAAAAAGTCATTTAAAACATTTATTCATCATCCAATCAGGTTAGTAGGTTGTATAATACTGAATAAAGCTTTAATTGATATTTAGATACATTTTGTACATAATAACTTTCATCTGTGGACAAAATAAACAGAAAATATTTTTTTCTCACCTGTTTGAATCTTAATGTTTGTTAAAGATTAAAGTGCAGGATGACAGTTTATTTAAACATTACACGGTATTCATCTCAATATTCCTGTAAGAGTAGAACTTTAAATCAGCAGCTTAATTTACAAGAGCTTCTTCAAACAACTGGACGTTTTGAGTAAACACTTTTTACTGTCAAGAGTTATGGAGTTTTGGATCTCTGAGCTTTTTTGAATGTTACTGCAAATGGGAGTCGATTTATTTATTATTATTATTTTTTGCAGTATGTTAAGATCGCAGTTGCAAACTAAGACGGTCTCTACATTAGGATTTTGTTTCCTATTTTGCTTATCTAAAGACGTTTCACAGTTTTTGTTCATTTTCTTTTCATCTTGAAAGCGTACATCTCTAATATCCAACATGTTTATGAAGTTGTTTTTTTTTTTAAATAATTTATTATGTATATTTTCCTCCCTTTTATATATTCATCTTCTTTTATGAATTCAATTGCAGGAAGACAGATTTTTTTTTAACCTAAGTATGTCTTTAAACTAGAATTGTAGACTATCAGTACCACAGATCTCTATTTATTCACTGGATTGCTGATAGGCCGAAAATACTGAAGTCACTTGCCGCCATCTTGGTACTCCCCACTCTTTTTCACTGCAATGAGTGCTGTGAGCTACGTGGTGTTTCTACAGTTATAAACGCCATCTAATGATGGTAAAACAGGTCAAAATGTTTCTAGGTATCCCATACCATGTTTATAGAGTCAGCTCTAAGCAGCTGCGGTGGCTGTAGCTCTCCAATACACACTGATCTACATTCATGACGTGGCCGGTGATATCAAAACAAACAATGGAAAAATTGAGCTGGTGTAATTTTTTAGGAATAAACATTTCAAGGTTTCTTTTCGTGAACATTTAAAAGTTTTTTTTTGCCTCCCTTGCCTCTAGTGCTCAGCTTATTTAAGCAGCTAATAGTTGTTTTAGAGATTTTTTATTTTTTTGTTAACTGGGATGTCATTGTAAACATGTTTACAAAAATTCAATTCATTTTATTAATAAAGCGCCAATTCACAACTGAACTGCTCTGAAATATTGATTTAGTTTAAAAGAAGCAGTCATGACATAACCATTTCCACCTCGATTTGTCTGTTTTCTTATTCAAGGGGCTTTTGTTTTCCGTATTTTTATACAAACGCAAAAAAATAAATACTGCTAAACATTTGATTAAATGTTGGGTTCACATTCTATTATTTAGAACACCTTAGTGAACAGAGATCTATATATATAAAAAAAAAAAAAAAAAAAAGCAGAAACACGTTGTAAACTGTTTTTATTTGTCCATAGCCTGACTAGAGTAGCTGCTGCTTCACCTTTGTTTTTATTTTTTATTAAGAGAGCATGTCCAATCTGACACTGGGACTGGTCAGGCAATTGATTTGAAGCACCAAACCAGATGCTTCAGTGGCTAGTTTTCAATATCATTCCCAGCTAAAACTCATCGAATATGTGAGGGAAAAACCTGCAAGATAAGTGTTATTAATAGTGCTGTCATACTCCATTATCTATACTTCTTCAGTGCACTATGCTGGCTGCTTATATCGATGAATAAACATGGTCAGAAGTCACGTATAGACTTGTCTATGCTGGTTTATTTATTTATGAAGCTGACAGATGTTGCTTCTGGTGGTAGCCATCTTTTTTTACCATTCTGAAATAAAAGTGAGCCAAAAGTTGCCAAAGAATTCATGCAATGTGATTAAATATTGCATAAATGCAACACTCCAAACATTTAAAACCTAAATAAGGAATTTTCTTTTGAAATGATTGCATATGTTCTGGCATTAAGGAGGTAAGTGAGACACTTTGTCAATGGAACAAGAAAATTTACATTTAAAATGAGGGGAAAAAAACAATTGCATTGTTTTATTTCAAGTGCATATCGATCTAATTATCTTATTTTAAAAGTAAAACTTCTAATTCCATTGGCAAATCATTGTATTCACCTACTAAAGTTAAGAGTTAAAGGAATAGTACACCCAAAACATGATTAGCCTTCATTTTCTACTCACCCCCATGCTGAACAACACTCTGGAGTACTTTTTTGATATCTCAAATGCATCTGGAGATCTGGGAGGCTTCTTGCTGTCTGCTGACATTCAAATAATGGATGTCTAAGGCGCCCGAGGCAGAAAGGTCCATAAAAGTCCACAAAAAACGTGTCAATGTTCCTCCATACTGCTCGTCCAATGTATTCCAAGTGTCCTGAGTTGGTAGCGTCCATAATTTACTCGAAACAAAGTCATTTAGAATGTTTTTAGAGCATAAACAGTAGTGTATAGGATTTCCTAAAAGCGCGCGCCGGCGAGTTCACGAGCCTACGGAAACCGCGGCAGACCAAACCAGATGAAAGTGCGAATTCAGCGTCTGCTCTTGATAATGCAAGCGTAGAAGAAGAAATGTGCTGTTTACCTGTGCAAAGAAAGAAACAACGAAAGAAAAATGTCTGAGGACTTCAGTGTTGAGGAAGAGCATGAGTTCTTTGCCGAGCTGAATGCGCACTTTCATCTGGTTTGGTCTGCCGCGGTTTCCGTAGGCTTGGAACTCGCAGGCGCGCGCTTTTAGGAAATCCTATACACTACTGTTTATGCTCTAAAAACATTCTAAATGACTTCGTTTCAAGTAAATTATGGACGCTACCAACTCAGGACACTTTGAATACATTGGACGAGCAGTATGGAGGAATATTGACACGTTTTTTTTGGACTTTTATGGACCTTTCTGCCTCGGGCACCATAGACCTCCATTATTTGAATGTCAGCAGACAGCAAGAAGCCTCCCAGATCTCCAGATGCATTTGAGATATCAAAAAAGTACTCCAGAGTGTTGTTCAGCATGGGGGTGAGTAGAAAATGAAGGCTAATCATGTTTTGGGTGTACTATTCCTTTAATATACTTAATTTAAGACATTTAACTTATTTCTAGATGATTTTTGCAGTGCATAAGCTGCATTGGTAATATGCTAATATGCATTAGCATTTTAGCTCCAGTTTGCCATAGTAACTGAATTACATGTGAAATTACCAATAATAAACAGAAATGCCAACAGTTTTATGTTAGCTCAGATTACCTAATACCAGGTCCTGTTGTAAAGGCAGCCTGTGTAAGAGCGAAACCCATCCTACCAACCTTGCTAAAGGGTGTTAGCTAGTCGCAGCAAATATTAGCTAATATGCTAATATCATTTCTGCTATCTGTTATGTAAAAAGACACAGATACAAAACCCTTAATCAAAAAGCCAATTTTTTTATGCTAATAGATAGAGTTTTGCTAATTAAAGGAGCTAGGAGCTAGAATTAACTTTAATCTCCAGGTCCGCGGCTCTGGGCACAAACAGGAAATCTGACTTCCGCTCATTGTGATCAACAGTTCAAACAGCAACCTCGGTATGTAAAATGAAGGTTTAAAGGGATAAAACAGATAAGGTAAAACAAGTATAATAGCAGTGTGTACCAACGTACAGCTTAGATTGGGTAACACAAGCTGCTCTGCAATAATTCATATACATGATATCAGCCAAATTGTCAACCTTGGGTAGCATTAGCATGTTATCTCACTAATAACCTCTAGACACACTAGTAAACATTAGCTAGTGTGCTAACTAACGATTGTTTTGCTACTTGATTAATCTGTCAATCATTTCTTTCCAATAATAATTAGATAGCAAAAGCTTCCTTTCAGATTTTTTGCAGAATTAAACCAGATTAACATTTTTTCACTTTATGTTGTAGATGGCAACAAAAATTTTTATACACATCTTTTTCAAAGGATTTCTCTTTCAGCCAAGGGCATATTTTAGTCTCCTGATTAATCGATTATTTCAATAATCGATTATTTCAATAATCGATTATTTCAATAATCGATTAATCCAAATAATTGTTTCAGCCCTGGTTATAACGTTGGCGTATATTTTAAAATGCTAACATTAGCAGAAAGTGTGCTTAATAAAACTGATGTTTATTTCAATAATAGCTCAAGATGCTTGAATTTGTTTTAATTTTTCAAGAACTGAAAGCTCTGATATTTAAGTTTTTAAAATAGCAGTAGTAGGTAAACGGGAGAAAACATGGAAAAAGTAATAACACTGTTGGGATTTTAATAGTATGGTTTGTAGTATTCATACAGCTAGCCTGCACAGTGTTTAATACCTGCACTAAAGCCACTTATTCTGTGTTCTTTACTGCGTGGCGGCGCAGGAGTTAAGACCTTAGACCCGTTATGATGTTCTCCTGAGATAGTACGCTCTGTGGTATTTTGATCACTGGTAAGTGCACCTTTACTGCTCATTAGATTAGAGAGGAATTAGACTCTGTTGTGGATTTGGGGCACAGAGAAAGCAGTGGATTTGGACAGATTAAGATCCATATAGGGGGATAAAGGCAGCTCTGCTCTGAGGTTGTTATCTGACTCCATGCATTAGCTGCTGCTTTTGCTAATTCATGCGAACAAATGGATGTTGGGTGTCGTGGAAAAAAAGGAAAATGTTTACCTACTTGTTCTTTTTAATAATTTCCTAATCTTTTAAATACAGTTGGAGATATTTTAAAGCTTTGAAGACTCATTACACAGTTGCTAGATGTATTTTTGTTGCTTATACCACATGCTGATGGAAACATGTTTTTAATTTTGCTTTGTGCTGTTGTTTGTTCATTAAGATTCCTTATGAGCGCCACATGGAGCTTGTTTTCTTTGTTTGCTTTGGGCAAAACAGAAAAATTACACTCATGATTGCTTGCACCCACAGTGGCCATCTATGACTGTGTAGATCATAATGCTCTGCTCTCATATTTCATGGAAATCATCCTGTGTACAAACAAACCCTACAGTATTTCCCAGTTTAAATGGCAGACGGGAGTGCACAGTTGGGAACAAAAGCCATTTGGAGCAGAGGCGGCGTTTGTGTGTCATTAGATGGCTCTTTAGAGTGGGTCGCCCCAAATTAATCGATACGGCGTCTGCTGCACATTTAACTGGGCACTGGGCGGCTAGTTTGCAGAGAGTGGGGGAGGAGAGGATGACAGCACGAACCGGGAGTGAGGAAGGTTGTTAGGTCGGTCCGTGGAGTGGGCCTTTCCGACCCCACCAAAGGAGAGAGCACTAAGCATGGACACGCTTCGAATACTCTGGAGTTTGTGTTTATTTTGAGAGTGGAATTGTGTTCGCATAAATTTTCAGGCACAAGTGTACACACGGTTTATGGGGATAGTTTAGAGAGCTGAATTCTTTAAAAGGTTTTCTGTTGTTAGCTAAATTTCTGAAAGGTACACCAGTTTGATGATTAATTTTTTAATAAATTCCAATTGATGACGTCCATTACATGTAACCTTTTTAACCATCCAACACAGATTTTAGCCGATTCTGATTTGTTAAATAAAAGGAGGAAGAAAAAAAAGAATAGATTGAAATATTCACGTTTTACATGATGCATTTAATCACCCTAATGGTGTGACACATGCATCTTGCCACAGGTTATACTGCATCAGGGACATTCCCTGCTTTCATAGTCTCAAGGGCCGACTGTGGGTTGGGACAGGCCCCTGCACGCTGCTGTGAACCAGACGCAAACACAGACACACTTCTGCATTGTGCCAGGCGGGTGTTTGTATTTAAATACGGGCAAAATGACTAAGGCTGCCTTTACATGGTGGATTAGTAGGCTGAGAAAAGCCACTGCACAGGAAGAGATGGCTGTGGATCTGACTGATGTACGCTTCATGTCGTTATATGCCTGTTGACATGGTGGCTTACTCTGCTTACTATTCGTTCGACTGTAAAGAGGATCCGTTTCAGCATTAAACTTATCTTATTAAAGTAAGAAAAGTTAAATAAAGTAATGATGGACAGACTTTAAAATAGACAGGAATGGGAGCAAATTACCTTCTAAATCACTGCTGGAACAAATTATGCTCATTGGCAGCAATGAGTCCTGATTTTCGCAACCTCATTCAATGTGGCACAGTTATTACTTTTTTTTTTTTTGGTCTCTTCTGAGTCTGTTTGATAAAGCCGGTCGGTGCCTGTAACAGGAGCTCTGAGAGAAGTCCCAGTTGTCTTCAGGGCATGGCTTTGCTTTCCACCATAGGTTTGTTTTGGCGGGAGTTTGGCTTTGGCACACCACTTCGCAGGATGATCAGCCAGCATGGCAGCATCGTGCGTTCAGACACCCAGCCCTCCCGAAAAAAAGTTGTTTCTGGCAACAGATGAGCCGCAGTCTTTAAAATCCAGTTGGATGTCATCCAGGGACAGATTCCTGGTGTTTACCTCGGAATCAGTAAAGTGAATCACATCAAACGTCTTGTCTTTCCTGTTTGTTTGCTGCAATAGCTCAACAGCCAACTTAATGGCAATACCAAGTAAAAATCGGTTTGCATTTCTACAAACACTTAGTGTGAGAGTGCGCTACAATAATGTGCATTCAGTCTACCCTCAGCAATTTGGGCCTCTTATTTTTTTCCCTCCTACTCCCTTTTAGCTCATATGTTGTTTTTTTAACACATTTAAATCCTAAAGAAAGCCGCTTCTAAAGCTGTTTGGATCAGAATTATGTAATCTTTTTCTGTGCTAATTGATAGTTTTTTGGGGATTTTTGGACCTCGCCTTTTGGCTGCTTTTCTTAATGTTTGAACATTGATGAGATTATTTTAAGATTAACCCATGCAATAAAAAAGCTACTACTTCATTTTGCAGAATCTCTCCTTTCAGTAAAACCTTTCTTTTGTCTCCTGTCTGCACAAGCATTTTATTACAAACTTGAAATTCTGACTTTTGACTACAATGGAAAAAAACCTCTTTATAATATTACATAAAAGTAGGATTCATTTAAAGTAACAGAGCAAACCCACATTCTTCTTGCCCCCCCCCCACACACATTTATAATTAATCCCGAGGATCAGAACGGAAGAGCTTTAACCACTTTCTGTGTGTTTGGTACTCCTTTTTAGTCACACAACATTTAAATGCATTGTCCCACTCTGCAGTGAAAAGCAAAAGCTATTCTCAGGCTCCTAATGGAGCCTTTTATTACTGCAGATTATATTTATTGCTTAAAATAAACAAGCTCAATTGGAGTAAGCCCTTTTCAACAGAGGGGTAAATAAGCAGATTATGTGGCATGAGGTTTTCCTGTGTTCGTTCACCGCTTATCCCGGTGAGTGAAATTATATTTCTGGGAGAGTTTGCTTTCAGGTGTTGTCAGTATAGCGGCTAAAATAGCCAGCGTGAGGCCAGCTAGAGAGAGAAACTTCAGCTATACAAATACAGCTGGGGGCGAGCCGAGGCCCCAAGGTTTATTTGCACACATTCACATGTGTTAATTATAGTCCACCTGGCTGAAAATTAACCCTCTCATTGTACGTGGTGGTAAATTTAGTCACTGGTTATCTCAATTTACCACCGGAGGGAAAAAAAAAACATGTCACTGGATGGTCTATAATTGGTCTGACAGGATGTTGCTTTGTTTGACTGGAGTTTGTGTGATCAGACCTGACAGTCCTGGATGTTTGCTGTCCATGTATTAATAACAATCTCTGGCTATTTTAGGTCATATTTTTATGCCTGCGACTAAAACGGAGAGGTTAAAAACAGCCGTTAGTGTTTGCCTCAGAGCTGATGACGGGAGTGTCGTCCCTGATATTTGGAGAGGTAAGAGAGTGGGACTGGCTCATAGTTCCCCACAGAGGTCGTGACTGTGGAGTTTCTGTGCGCCACGTCCTACATCGGTCTGAGCCCATGTTCTGAAGGACTGCTAAGGGTTCACCCTACTGCAACTTTTATATATTTACATTTTACTGCTTTTGGCACCTTCTTTTTGACGATTGAGCCGATGAGACAATTGAATTTCTCCTCTGTCAGATCAATAAAGTCTATCTTATCTTAACTCTTTGTTGGACAATGGAGCAGATGGACTTTTAATGCTTTGCAATACGAATTATAAAGCATAGAGCACCTTCATAGTGTCTTGCAGAAGTCATCAGACTATAAGAAGAATATTTCAATGCTCAGGTCAATGTCTTTGGGCCAACAAAGTTTTGTATTTTTCTCCTTGTATCGGCTGATAAAATAAACTTTTGCATGCAGCCACCTTTTTATGCCTTGGGAATCATTTGAAGCTCTCTTCGCCATTAATTAAGATTGTATTATTTTTCTAGTCATGTACTGATCCAATATAGACATTGGAAATTGGTCAAGTTATCAACCAAAAAACTGATTTTGATTTGATTTTGACCTACATCTGTAAATCTCCAATCTCAGCAAGCTGGAGAAACCACTCTGCTTCAGATTGAGGTTTAAGTAACCCATTGGTTGATGAAAGGTGGTCAATTGTTCTCATAATAAATATTGTTGATTACAACTAAAATGAATCGTATTGCAGATATTGCAGATATCTTCAATATCAGTATCAGTCAATACGCAAATGTTGGTATTGGTATAATTAAAAACGGGTGTATCGAGAAATCCCTATTTGTTACTATTTGTTTTTGTTGTTTTTTTGTTTAAATTGAGACTTGTAACTTTTTTTTTATCATTGTGGTATCATTATCATGTAAACGGAGGAATAAAAAGCAATATCCGCCTCATAATAACAGTCAGAGGAGAAGATGCAACCGTCCACCTAAAGTTAAAGGCCGGTGTTGGAAAGCATTAATTAGAGAAGCAGGCCCGTAGTAACTCTGAGAGCTGCACATATTCAGGCCTCAGGTAAGAATATCAAACCGTTATGGATGAGTGGTGAGCAGAGAGGCTTAAAATCTTTGTCTTTTGCCCTAAGCCGTTATGGAGACACAGCAAACATGTAAGAGGATGTGATAAGAGAATCCTCTTCCCCCTTAATGAAACATCATAGTGGCAGAATTGTGCTGTGGGGATGAATTCCTAATCAGGAAATGGGATTGAAGATGAATACAGCAAAATCTTGGAAAGAAAGAAACCTATTAAATCGTACGGAGGACTTGAGATAGCTGTGGAGGTCCACGTTCTAACAACCCTACACATCAAGCTAGAACCACAGTGAATCATTTAGATCAGAATGTTTTCAATTGATAAGCTGTAGGAAGACCTGAAACTTAATTTTCCAAGCCACAATTCATGTATATTTACCTTTAAAGTGATTTTATGAGGAATTAGAACCACATACTGCACTAATTATCCTTCATACTTGGAGAAGATGGTGTTGGAGGGTCTTTTTTTGCCGTTTTTACCAACTTCATGCAAAATATTTGGATTGATTAAAACATTTAAGTGTTTGTACCTTCAAGAAATGACAGCTTATTAGATTTCGTGGAAGTACAAAAAAATAGAAAGGGCTGTACTCTTCTTAGTGTGAGATGGGTTCTTTTAAAGGGGAGGTCCTGCCTCTACAGACATCAGTGTTTCACCCAGAAGGCCTCGGACATCAACTTCAGGGATTGTTTACAACACAAACAGAACAGCAGATGTTCCTTACAGTTTAGGCAAAAACACGACAGTTTCTGTGTTCATAGTAATACAGCATGCAGTGTATTTACAGTACCTTTGAAATTAACCACAAATTCAAAGTATTTGTGTTAACTCTTAGTGGAAAAAACAAAGAAATTTTCCTTTCGTTTTTTTTCTAACAATTGAACAGTCTTTAAAAGTGTGTCACTACTTGCTTTACTTATCTAGAGGCTGAAAACTCTTTACAAAATATCTAAAACTAGGAAATGATGGCAATATGGATTTATGGCTGGTACCAGAATTTAGGTCTGAACTTTGAGCTGTTCTAACACATATCTAATCTAAACCAGCTGGAGTCAAACTCCAGTCCTCGAGGGTTGGTTGGTGTCCGCCTGCTGTTAAAAGCATCTCAGCTTCATCACCTAAATAAAGTAGTTCATTAGCAAAGCTCTGAACTCTAATGCATACCTCACCACATAATTTACTCATTTTATTTAGATGTGTCGGACTAGGGACTAATCTTAGTGGCATTTACAATATAATCGCCATTTTAACAAAACGCAATTTTCAAATTGCAAAGGCACTTAATTTTAATAAAGTGATATTTAACAAGATTTTTTATGCAGCGTTTTAGGTGGGGGGAACATTTTTAAAGTGGGTTTTCTGACACGAAAAAAGGAAAGATAATCTTCAAGCTAGCAAGCAGATCTTAGCATGCAAGTGGAAGTGAGCACTTTTCTAAACAAAGGTTACAGACTTTGAAGAAGCACGCTTTCAAGTTAACGAAAAAAAATTAGACCTTGGGGTGACACATTTACATGCTTGTGGTTAGTGCAAAGGAAATTTGAAATAAAATCCCAATATTGGTTGAAAATAATCACAATTTAAATTTTTGGCACATGGGTTCAGCCCTATCATCCACACATGATGCTGCCACCACCGTGTTTTAAGGTTGGGGTAGTGATCCATGGTCTTCAAGGTACTTTTTGTTGACAAGGCTAACTATAGCCTCTTTTCCATTGAAATTAGCGGGTTATCCTGGGTTTTTCAAGCAAGTGCCGAGACGCTAACAATCGGCATTTTGCTCCTGTCCCATCAACTATAAAATGGAGCAAAGTTGCAATGTACGTTTGTTGCGCTCAGTGCTATCATGTAAATTAGCAGTTGTACCCGGGTCTGATTTTCCCACCATAGCCGATCGGAGCTGAGAGGTTTGCAGGAGATTTTAACTCCTTGCCAAGTCGTTTGACCAGGGTTGACGCAGGTCAGTGGGCCGTTCCCACGGCCACTAAGAGCCGATTGTTGGCAGGTTTAAACAGGGTTTAAGGGAAATTGGTATAAGTGATTTATGGATTAAAGAGCCCGAAAAGGTTCATGAACTGCTTCTGTTTTTTTTTTTTGCATTTGAAAAATCTGTGAGCAAACTTTCAGTTAAAAACTTTACTTGCTTATGTTAGGTATATGGCCTTTCATAAACTGACTGTAAAATGCAACAGCTTCTGTAGAAACTTGTAACATCCTGTCACATAATTTCACCTATTGGCTTACTGATCTGTTAGGTAACTACACCTTTGTGTTCTGTTAAAATAAAAAGAGGAAGCAGTTTTATTCCTGTAGCAAAAGGGAAACATGTTTAACTGATTGTTACTGAAATCAAATGTTATATATCTGCTCCTGACAGTATATGGCAGGTTTTATAGAACACATTTAGCCCTACATGCATGATTTTGCTGGTTGTCATGTTCCCGGCAGCTTGGTTGTCGTTTTATTCAGTCAAAGTGGTGGTCTGCTCTTAGAGAAGCTACTGCTCAGTTACTGGAGGTTTTTTTTTCCTTCATCCATGTCAGGCAGTCTGAAGAGTACTTAGGGGAGCAATGTCTTTGACAGGCTGTCTACCGAGGCTCGACACTTACCTCTGTCAGCCTAAAGTGGAGACATACTGTACCAGACCAGTTTTTTTTCCCCCCCGCACCGAGTACAATTTTTTCTTTGCCTGTATTTCAGCAACTCCTGCTCCTGTTTTTACATATTTTCCTTTTTTTTTTTTTTCTTTCAACCCTATCTGCATTCCTTAGTGCGTGTCATTCATTCAGTGTTTTTTTTTCCTCCTCCTTTTAAACACTTTCTTCCCTGGGCTATGTCGTAAGACCACGTCTCCCTGTATAGAATGTAATTTGACCCTCCCCTCTCCCTAGAGGAATGTGACGAGCCTTGAGGACGTCCAAATCGAGGTACAAATCAGCTGGTCGGCTCAGCAGATAGCCCAAGTCATTTCAGGTCGGAGCTTTGGGAGCTGTTTGAAGACTAAAATCGGTTCCTTATTTCTGTGCACTGGATCAAATTCACAGCTATATTTAATTTGAAACACCCCCACAGACGTAGTGACGTGAGAATAGTTATAAACTGCATCAAAACTTATTTGAGTTTTTTGTGCTTTTTGGCCAGCAGTTGAAAGGACAGCCTAACAGATGGTGTATGCAGCACAGAGCTGGGCAGTTCTGCAGTGCCACGTTTTGATTGTTTGAGTTTGCTAAAAGTAAATATAGTGTGGGGTGACATGAGCGCTGGATCACTTAAACGACCCATCTTTAATGTTCTGTATGAAAATCCTCCAATTATTCAGCATATACGTAGCAGGGCGGCTCCTTTATGTAATGCATGCTGCTGGAACGCAGCTAAAGAATTTGGAAATACTGACTATTCACATCTCTGGTGTCAAAGATCTGCATGCGCAGCCAGTGAAGTGTAGTTGAAAAGAGTTGAGATTTCCCTCGTCCAGTCAAGCTGTCAAGTGGACTGAGCTATACCCGCTGACCTGTCCTAAATAACTCAAGACCCCTTGCTGTTGCGGGGTCGGGCATGCCCCTCAGGCTGTTCCACCCAAGCAGTCCAATGTTCCCAGAGTCCTTTAAGGGCTGTGGTGCACTAGTGTCTCTGGATACCGAGTGTGATGAAGGCTTTCGAGTGTGATGCCTTAACTGCCTTTAATCTCACGGCTGCTAGTAAATCCTGTACAGATGGTGCCTTCAGCATAATACTGAATTTTGAGAGCGCTTTCTCTGCAATATGGAGGTCTGGCTTGCAGCAGGGACAGATGATTTACTTAGCAGTCGCTTCAAGCCCTGAAAGGTTGCATGCACAGGCTACCTCAGGAGGGGGTTTATGGGTTGCTCCTGTTGTACGGAGCTCATCCGGGGAGCAAAGGGAGGCGAGATGAGAAATGTGTTTAAGGTTCATGCTGACTCAGAATTCCTTCGGTCTGTCGAGAAGCGATTCCTTTGTTGCCCACCCTTTCTCTTGTGTTGTTTTTTTTGCTTCTCTGTCTTGGCAACTGGGTACCCCTCCTGGCAAGAGAGCCAACCAAACCCCCGCAGTCATGAACCAGAAACTGAGCCGTGCTTTAGAGAGGGGTGTGGGGAAGGGGAAGAGAGCTCTTTGGGGCCTTGTTGTCCTGGCAAGAGGTGGGAGGAGGCGGCTGACTGCGCCATCCCACTGCCTCACCACCTGTCCTCTGCAGTGCTACAGTCACTGGGCCAAAGATGTAAACAGAGTCCTTCTTACAAGAGATGCAGAGTGAAATAAGCTGATGACCGGACAATTTTTGCCTCATTTTTAGCTTGTTTGATCCCGAGCAGTGACTGTGAACAATTAGAAGCTCAACAGTCTAATCTTCAGAGGTGGGGGCTTTTGTAGATGTAGAGCATGCACCACGCCTTTATAGACGACAAGTCCTCAATGCAACCGTGTGGGGTTTAATTCCCAGTAGTGGGACCTTTACCACATGTTGTTCCACATTCTGTCTTTTTTTCTGTCTCCACACTTTGCTTAAAGGATGCTGTAACTGCAGGAAAATGACTCCTAAACTTGATATTATAAGTATGATAGAAGAGTTTTTGAGCTTGAAGATGCAAAAAGCTACCTAATAGGAAACAGTATTTGAAGGCTGTAAACAAAGGACTATTTTAGTTTGATTATTCGGTTCATTATTCTCATGATTAATCGAGTGACAAAAGTCACATTCAGCAGATTTCTCACACATTGTTTAAGCTTCTTTTATGAATAATGGGAATACCTGAAAAAATGCAAGTCAAGTTCCACACTTTGTTCTTTTTGGTTACAAAAACATATATTCATCCAAAAAGGCAAACTGCTGATTTATCAAGACTATAATCTAGACATAATAAGAACTCTCGTCTCGGCTGCACCTGCCTGCACTCCTCTCTATTTTCACATGATGGAATGATTCCACCATGCTCACCCGTCAAAACAAAGTTCTAATGATGTCAAAGTTGGGGAAGCTCAGACCATGCTAATGTTTTATTTTTGCTCATTAAAGTCACCCTACACCTTTAAAATGTTACCTAAAATGTTACCCTTTTTATTCCTCCCTCCATTGTTGATATCTCCACTTAGCATCCATGTATTTGGAGCATCATTATCGGGAGCCATCTTCCTAGAACACAGTGCATATAGTCTGTCCAAGAGTTTTATGACATGTAGAAACCTAGTTGTTGGTCATTCAGGGAGTGAGGGAACTAGAGAGAACCTAAAGTTATCGTAGCCTGCCATTACTGGATTTAGGCTCTACTTTGTGACCAGCATCTTGCACGCTGACATTGTCCAGCCACAAACCCGGAGATTGAGAATCTGCCACAGCTTTCTAATCTATGAGTTAATTGTTTGGAAAACATGCCACATTTCATTTGCAGTCTCTGACCCAGCCCTGTTCTTTTGTCACTGCATGCAGGAATGCCATTTCATCCATGTGATGTGGCTATTCCTGTACAGTCGGGAGGGTTTGCCCCAGTCCGCAGATCGTTGTGATAATCTGCAGCACTCTGTTCATTTTTGTCCTTTTTAAGTAGGGCATATGTCTTCCAACCTGGGACTAGTCATTGTGGGTATGTTAATTGATAAGGAGGAGTGTTATCCACAGTTCATATCTCGTCTTCATTTGGGTCAACCTCAGGTCTGTTGTGCTCGGTTTACCGCCGCTGCAAATATAGCCTAGCCTCAACCCTTCTGTATGTGTCTAGTAATTGCATTCTAGAAATGCCAACATCGCGGCTGCCAAGTAGCCCTCCTTGGGAGGTGCGATCACGCCTGTTCAGGCATATTATCTCAGAAGCAAGCTGTGAATGACTACAGAAAACACTGAACTCACTTGGAGTTTCTGGAACATGGCGGCTTTTTTATATTCCATATGGTGAAAGAGGGGTTCCTGTTCTTGAGGTGAATTTTCTATAAACCAATGTCTAATATTGAGCGTTATAGTAGTATATAGAACCTTGCTCAAATGTTTTATGCTCTTTGAACTTTCTAAAAGTTTATCATTTTAAAACCACAAACTAATTTATTTTCTTGGGATTGTATCTGATACAGCAAACCAGAGGTTTGCATAATAAGGTAGAGGGGTAACCATCCATGCTACTTATATTTATTGCTCTAAAATGGATCTAACAATTGCATTGTGTTCAGTCAGCTTAATCAAAAATTGCTCTGTAATGATGACTAGCTTTCTGCTACAATCACACACATTTAGCCTATTTTTCATCAAAACACAGTTTGATCCCAGTTGAACTGGATGAAGCACATGTGAAGATTATTAGTTTTCAAACATCCCAACTGTTTTCTATCCATCTACACCCTTCCACCATATCTCTGCCTGTCTGTTTAGGGTTTTTAGCACTGCAAGATGAATGTGTACCCGTTCCCATATCCAATTCAGGTTCTCCTCTAGTATTGGTCTTTTATTTAACTCCATCCTCCTTAGATCAACTCTGAAGAGATACGTTGCTCCGATTTTTTTATTTTTCTTTGCAACATTTAACTTCCCTATGGGATTAATAAAGTTTTATTTCATTGAACTGAGTTTAATTTGCCCCTAAATGCATGATTTTAAGACTGCATGACCAATATTTATACTATCAAGGTATTCTACCATTGGAGCTGCAGAAATCCTGCCCTCTGCATACGTGGGTCCTTTCCAGGTACTTTGACTCCCCTCCTCCTGCAGTCCGAAGAGATACCTGATTAATTGGTCACTCTATATGTAGACAATAAATAGGTGGATAAAAATCTACCTCTAATCTTTTGTTAAATATAATGTTTCCATATTTTGTCAAGACACCTGGAGCAAATATTTTCTACAAGCTGAATTTCATTTCCTCTGCTCTTCCCTAAGGCCTACATGCTGTATGAGATATGAGGTTTTAAATATTTAAAAGGGGACTGAAAAGGCTGCTTCAATATGACTTTAGATGGTTCACGACAGCAAGCAGTGAGGCAGATGAAAATATATTTAGCTGCAGCTTCAAAAAAAAAAAAAAAAAAAAACCAGGTGCAAAATCTAATATTTTTCTAGTGAGCTAACACCCGACAAACATTTCAAAGCTCATCTGCAGATGTTCCTGTCAAGCTGCCTGCTTTAATTCAGTTGGGATACGGAATTATATTTTGACTTGCCTGACATGTTATCATTACGGTATTTAGTTTCACATGCTTTTGAAGTCAGGTTTCTGACTGTCGCTGCAGCCCTTTTACCCCGGCTGAACCGCACGCCGCGGATCTGTGTCATGTCCAGCCACCCGGCTGCATGTCAGCGCACACGCACAGAACAAGCCACCAACAAGAAGAAGGCTTTGTGCGCTAGCTGGCGGTGCTTTCACAGACCTCTCCAGGGTTAGTGGGGACATATGTTCTCGATAGACCCGTGTCGTCAGTCCTTCCTAACACAAGCGCTGGTTGACAGCATGATTGAGAGAGGGTGAGGCCTCGTACAAAGGTGGTTCTGTACAATACAAAGCTCAGTTTGGGCCCTAGTTCAATCCAGGCTTGGCCACCAGTCTTTCTCCGGTGAGGAAATAGTCAAACATGGGAGATACTGTAGAATGCATGTCAAAGCTCTTGCATTAGACCGTCTATAAGTTAGTTTAATTATAATCCTTATAGAGCTGCAACTAACGATTAATTTGCAAATTGATTAATCTTTCGATTGATTTATTGATTAATCGATTAACCGTATAACAAATGGTTCTTTAAAGAAGACTTTATACAGAATTAAACCAGGTGAAACAAAAACTTTTCAACTTTCCGTTCTCGATAGAGCATGATGAAATGAGAAAAAGTAATTTTTTTAATCTTAAATAAAAATATTTATATATATTTTTCACAATTTTGGTATAATTACTTCTCCGAGTGGGTTGCTATGTCAACTAAAGGTATGTTATAGAGTAACTTTATACTACAGTAATCAATTAATTGATTACTGAATTAGTTGAAGATTATTTAAATAATAGATTAACCTGATCAATTGTTTCAGCCCTAGATTCTTTGCACGTTATCTCTTGTTTAAAAATACAATTTAATAGTTTGATGAAATCTGATTAATTCCACTCCTTAAATTAGAAATGTATTGCATTCTTCCTTGCTGATTTGATTTATGTTTTTCTTCCTGCAGCAAATAACACATTTATTTAGATTAACTTTTTAAATAAGATCTTTAAATGCTACAAACACGATGTAGAAAACTGCATGCTATGGCGCAAGTTATCGTGCTAGCAGTTTTGAATCCAAAGGTAATTTAAAGGAAGAAAGCCAGTCTGATATGCTTAACCCTTTAAAGCCCAATCCAAGAATAAAACAAAACAGAAAATTACTTTTTTTTGGTTTGAATTCCTTATTTGGCCTTTTAACAAAATATGTAAAAAGAAAAAACAGAAATACCTTTTTGATATTAATAATTTATTACTATGCGATAAGTCAAGATTGTTTTGTGTAGTCTTCTGCCCTCTGTTATCAGGTATATTTGATTGTGTACAATAGGATTTTTAGCAAAGTTTTTACCATTAAATTATGCAAAAGGTGTGAGACGCAAAACATTTCAGAAACCGTATGTATCAAATATGATAAATTTGGCATTACAGGGTTAAAGTGGCTTTGCAAACCTGAAAGAGGGGAGAAGAGAGTTTTAGCCAACATGCAGATTCATGCATGCAAGTAGAATTTAGCACTTTTTCACTAAAAGGTTACAGGAAAGTCCTGCAACCGAGGACTCTGGACAAGTAAGCTTTTAAGGTCACTAAAAAACTGAAACCCTGCGAGTGTAAAGGAAAATTGGAATATAAATTGCAATATTGGTTTAAAAAAAATATACATTTTAATTTATTTGCATAATCATTCAGCCCTGCAGTAAACCTGAAAAATTTATACATTTTATTAGTGTTTGATGCAAATTACTTATCATAGCTGATCAAATCTTCCCAATTTGATGCATCACTACTTTTATATGCTTTTTCTTTTGTTTTTTTTGGTTTTTCTTCAGCTTCATCCCTAATTTGTTGGATTTATAAACAAAAAATCCAGGTTGATGCTGTAAAATAACAACAGCAACGCTTTATCGATTGTGCTTCATTATTACGACCCTAGTAGTCTGTAAAGCAAACCTCCAAGAAATCAAGATATAAACCACATAGGTTAATTATTTAGAGAGTTAATAACTCTCATTGTGTCTCCATATTTTTTTCTTGACAACCAACATATTTAATTATCACTCTTTTGTACGTCGAGCTGCTATGAATCTAAATCCTTTGTTTGTTCGGGGTCTTTGTGGAGATGCGATTTAGAGACAATTGCAACATTTTAAAAGTCCGGTGTTGCAATCGACTGCAGTGCATGAGGTTTTTAGTGTGTTGAAAGCAGATGCAGTTATAATTAAGATCATCTGCTTTTTGTTTTTTAATAAGAACACTAAAAGGATCCTGCCTCTGGTGTGGTATAAACACTCTGCTAATACACTTCTTAGAAACTAAATCAGTTTCAGAGGTATTAATACTGCAAAACAAATGAAAGCTTTGGTTTTGTTGTCCGTGACAGAGAGAGGATATGTTGACAGCAGATCCATAGCTGTTGTCGGTAATTATAAACATGTTTTTCCAACGTTTTGTATATTGCTGTGTTAAAAAATAACACAATCAGAAAGGGATCTGATTGTTGCCTCCAATAATCACGTTCATGCAGTTTTTTGTTTTGCACGTAGTCACTGACCAATTTCTAACTATGCTGTCTTGCTGACAAGCATAAAAAAATGATGTTAATGTTAAAAGTAGCACCAGGAACTCTGCCTATGGATAAGATTACCTAGCTGGTTCTGTCAGGACCCTGAAAGACAGATGAAGTAATTAACATTTTGCAGCGACTCTCTATTTGCTTGGCTCGTCATTAAAGTGGTCTTTAAGGCAAGGTACATAACGCCGGGGAACACGCAGATAAGCTGTAATGACCCTATCTCTGCAGCAGGTTACTAACAGCCTGCACACAGCTGAACACGCAGCTATAGTACTCCGTCTTCCTGATCCTTTCAGCCTCGTCCATTGTTCCGTCTCTGCCATGCTCCAAAGCTGATTACAGCGCCTCCTCTAATGAAAGCTAATCCTGTGACACAGCATTGTGTAGGAGGAGGAGGAGGAGGTAAAGGGGGGCGGGAGTGCAGGATTGAGCAGGGAATATCTTCTTTAAGGCTTGTCAGAGCTATTCTAATAAAAAGAAGAAAAAAATGACAGAGCAGTAATGCATCTACAGCCGTAGAAATCCATGAGGCGGTTGGCACTTTTTCTCCGCTATGTTTTAATCTTTTGGCCCCATAAATGACACATCAGTCACAGGTTTTGTGCTTATGACACAGTTGCTCACCATCTTCATGCTTTCACCGTATCATTACCTATGTGTTGTGTTTCAGAAGTCTAGGAAGCTACAACGATGTGGGTAGATTACCCTCAAGCATTGGCTTCTACTGCCTTTGACATTGTAGCCCACCATACATAATTTAATCGCAAGATAAGGGATGGACATGCCAGAAAATTATCTGGCAGCTGGTGATGCAGGTCTATTATGAACATACCAGCTATGGCGTTCGCTCAAGCGCTACTCAAATATCAGAGCAATGACAAAATAATATAAATCCTTAATCTAATTTACTACTGTGCAAATAATCAGTACAGATGGATTCTCTCACCTCAGAATGATAGATGCTTAAAACTGACAGTGAATCAGACATATTGTTTTTTTTTTACCTGCAGTTATCTGAGCCGAAAGTGAGATTTAAAATCTTATGATTTTGCTAGATAGTAAAGCATTTGATATTATATTTACATGTCTTTAGGTGCTACGATATAAAAAAAAAACATCTAAGAAAAACTAATAATATACTTTTTTTAGCCTCCGTGCAGTGAGAAGTCTTCCATTATATTTTTTATATCTTAGAAGAATAGCTGACATTACATCATGGTGTGAGAGAGCGGTCGCTGGGAAACTGGGCTTTACCATTTCAAAACAAAGGGCAGTATGATTACAGAGTTGACATTTTAAATCTTCTTTAGCATCCAACATTGGAGATTAGTGCTGCTAGCTGCAATAAAACATCAATCTGTTTGTTTATTCCCTAGAAAATTTAAATCTGCCCCCGAACACTCCAAGCTGCCACCATTTGTGAAACCATCATGTTCCATAAATAAGCAGAGTTGGAAAGTTCAAAGGGATTCAGCAGAGACGCTGTACTTCAGCCGTCTTGTTTTTCTCTTAAAGTCTTACTCTTTCTTTGTCTCCGTTGTCCTGAATGAACATCTTGGTTTGTCCTAAAAACTGGATTTGTTTAGAATAAACTCTCACATCTCTTTGTCGTCTTCTATTAGATACGTTATCTGCACCTAAGAGTGTTGTTATGTGATCCTTGTAGCCTTTAGTGCTTTTTACTGCTTGAAACGAAGTCAAACGCATCTCCAGGTGGACTTTTTGCTTTCTAAAAATAAAAAAATGCCAATTTTTTAGCTGCCTATATTTTTGGCATCTTTTAAAATGGGTGTTTCTGTTTCAAAGGTTTTATTAAGATTTCTCTTTACAAAATTTGTATTTGCTCTATATGCAGTTCCTATTTTCTCTACCTGTGCATCCAAACTCTGTATTGCTTTTCTCCAATTGGCCAATTCTGAAGCCTTTTTGTTGTCCTGGGGGAACTCGTTTAAAGGAAAACCCCAAAAAGGAGCACAAGCTTATTAGCTTACATGAACTCATAGCTGACACATTTGCCACAGAATGGCATAGTCTGACTGATATTATGATTAAAAATGTACCCGCAACCGTCCCATTTTTACAACAGCAAGGAAATGCACACCAAAGCTCAATGCATGTAGATCCACTAACTCACCTGGATATTCTTCATCTACTCTCCAGCATTGTACTCAGCCATATATGTTTTTTTGTGTTCTGAAAGGCTACTGCGATGCTCAAAAGTTTTTTCTTAGATCTGTTTTGCTCTCCTGATCCCAGTAAAATGAGAAAAAAGGGTTATCCCCTTTATAGGAGCAGCTGAACAGCAGTTTTGTGTTGTGGTACATGGTGAAACAATGACAGATTTACTGGATGAAAACAACGCAATGAGTCTGGAAATAACTTACTGAGAGTTGGTGCAACAGTCTTGTGCTTGAAGGCTTTTTGTCAATCCTCCACGAGTATTGTCAGAGAGCAGCGTATTGGTCATCACTGCTCATCCAAAGGTGACGCCAAACAACCTTTCTAATGATGTGCAGATTAGTTTCTCCTGTTTTTCCTGATTTCTTCAAAATAAGTTGTTAAATTTTGGCTTTATTTACAGTGTCATGAATGAAATGTGCTTTGTTTGGAAGGAATCAGTGGTGGGATTTACTTAGTAAACTCATCGTATTAGATGAGCCATTAGATGCTTGCCTGGCCAGTGAGATGAGAGAATCCCCCAACCCCTCCCTTTCTTTCTTCTTCTTCCACCACCTGTTTGTCCAACCCCACCTGGCAGAGGGCGATAGGAAGGCTATTTAAAACAATGCTTTTTATGTTTTTAAGGGCGAAGGAGAGGACATGGATGAGCTGGGAGTGCCCCCAACAAGCTTCCACCTCAGCCAGCTAACCATGTCTGAAACCAATCAAAGCAGAATAACAAACATTTCCTTTGTTGCGCATGCCTTCTCAACAGTTTTAATAATTCTTTCTTGTCATGGAAACTATTATAGTTGTCTTTACAAAGAAATAATGCCTTTAAAATGTTATTAAATCTATTTCTATATTATTTCTTCTTGTTGTAGCAACCTACTCTACTTTTGGTAGAGGATGTTACATTTATGTGAGGTTATTTTAGCATCAGTGAAAGCACTTCATCTAAAGAGTTTGAGTGCATCAGAAAAAAAAAGTTAGATTTTATTTTTTGTAACATCTTTGAATAACCATGGGCTTTTTACATTCCCAAAGGCAACTATCAACTACACTTATCGTAGTGTGGACACTTGAAGAGAGTTTTATTTCGGTTCATAAATAAAAACTGCTGTTGACTTCTGTAATGGAAAGGGTTTAGCTTATAATAGGTACCACTTTTACATTAAGTTAAACTAATGTTTCACCCTCACAACACAATAGGAACAAAACAGCGTAAACTTAATTTTCCATACTGTATTGAGAAATTGTTTAATAGTGAGTAAATTATTAATTCAACACTAAAAAACTTTATATTTTCAGGACAACTATTTCAATTATCTGCACCTCTTAAAAGAAGTTTAGTAATTATTTAATGTAGTTCCTGCCTTTGGTTTATCAAATGATAAAATTACCCTTAATTCATTTCTAGATAAATTTTTATTGAACATGATCTGGACATGATTTGGTAGAAGGGCTTTTGGTTTTTTACATGATTTGTATTGTTATATAATCCTTGAAATGTTAAATGTTTAACAAAGATGTATTGAAATTAATTGTTAGCAAGGCAAATTTAACAACAATAATTGTTGTAAAGTGATTTATACGGAAGAGGATTAGGACCACTGGAGAAAAAAAAAAAGTTAGCTGATTTTTAAATTTTATTTCAGTTTAGTATGGGGGAAAAAGTTAGAATTCTGACTTTTTTTCTCAGAATTCTGACCTTTTTTCTCAGAATTCTGACTTTTTTCCTCAGAATTCTGACTTTAATCTCAGAATTTTGACTTTAATCTGATAATTCTGACTTTTTTCTCAGAATTCTGACTTTAATCTCAGAATTCTGACTTTTTCCTCAGAATCCTGACTTTTTTCCTCAGAATTCTGACTTTATTCTCAGAATTTTGACTTTAATCTCAGAATTTTGACTTTAATCTCAGAATTCTGACTTTTTTCCTCAGAATTCTGACTTTAATCTCAGAATTTTGACTTTAATCTCAGAATTTTGACTCTAATCTCAGAATTCTGACTTTTTTTCTCAGAATTCTGACTTTAATCTCAGAATTTTGGATCTCAATGTAGATGGGCACCATGAAGGAAGAGATGTGGGAGCACTCAGCTTCACTGAGTTGTGAGTTGTTTGAGGTGGCCAGTGACACATTGGTGGAAAATGATGGAATTAGGGAACTTTTTACGTGCCCGAGGGTTCTCCTCATTAATGGAGGAGCAGAAGGTGAATAAAACAAGAGAGCTAGTCTCTAAAACAGACATGGCTATGGCTTGATGCTAACATGTTTGTTAGCTGTCGGAATTCAGTCAGAATTCTGAGAAAAAAGTCCGGATTATGACTTTTTTCCTATATTAAACTGAAATAAATTGTGAAAATCAGTTAACTTTTTTTTCAGTGGCCCTAATCCTCTTCCGTAGATTTAGGTAGAAAGAATATGAATCTTTTTGTTCTCAACTGCTGCCTGCTTGACAGATATAGAGTCGGCAGTTGTGTTAATGATGTGAAAGCCTTACCCAGTCTGATTACCTATACATTTCATTTTGATGGTTTTATGAAATATTCAGATTTTCTGAGGAAGTGGATTTGGGTTTTTTTGTTAGCTGGGAGACGCAATAATCATAAGTAGGAAGATTGAAACAGTTGATCAGAATCAGAAATGATACTTTATGAGCTCTCATAGGGAAATTAAACTTTGTCACAATGCACCAAAATCCAAAAAATAAATACATTTATAACTTTAAAAGAAACTAAAATTTAAGAATAGACTAAAAAATGTTTGAAAAAAGTTCAATACAAAATTACGGTGGTTATTAAAAACATTCAACATCTACATCTAACCCACTGTGTGAAATAAAACCATTTAAAAGGTTCCATCCTTTGACCTAAATCATTATTCAACTTATTTTTGATGATTTTTGTCTCCTGTTGTTGCAACAAAATACTGGATGTGATTTTTTTTTTCCTGGAGTCTTCTTCATCGTGTTTCTGTTGACTAATTCTGCATCTCTGTTCAAGTCACATGCTCTTAACCCACCTCCTGTAAGGGTGAAAATATTAGTGCACGGAGATTGCTGCAACCGCTAACATAAGCTTCAATCACTGTTTGATGAGGTTCAAAAGCCTCAAAGGTTCTGTTCTGTCTTGTCATTCAAAAAAAAAAAAATAGTGCAGCAATGTTTACAGATTTTCTGTAAATTGACTGAAATATTAGGATGTGACTTTTGAAAGTAAAAATAAAACATGATTATATTCCCACAGGATGAATTTGTAGTTACAGACTTACATAACTGTGCTTCCATCCAGAAATCTGACAATCAAAAGGCCCATAATGCATTGCCCTTTAGCGCTGCCCTTTCTGCTAAGATCTGATCGCCTTTTCTGTCAAACACAGCTTTTCAGACACTAAAATGACTGCCGTTGGAGCATGGCCTATAATTTGTGGTCGACTGTAAGACCTGTAAATCTGCAGGGACATCCCATCACTGGTCGGTGAGTCAAGGAGTGGTGGGCTGCTTTATTGGCAGATGTCTCCCCCTTTTTTCCTTTTTCCCCCCACGTCTATTTCGATGCATTTTTATGTGGCCGTATCGATCTTCCTCTCCTTCTGACTCACGCTCCTCACCTGGACCTGCTCCAAATTACTGCAGTCATTTATGTGCTGTGATTCGGGTCGCCACTGGCTGCTCGCAGAGCCATTGATCCGCAGCGTGCAAACACTCACACACACCCAATGGAAACTCGCTGTGTGGACATCCCTCAAGAAAATACCTCACCAACCCCCACCGCAGCCTACTCTGCCGCCTACTCCCTTCCATCCATCCTCGCATGCATAAACATTCATCCATTCCTACATTCTCCCACGTCAGCCTCCCACGCTTCAGCCATAACCCCACTAATTACTCAGAGAGGTAGTCAGAATGCTCTCAGAGCTGCAGTGAGTTTCAATCTTCTGCTTCTGCATTTATTATCTGCATTTGTCTGCTAAAACCTGTTGAGGCAAAAATTTAGGGACTTGTTTTTGTATTTTTCTTCATAACTCAAGCAGTCGTTGCTGCTGGTGTTTTAAAAATAAAGCTCTGGGCCAACTTTCTTTTTTTCCTGATATCCTCAAAGGCTGCCATTGTTGACTTAGTTATACTGTTAAGGTATTTAGCTCACGACCTTTCTGCTTTAATTAGCTGCATACCTTCATTCCTGTCAATGACAGGATCCTGTGAAAAGACAGATGTTAATGTAGCCAACAGCTGTCAGACGCACCGTTACTCCTGCACGGGTTGTTCCCACCTCATTTTGCCGGCGTTTGCACAGCTTCAAATCCGGGCCGAGCACAACATGCTGGCAGGAACTCATTTTTAAGCAAGGATTTGATGGATAAAAGATTAAGACTCCACAGTGCTGTTTCCTTGGCAACCTCTTGACTCGTTTTTATCTCTGTTGTTTGTTGCTGTGATGTAAAGCTCTGCAGCAGATGATGGAGATGGTCAACAGCTTTCAGAAATGATCTGCTAGAGGCATTTAATAAAAGTTTTTAACTAATCTAAAGGGGTCTGTCAAATTTGGCGGCTGGTTTAAAGGTTTTTGGTTTCAGGGTTGCTGCAGGACAATATGTTTGCGTGCAAAATCCGACTTTATCAAACATGAACATATTCAGCCATGTTTAAAGAATTAATAGCCTTGCAAAAATCAAACATCTTAAAGAAATCTTGATTCTTGTTGTGTTTGTCATTTTCTTTTACACAACATGTTTATATTTATATGTCTGCTAGAAAAAAACAATGAATGGAGAAAGCTGGTGAAAAAGACACAAAATATGTGAAGTTTTCGGTCAAAATAAACCACAAAAACAAGTAAATATCCCTCACATGTGTTTTTAATTCACTTATGAAATGAAGGGAAGTACCTTTGAGCAAAGAGCATATGCATTTTTAACCGAAGATACTTAAAGGTAGGGCTGGGCGATTTAGAATAAAAGCTTATCGATAAAAAAAAATGCATATTGATCGATATCGATAATTATTGAAAAGATTTGAAACCATATTTTATGTGCAGCTCTGCCTGGACATTTTATAATATTGCTAAATGATTTAATTTTAATAAAAAACACAAACACAGACTTCGAATTAAATCTTTATTTAACCAACTTTTTTAACCATAACACAATTGTTTTAAAGAAAAATAACTTAAGAGACCTGGGTTATGTTATTAAATACTGACAAAGGAAAAACTAAAGTGACCAAAATAAATATAACAAATAAATAAATGCCCCGCCGCCGCCCCCGTTTCCTGCTTTAACCTGAGTTTTTACTTTGAAGTTTCTGGCCCCTCAGCATTTTTCTCTCAATTGTTAGAACTACGTGGGAAACTGCCCAGAACTGAAAATATATATATATTTTCCCGAAATTCCCGAAGATCCCTCGGAGGAGAGCCGCGCTGTGGCCTACACAGCTCGTACTCCTGCGGGTGTAAGCGGCTGAGATGATAAAAAAAAAAGTTGGTTGTGTTAACATCAGACTTCGTTTTCACTGGTTCCCAACACATTTTACAGATGACTGGTTTGTTTTTTGTCCGACTTGCCATGACCGAAATACTGCCAGACTGCCGAACTACAAAAACCCTTCTTGGGAACAATTTCCTCCAACTCTGCAATCTGCATGTGCTCTGTGTTGTGGTTTGAGAGGGCGGCGCTTGGTGATGGCGTGCCTGGGTCCGCGATTGTGATTGGTTGGGAGGAAGCAGTGACTAGCATAAACATACATGCTAGGCTACAATGAGAAGGAAGGAAAACTGCGTTTCTTTTTTATTGAACTTTTATCGACCCTCTTTTTTTCTATTGCGCCACACGTCTATCGATCGATATATATCGTTATTGAATTATCGCCCAGCCCTACTTAAAGGCATACTATGCAACATTTTTCAGTTAATTAATGTGTTCCATAACGTTTTGGATGATTAAATGAGTCATTTTAGGTCAAACAAAGGTTTTCTCGGCCGCCCTGGTGGTCTGTAGGGGAAATACCGTACCTTCAATTGCAGGAGCCCTCGGCCCGCACCCACAGACTCAGAAGTCTCGTGCATCGCGAGAGTCGGTCTTGCTTTACGGCGAGAACTGCTACACGCCCCCAGTGAAAGGCATGCTTGTTGCTAGCGCAGTGGCGATATTTGTGCAGTTATCATGGCGGAACCAGCGAGAATTTTCAAACTCGAAAATTGGAACAAAATAGTCACTTACCGCAGTAGACATGGTGATTCGTTGCGTTCGCCTGTCTGCTAAGCTCAAAACAACCGCGCCTGGCTTGACGGAGAAACCAGGAGAACAGCTGAGCATATTTACGACAGTGCACTTTTACTTTCGCCCTCTGGGGGGAGCCTCGCTGGAAAATCAACACCGGTTGCATAGTATACCTTTAAGATACAGACACAATCCTTCTCTAGAGTGAAATCAATAAGCTATTGGCACATCTGGAATCATGATGCAGAGTTGGAAACGTCTTTAATGATGCATTTAGCTGCACTAAAGGTTTGTCTTTAATCACTGATTTTGCTAAATACTTTGATTCCCTTCCTGCTAATGTTGAAAAACCAGAGTCGGAGTATTAGAATGCAAGCTAAAGGGCATAGAATATCAAAGATTTGAGACAGAATTTAACTGCCTTTTGGTCTGTTTATTAAGCATTTATTTAGAATTAAATGTTAAGTACATCGTAACAAATGGTTTGTTTTCAGGTGTTGAATGTAATTGGAATAAATATGAAAGGGAGTAGTTAAAATGGGGCGGATTGACCAGATCACATAAAGTGAACAACTTTGAGCAAAAGTAAAATGATGCTTTGCAATTTAACGGTCAACCTACAAGGAGACCAATAAGGCAGATCGACTGACTCGTATAATCAGACAAAAACTTGAGAAGTGAGTTAAAAAAGCTCCAAACACAAAAAAATTGAAATTAGGATCAGCCTCCCATTTGGTTGAAAACAGTGTAAGGGCTAAATTATTATTGGTAATAAAAGTGCAAAAATGATGAGCCTTTCTTCTATGATTTGATGGTTTCTGTACCAAAGGGTTCACTGCTCTAATCACTCTTCTTTGAGATTCAGATTTCCTTTCTGTCTGTTGGAAGGTGGATCTTGTTGCCCCTCCTCTCCTTCCCACTCTGTCCGTTTCTGTTACCACGCACTGATAAAGCCAGCAGTCTGAGCTTGTAAGAGCTTCGTTCAGAACTGGCCTCCTTCCTGACTAATGTGTGCTGAAGAATTTCATGCCAATTTCTACTCAACCTTTAGTTTTTGTTTTGTTTTTCTGCTTCTGAGCCTTTTGAATCCGTGTTCTGCCCTCGATGAGCAGATGTGTCCTGAATGCCCTTTGGGTTCATCTAATGAACCTTCATGCTCCCTGAAATGGGAGTTTGACTTTTTGTGGTATTGGCTCATGCATACTTTGTGGCTTATTTCAGTAAGTTGTTTGTTAAAATGAAGAATTGATTAATCTTAAATTTCGGGAAAAAAATCATAGACTTTAGTTTTTAAACAAAGGTGAGGTTTCAAGTAAATGCATGCAAAAAGACAAAAATCCAAAATTTGGGTAATCAATTTATAAAAGGGGATCACAGATGAAAAAATGGTAAAAAGAAAAGTAAAAAAAATGTTTGATTTAGTTTCTATAATATACCTGCTTCAAACATTAAAGACTCACTAAAAAATGCAGCCATTCAGTAGGGGCTCCCAAAAACAGGGCTTTGCTCCTCTCCTTTTTAAAATAAATGCTTATTCTCTATTATTATTATTATTATTAGGGATGCACAGATTTATTGGCCGAACGATCGCTTTTGGGAGATCGGTGATCGGCAGATACCTTGATGTGAAACCAATCTTTTCAGTCGATCAGATCTACCTCTGTAAAGGTCTGAAAACCAACCACGTTCAATGCCTTCAACTTTGATTTATATTTGAGAGCAGTTATTTCAGAAGCTTTTATTGTTTCTGTTTTTATTTTTTATTTTTATTTTTTCAGTAAAGATAACATTGAAATGTCTTTTGATTTTATAACTGACAGTAGGGATGCACGATATAATCGGCCCCCTATCGGTATCAGCCTGTATCGGCCTTAAAACTGAATATCGGACATCGGCCACCCCACCGATATTTAACCCGATATTTGATCAGCTTCTGAGTTTCTAAAGTCTAAAAAAAAAAAAATACTACTTCTTCTTCTTCCTCAAAAACTTCTTTTTTACAGACTTAAAAACTTCTAAAGACGAGGGAAAAAATATTGATACAATAAAATATCACAATATCTTCATATGCTGATATATTGCCATTTAAAAACACCATATCAATCTCTTTTATTAATGAAATATTGCTATATGTCATCGTTATGCTACGAAATCCGGCGAAAATTCACGAAATTTTGCCATGTTTGTATATGTTGATATATTGACGCGGTATCGATCTATTTTACTAAAAATCTCACAAGAATATGCAAAATATCACGAGAGTTTGTAACAAAACAATGAAATTTCACGAGATTTTGAAAGTAAAATAGATCAATACCGCGTTTTTAAAAATCGATTTGATATATGAAAATATATTTGCGTATATTATTTTTCAAAGTGTCAGAAATGGATAACAAAACTGCTATTTTCAATGACTACTTATTTTTGTCCAGCTTTAACATCGGTATCGATATCGGTTATCGGCTACATGAGTTTTAAAATATCGACATATCGGATATCGGCCAAAATCCCAATATCGTGCATCCCTAACTGACAGTGACCATATTAAAAGAAATCTGTATTGGTCAAAATCTGAATCCCTATACTGTGATCCAGTTCACTTTTTGTGCTCTGTCTTCCTAATTCAGGTTTGATTGAGTTCTCACTAGTAACGTTGAGAGCTATAAATAATATTGACTTTTGACAATATACCCCAGATCATTGGTAAATATTCTGTTCTAGCACACTATGCATTTTTTTAAGATAAATTATCAGGAAACAGGACTTTATACATTTTTTTTTCTTCATATAAATGGAGACCATTTGAAGCAACACATAAGATTTTCATTTAGATTTTCTGTGTCTGAGCCAAATAAAGTGTGCTTATAACTTTTATTTTTCTCTTAAGACATAACCTGTATATTTTAAGGCCTAACGTTTATAAAATGTGTACAGAAGTTTGTTCATCCAGCAGTTTATATCAGCTGCCGCATGTAGAATGCAGGTATTCTTAGCTGTACTTTCTTCCATTCCCTTTCAGCACGTTCTATGCTACATTTAATGCTGGGCTCTGCAGTTTATATTATACCAATGTTGGTTGCCATCCAATTTATATACACCCCCCTAGATATCACAATGTCTTTAATAGTTTTATGCCAATTTGTAACCAGAATTTTCAATTATTTTACATTTCCTTTAGGAATTAGTCATTTCTACAAATAATATTTCCATGGGCATGTAAAGGGTTGCATAGTTCAGAGGCTGCAGGAATAAAGCCATACGATCTCCATCTTTTGCATAATGCATGATGTGTAAATCAGCTTCCAGCTATCTGCACATTGTAAAAAATAAAATAAAAAATAAATAAAATAAATATATGCTGCTGCTGCATGAGATCTGGAGTCGTACTTTATTGGGGGCACAGCCTGTCATTTCTTTCCCTGCTACCCACAGAAGCTCGTGCAATCTACTAATCCTGTTCTCCTATCCCACTCTAATTCGCTGCTGTTATGTAATTTAATTAACAAACTCTGGCTGTCAGTGGAGAGAGCTGCACACACAGCGCTTGGTGCCCTGTCCTCTGTGCCTACAGCACGCTCATAGGGTGGCTCATCAATGGAAGGCGACTAAATAGATCAAGCATGCAGCTGCTTTTTAATTTTTCATTGTAGGCTAATCGGATGTTAAAATGCCGACACATACTTTCACTTTTTCAACTTTTCGTGTTTTCAAACAAACCTTCCACTGAGCGAAGGGATTTCATGTTCTGCTTGATCAGTTTCTACCTGACTCCGCACAGAGATCTTCCTTCTGCTCTCAGACCATTTTCTCTGGGTAAAAAGGCACCGATCAAGAGCATGCTAATGCTGATCCATGCTCTTAAATTACCTACCTTTGATATACTTGGTATGAATTGACCTCTGTTTTCTTTAACCCACTAGTCCAGGGGTAACATTAATTGATGAGAGGGATTAATTTAATTTCCTGTTTCATTTTTTTTTTGCATGACTTGGACTTCCATAGCTCAGCTTGACATCACGTCAACGCTTTTAGTTCTTAGATGTGTACTTAAAATAGGGCTGGGCAAATAATTGCATTTGTAATATAATCACAGTTTAGAAACTTGCAATTTAGTCACTATACATTTCAAAAGAGTAATTTCGATTTTAGGCAAAGTCGTTCAGCCCGAACTTAAATCTGATAAGTTAGCTCACTGTGTAGCATCGCCAGCTGCAAACATTTAGTTTGTTATATATCTTGAAACATTATATGAATTATGTCATCCTTTCAATTCAGGTCACATCCCAAAGGGGATATTAGTGAAAAAAAAAAAAAAATCGTATTTTTTCAAAGTAATCTATTTAATCGGATTTGGTAGGAAAAAATATCCGATTTGTAAGCCGTATGCTTATAATGTAATATATGACTTTTATTTATTATTGTAATAAATAGAACTCTCAGAAATATAGACTAAGATATCTAACATTAGCAGGGTTACAGCAATTAATCAAGAATAAATGATTATGAAATAATCGCCAAGCAATGTAGTAATTGATTAAGCTTTAACTAGAGTATACAGACTCTAAAACGTGCCTTTAGCTGACAGAGCAACCCACTTAGAGCAGTAATTATACCAATATTGTGAAAAAAAATATTTAACATTTTAAATATGCTCCACCCAAAAGTCCTCAACTGGAAAAGTTTTAGTTTCCCATGGTTTAAATTCTGTTAAAAATCTTGTCTCTTTTGTTGGATTATTAATTAATCAACTGAAAAAATATTTGACTGATTAATCGCTGCAACCATAAATATTAGTAATCTATGTCAAGTTGGTTTTAGCTGAATGCAGCTGGTTGCTTAGTTTTGATGCATATTTTTTGATTTTTTGATGCATATTCTTGGTAGACTCTTTATTTTTTGTTTTTCTTAAATAGTGTCCAGAAAATGGTAGCTCTGTTTACATGAACAAAGTTTCATGATGGCAGTCAAATGAAGAAAACAGAAAAACAGCCAAAGGAAAGAAAGTGTTCTGGTTCTGGGTGCTTTTAATAGCGGTCATTTCCACTGAAGGATGAAATGTGTCATGTTGAAGTAAGGGACACGTTCACTGTCGGATCATTCAACCACGATTAGAATTACCTGATCAAAGTCTTTAAATGGACACCGTTCTGACTGATAATAAAGAAATAAAGCACCTCTCTGATTCAGATTATAATTTCCTGATGATTAGGCCAAATCCAAGCAGAATATTTTCATGGGAAACATTTTAATCCGACTGACCTTTTATTCTAAGCACTTGTGTTCATTTAAATATGCCTTCTATTGTTTGGTTTTAGTTGTCGTGTTAAAGTTGTAGGGAAGTCATATTTAAATGATAAATCATTTTGGCTTAAACATGTATATAAATATACTCTTTATTAGATGATATTGTCCCAGAAGTTTGAACATTTTAATTTTTAAAATCTGTGGGGTTTTGCCATTATCATATTTAGGCCAGTTAGTTTCCGTCAGCTTGTACACCTAAATTGGGCCAATCGTACATCAACAGTCATCTGTCAATCAAATTTTTTCGGGCATAGCATCTTGGTTCATATCTGACAGCTAATATACACAATGATTGATATAAGAAAGATTTACTTTACCATTGAGTTCCATCCCCGTGTTCATGTAGAGCTAACAGAACTGGCAGCGTTGTGAGACAAGGGCTCAAACATGTACGGCTGTAATCCTTCTACACCAAACCAAGCTTCTGCCGCCCTGGCGTCCTCTTCCACAAAAACTTAGTCCCCGCTTTCCTCCTCTAAATAAAAAATCTATGATGGAGGAGACTCATCCACGACCTCCAACTAAAATCTCTCCTCCTCTTGCATGTTTCTGCTGTTCATAGCGTTCCTTAACAGTGTCGTTGCTAAGTGCTACTTGGTCCCAATGTGATTTCCCATTGGGAACCTGCTAGCACTAAGTTGCTAACTGGTTAGCGAGATGCTTTGAAGAAACCAGTCACAAACAAAAAGGCTTGCGATCCTTCAGCCACAACAATCCCATCCCTTTGATAAACTACCAATCACATTCACTTTATCCAATTGTGTAAAGTTGTGCACCACTCGGGAGAAATTGGAAATGCAACCATTGAACAGCCGCTTCTTTACGACTTTAAAACTGGTGAAACTGCCAACAAATTAGTGCAGCAAAAGCCACCACAGGATGTCTGTTGCATACTCTGTTTTTGATTGATTTAAATTGGCCATTGTAGTAGTATCTCTGTTCATTTCAGTAGTCAGTCTTGCATGTCCAGTTCTATTGTTCTAAAGGCCACAGCAGCCTGTTAAAGAGGCGGTTATGTTTTTAAAGTAGTGTATTTTACCAGTAAATCTCCTAGCTTACAAAACCCAGTTGTAGAGAATCACTAGAAATTGAGATTCAGCCTACGTTCATCTTCAGCTTTCTATCAGTCATGCTGGGAATTCCATGGGTCAGGGTGGGACTGAGCGGCCGAACGTTTCTGCTTCGTTGGCTGTCATGGCGGTGGAGGGCTTTAAGCTCTGACCTCGCTCACGCTCTGGGAAAACGCCCTCAGGCACCACACAGCATCAGAATTTTCTTTGGGCAATATCTGCTTGTGATGCAGAGATGTTGCTCATAAGCAGTTAGGTTTGTTAGTGTGGATACGTAAAGGGAGATGATCCATTATGATCCATTATTCCAGCGCTGGGATACACAGTTGTACTTGAACGCACGTATGCAGCCTTTTCTTTCTCTGTGAGATTTGATTTTATATGAGCACTTTATTTCTTTAGGTCACTATAGAATATGACTAAACTACAGCTTTGTGTTAAGATCAGAAAGATAAGTCCTTATCTGTCTGCTTCTTCAGATATGAGCCCTAGAACTACTGATTATCTCTGCTTGGTTTCACCTTTGGCTCTGTTTATTTTGCTCTGGTCATTTTTTTCTGATCTATGTTCAACATAGGATTCGATTGGTCGAACATCTTTTTGCCTGGGCTTGCAGGATATCCTGAACTTTTCCTTGAGCTGTTTCAGAATTGAATGTCATATATTTTTATAAAAGTACTGCATGGTACATTTGCATGTTAATATGTTTGGATCTAGTGGGATTACTCTAAATGAATCTGTTCTTAAATCATGAATCAGCCTGGCATGTTCCCTGACCTTTGCGATATCAGGGCATCTTTCTCTGCCACAGTTTTTCCTTCCACTAGATTTATTTTAGGGTTTAATGTAATTTAAAAACTGTTAGAAAAGATAGACCTGGTCAGAAAAGAGGATGACTGAGGAAGAATTGTGAAATAGTATAGATAGTTTTTTTTTAAATAGATGGGGGAAAAAATGACATCCATGTTGTTTGAAGTGTTGATATAAGTAAAGCTCTACAATTGCTTTTAGAAAAGTCAGCTTGAAATTGAGCTGCAGTATCTATTATGTAAATGCATCATTTATACTAGTAGTAGTGGGGAAACATTAATGGTTCATCTCAATAAACTAATAAGTTGATTATTTTCTTTTTTTTTATTTTTAAAGATTTTTTTGGAAGCTGTTTCACATGCCTTATAAACACGCTCTAAACTAAATCACAGTCATTTCAAGGCTGCCATTACTTGTGCAGATTTTCCAAAACGTTTCTTTTTTCCTCTCACTGAACTTTCCAGAACTATGCTGGGAAACCATAGTTCTGGAAAAGCTTCTGGATCAATGACCTTAAGCAATGACCAGCAGTCTCTGTTATAAAACGGCAAAATTCATTTTATAGCTTTTTTTTGTTGGTTTTCTTGTTAACATTTTCGTGATACTACAATTAGTATTTTTATTAGCTTTAAACATTCTCGACTGGTGTGATTTAAATAAAGGCTAAATTAATCTGAGTGTAATGAATTATAATTTACTGAAATAAATAAAGCAGCGAAGATATTAAGTTTTGTTGAATCCATCCATTTGTGCTGACGTCTGCTCTCTTGGTGTGTGCCTGCTCTTAAAAAGCTGGCCTGCCAAAGAAGGAAAGATGTGCAGGAACCGCAGACACCTGAGCCGACAGATCGACCCAGTCTCCCAGTTACGCTTCATGTTCTTGGGTAAATGAAGCCAGGTGCCTTGAGAGCTCTGCAACAGTGTCTCACTTTCTCCAATTAACCTGATCTGTCCAGCACCGCATAACGACGCGCCTCCTGCTGCCTCCTGCTGCCTCATTCCTCAGAGAAGGTGTATTAGCTCTGAACTACAACCAATTTCAACATTTCAAGCTGCCTGTTCTCTCTCTTCTCCACAGTTTCAGCTCTGTGGCTCGCCATAAAAATAAATTCACACCTCAGAATCTGTTCTTTAATGCTTTCTCTCACTTGCTCTACGAACTAAAGGCAACTTCTGATCTGAGGTTTCGAAGACTTTTTAACATAAAACTTATCAGGTCATGCTAAATTGCCATAAAAGCAATCAATGCTGGATAATGCGAAGCAGTTGAGCTTATTTTGCACACAAGCCAGACACCCAGAGGTTTTACTGGTCTTAAACCTAATGGCTGATGGATGGTTTTAATTTGGAGCAGGGAAATTACAATGCTAATCTGAGACAAATTACCAGAGAAAGTGAAATCAGGCTCCCAGGTTTCCTTCTTTCTGCTTCTCTGACCCTTGGTTTAACTTTTGTCGTTTTGATTTTAGCTTTCTGTGTAATTTCCTGGTTATGTAACAGAGTGGAACAGGGAAATGGTGAAATTAATGAAGGCGTGAGCCACGAGGTAATGGAGTCGATTACTGATTCATTCGAGTTTCAGAAAGATTATTATCAATAAGGTTTTTAGTGTTTCCATGAAGTTGTATAGGAACGCACAGACGGTACATTCTTATTTTTCTGCAAGTTTATTTAGTTGTAGCCATGAACTGTTGATCGTTTCCCTTTTGCTCACACCTTGTTCCCACTACAGCTTTCTCTTTAGGGCACAACCTACCATTACGATGTGCTATGTAATGCTTTTGGCAGGGTGGTCGGGGGGGGGGGGCTGTTCATAAAAGGTCTTTTATAAATTCCACAGGAGGAAAATTTACAGCATTTTCATTGTCAGAACTGGAGGAAACAGAGGCGTGATCCACAGGGAGAGACGCCTGCAGGCCAAGAAAAAGGCTCCTATGCAGGCTTGTTACTGTTATCAAACATTATTTTGGTAAATATGACATTTAGGGAAGTTTTGAAACTCTCCAAGAGTCTGAATAGAGTGATTGTTAGTAAAAGCTGTCCTCTTTTTGGAAGCAGTAATCATCTCCAATCACAGCAAAGTTTACTTATATTTAGTCGGTTTATGGGATATTTCATTTACTTAGAAGTAAGAATACTTCTTATGGAAATCAAATAACCATCTTTCTCATGAATATCAATCTCTACATGGTTACCTTGAGGGCAACATCATGCATCATCAAACAGCAGTTGAATATATTATGTTCTCAGTTGAATTTATTTGCTGTAGATTTTCTGCAGCATCTTCCAATGGTGTTATAGTTGTCATTTTTACATCCGTCTTCTTTGCAAAGTGCTCTAACTTACAACTCAGGAATGTGATCATGCTTAAAAAACAAAACAAAAAAACAAAAAAAAAAGGCTAGCACACCACCTGAATCCTAATTTCATAAAATGCTACAATTATGAGTAAATTTTTTCCTCCACACTTTAAACCACGTGGCTTACACCAAGGTAAAGCTTTTCTGTGGATTTTTATTTATCCTCCAGGAGGTGGAGGTCAAAGTTAGAAATCAAAGGAAAAGTGGCTACCTTTCATTTAGCAAAAGCACATGCTAACAGCAGGCACCCCTTTCTTTAAAAATGGTAATTGAGGGTGCGCCTTATAGTGAGGTGTTTTCCAGAAATTACTGTAATCTGTGCCGTAAGGTTTCTTCTGTTTACTTCTGATAGAATGGTCTCCAAACTATTCCTCAGCATTTAGCCTCCACTTTACTTTTTGTGAAGATCTTGTGATTGAAAATCCTGTGACTGGTAGGTTGCCGGTTGAGTCCCCTCGCTGTCCCTTTCAGCTATTGCTACCTGAGGAAGATACCTACCTGCATTACCTGCTTTTGGTGGCCAGTGTCTGGTGGCACCAAAAAGGGCAGCCTCTCTTCATGTGCCCCATTATAGCTGTGGCTACATAGTAGCTCACAACCATCAGCATGTGTGCCTGAATATAATGGATTTGATAAAGCGCTGTGTGGGTACCGGCCCTTTACAGTGGGTAATGGCAGCGTTTGTTCTGTCTATGTGCCCCATAGTAGCTGTGGCTATATAGTAGCTTACCACCATCAGCATGTGTGCCTGAATATAATGGATTTGATAAAGTGCTGTGTGAGTACCGGCCCTTTACAGTGGGCAAATGGCAGCGTTCGTTCTGTCAAGAAGTTGAATTTTGGTTTTGTTTGACAAAAATAAAATAAATAAATAAATATATATATATAAAAAACTGTTTTCTCACCCCTCGTGGGGTGGTATGTGTCATCCTCAAACTCGGGTCCTCTACCAGAGGCCTGGGAGTTTGAGGGTTCTGCGCAGTATCTTAGCTGTTCCTAGGACTGAGCTCTTCTGGACAGAGACCTCTGATGTTTTACCTGGAATCTGCTGTAGCCACTCTCCCAGTTTGGGGGTCACAGCCCCCAGTGCTCCAATTACCACTGGCACCACTGCTGCTCTTACTTTCCACATCTTTTCTAGCTCCTCTTTCAGCCCTTGGTATTTCTCAAGCTTTTCGTGTTCTTTCTTCTTGATGTTGCATCTACATCTATCACTACTGCCTTCTTCTGCTGTTTGTCGATCAACACGATGTCTGGTTGGTTAGCCATCACCTGTTTGTCAGTCTGGATCTTGAAGTCCCATAGGATCTTAGCTTGGTCATTCTCAACTACCTTAGGAGGTGTCTTCCATTTTGACCTTGGGACTTCCAGCCCATACTCATGGCAGATGTTCCTGTACACTATGACAGCTACCTGGTTGTGGCGGTCCATGTATCCACTTCCTGCCTGCATTTTACACCCTGCTGTTATGTGCTGTATTGTTTCAGAGGCATCTTTGCACAGTCTGCATCGGGGGTCCTGCCTGGTGTGGTAGACCCTGGCCTCTATTGATCTTGTACTGAGTGCCTGTTCTTGTGCTGCCATGATTAGTGCCTCTGTGCTGTCCTTCAGTCCAGCCTTTTCCAGCCACTGGTAGGATTTTTTGATATCAGCCACTTCTTCTATTTGTCTGTGGTATATGCCGTGCAGTGGCTTGTCCCTCCATGATGGTTCTCCTTCCTCTTTCTTGTCCTCGCTTTCGGTTTTCTCCTGCCTGAGGTATTCACCAAGCCATTTGTCTTTGGGGGCCATCTTTCTGATGTACTCCTGGGTCTTAGTTGTTTCATCCTGGAAAGTGGTCTTGACACTCACTAGCCCTCGGCCTCCCTCGCTACGCTTGGTATACAGTCTCAGGGTGCTGGATTTGGGGTGGAACCCTCCATGCATTGTGAGGAGCTTTCTTGTCTTGATGTCAGTGGCCTCTATCTCCTCCTTTGGCCAGTTTATTATACCAGCGGGGTATCTGATGACGGGTAGCAACTGGATAGCTCAGTAGGTAACACAGGTGTACGGCACAGGTGACGGGGGTTCGATTCCTGGCATGGACATCCAGGTGGACCCTTAGGCAAGGTCCTTTGTGCTTAGTGGCCTACCTCAGGCATGAGTGATCCCGCAAATACAAGAGCCATAACGGCTCGGACGTCGCCCGGGTTAACAAGGTCCGCGTCAGTTGCTAGGGAACCAGGGCAACTTGACGACAAATTGGCTACTGGAACAAGACATAGATGGACTAGAGCAGAAAACTTGGTACTGATGAAATGCTACTATACAAGCGTCCCCAGTGAGAGAGGTTACATGCAGAGACTATGGGAATTATGGCAGCTCCAACAACCATCATCCACACTGACAAAGAAACAACTACTATCTCAGTGTTCTAACATCCGCAAACGGCAGCTCCTATCACAACTAGAAATTGAGTCAGTACAACTGACATGCTGCGGTAAGGAGGAGGAGTCAGGACAACAGGTCAGTAGGGAAATATCAACACACAGAGATTGGGGTCCCCAGCCCCAACAACAACAAGCCCACTGACCTACGACGGCTGATCATGACCAAACTGGATCCCCTAGTACGACGTCCAAGACTGCCAAGGCTAAGTGACAGAGTACCCTCTGAAAGTCTTCTAGAAGATGTAAATGCAGCACTAGTAAGTATATATAGTATATCCCTGTGTTCAAAAACAACAACAGCTATTGTCTGCTCTTGTTCCAGTAGCCAGTAACAACAACAGCTATAGCATATTCAATTTTATGAAACATGAAAAAAAAGTTTTAAAAAACCAACGCACATTGACTAAGCTTGTTTTTGCTGCTCTGATAACCTGTAAACTTCTTTGCCACTAGCCGAAAAACCTGTTTAAACCCGGGACCAATCGGCCTTTAGTTGCAGTGGGAACAGCTCACTGACACGTCTACCTAGGTCAAACGACCGCCTCGGCTCTTTTCGTCATTCTGTGGGAACACCAGACCTGGGTTGACCCAATAAATTACATGCCACCATTGCACGCCACAACACTGCGCCGGTCGCTTATGATCTAACAAGCTGAAACAACTCTGTTTACATTTGATAAACATGGCGCAGCCCTTGTAAGAGGGATTTGGAGGGACAAAAGAACAAAACAATTTTTATGTTAGTCTCCATTGTTTACTTTCCCAATATCTGTCGCACTTGTGACATCATCAACGCTAACCCATCATGATGGTGTTACTAGACACACAGCGGCGGGGGGACGGAGACCACGCAGCTTGCAGCCAGGGGTCAGACCCTGGTTTTTATGCCAGTGGGAAGGGAGCCAAATGCCGATCATTAGCGGGTCGACCCATGTTTGAAAAACACGCAATAAAGCTTTTTTTTTGTGGGAAAGAGGCTTAAGTGAGATAGAGAACGGGCGCAAAGGAAGGAACACAGCAGATTAAACTTCCATGATTGATGCATTTTTGTTAATACTTGGTGACATTCTTATAATTGTTCAGACTGTTTTCAAAACCAGAAAGATGCAAATATACGAAGGGTAACCGCTAACCAGCTCCACAGGTGGCCCTGTCCAGGAAAGACAGTCAAATGAGCTCAAAGGCAGTTACCATATCAGAGGATGAAGGAGAGCGTCCCATTTCATCTTTTCCTCTTTATTTCATTCTACTTTAGAAGGCTTGTATAAGTAAAATACCAGGTTATGACTCCTATAAAGGGATTTAAAATGCATCCAACTGGCTTAAATATATGTCTGGTATGTTGTGCATGAATTCTTCTCACCTGGAATATTGTTTTCTTTAAAAACATACCTTATTAAATGATTTGTTGAATATTGCAGCTTTGGTGAAGTTTAACATAAAAAAAGAGAGGAACTTATGCCTCAGATCCGCGATCCTTCAAAGAACCGTACATCTCCGTACCTCGAACAGCATGGTTTTGTTTGTCTTTTACTGATATATTAAAAAAAAAGATGTTTCAACACCTTATTTTTATTTTCTAGTTTGTCATATTTTTATAGTGTATTGCATTCAAATCTCTAACGTCCTGCCATGGCTCCAAAGATTGAGCAACAATTCTATTCCTCTAAATTATATATATAACATATAGTTACATTACAATGTCGTTGCACATCGGATGAACATTTTATAGAGTGTAGTGTCTAACTGTTAAAAAAAAAAAAGCATTTAACAACATAATCTCTGCTGATGTTCCTAAAAGCATATCTGCTTAGTTTGATTATGTTCCTTGTTACGTGGAGCAGGGCTACCATGTACTTCCTGCAGACCTTACCTGTCTTTTCCGCTTTGTGTAATTGGATAACAGCCTGCTTCTGCATGGATTCTTTTTAACAATATAGTATGATCACTGTTGCATCACTGTAATATTCTAAATGTAAAAAACAAACATTGTGTATTTACCTGTGTTGGTGTCGTCCAAGAAAAAGTCCTCATGCCAACTTTAATAACCCCAGAGTGCTCATATGCACAGTGTTTCCTCTGTTGATTAGCCTGGGGGAGCTACATATGTGACGGTCTACTTTAAGCTTTGATGATTAAGGAGAGAATGATTATGCCCATTAAACCAGGTTTTATAGAGACATCAGAGCGTAAGCATGTTTTCTACCCCCGCTGACCGGGCATCTTACACGCTTAGAGTTTAAATCACACTTCAGCTGAATGCCATCCAGGGATGTGCATCCCAAAGTGGAGTCCTCTATCAAACCCTAACCATCGTATGGTTAAAAATGATCTAAGCCATTTCAATGAAATCTTAATATAACTGCTTAGAACTGATCAAATATATGTCAGAATGTGATTTGGAAAAAATAAAAAAAAAGCTCTTGCATAACAGTTGTTGATTTCTCTGTATAGTTGAGGCTGTCATTGGGTGGGAGGCTGAAAACTTCTGCAACAAACTGATCCAGACTTTTTGCGATGCATGTAATATTTTTCAGTGAAGTACTTCTCTGTGCACAGCACTTGATATTTAGCACCACACTCACTGCGAATGCAGCTGAGAGTAGTTGAATGCAGCATGACACCGCTCAAATCATGTAACATGGATTATGCAACTTTTAGTTTTTTGAAGTTTTTCAAGGCTTGTTATTTCAGGAAAACTTGTCACAGTACCTCACTACAAAACAATGGTAATATTCATCTATGGCTGTGCAAAACACATATCCTCCTGCTGGCATTAAAATGAGAGCACTGACAAGGACCTAAGGACCTGTCTTTGTCCTAACTGCTGTTTTTTACTTTTGTCAAAGAGAATTGCTTTTTTGTCGTACCACAAAACCGCCCCACCAACATAACTAGGACATTTGGCAAAATTGAACTTTTTATTAATATTCTTCTCATGCATCTAGTTCAAGTAATCAAGTTCCTGTTGATTGAAATGAAGACTGTTAAAAAGCTGTTTTAAATCTGAGCTGAGAAAAGCACTTTTCCCAAAAACGACCTTAATTTGAACAATAATGTTGTTTTTTTACTTTTAAAAGCTTAGAAATAATTAAAAAAAGTTTAGAATAAGTCAAAAAGTTTACATTTTTTGATTTTTCTAAGCAGAGATGAATAAATAAGCTTTAGATCAGATTTATTTTTTATTTAAAAAAAAAAACAATTCCTCCCACCATTCATGGTCTGCAATGCATCAACCTACAGCATTAAGTGCGTATTACGTGAAGGTTAGGAAAATGTACTTCGATGTATAAATTTCCTTTTTCTGAAAAACAAATGATCTGCAGGGCAGACCTAAAAAAAAAAAAAAAAAAAAAAAAAACAGAAAACCCCATTGGCCTAATTGATGCTTCTTCTAATTGGTGATTTAACAGACTCAAGTAAAAAAAAAAATTCTGAAAACAATAAAATAAAATTTTATTGTATTTCAAAATTTAATGTGCATTTAAAGCAACTTTAAAAGCAACATAGCTAAACAATTTGATCTACTAAAGGCTCACTGTACACCCAGGCTCGGATTGCTTTACGTAGTTTAAAGGTTTGTTTATTAAAGAGAAATTATAAGACTGTTTTTATCAAGCTAGGGGAAAATGATACAAAGGAAACGAAGGGATCCGCTCAAATACACCAAAAAGCAATACTGCATATGTCTACTGTGGATTAGATGAAACACTACTCCTAAACTATTTTTATTACTTTAATACCAAATGAAAAGTCAAGAAGAAATCTGGCGATCATCAGGCGCACTCTGAATGTTTTCCCTTTGAATTTTAGATTGCCAATCCTGCCAATGTTTCAGTATTTATGATACGTTATAGATGGCTGATTTGTTGTAGTTTCACTTGTGCATCATTTGTTGTTTCAATCCTATCTTTTCCATTTACAAAACGATCTTTCATACTGGCCACGTGTCCCTCTCTACCCATTAGGGAGGCTTTATGTATCTGCTTTGACTATTGGGAAGCCTTCTATGGTTTATTCAGTCTGCTGTGAGGAAATCTCCCTATGCGACTCGGATACATATTATCTTCTTAGGGTTGTGGTTTGATCGTGTTCATAAGTCAACCCTCCCATACGCTAATGAGAATCACAATTAAAGGAAATGGGGGGGGGGAAATTAAGTAATCATAATATACATTAGATAGACATTAATTTGATTTTATTCATCTTCATAATCCATCAAATATGCCTAGAACTAAGAAGAAAATTATGCTTTTGAGTGTGATATGGAAAAAGCCTAAGTTGTTTTAAATAATAAAAAGACACTGAAAGGCTTTTTGACCAGCTGTTTTTTGTGTGGTAAATACAGGCCAAATAACTATTAAAAGTTTACAAGAGCGTTAATAGTGTGTCTCTTCAGCTGTAGAGATTGTGTCCCTTTGTGAGGTCTAAAGCCTTAAGGCCCTGAGCTAGAGTTGCACAGCAGGTGCACACAAGAGGCCAGCTTGAGGCGTTGAGTAATTCTATCTAACATGGGGATTGATCTAGGTTTGCCCCAAAACTGCTAGGAAAAGTAATTTATTATTGTAAGATCACCCCTCCCCCAAGTGCATTTATTATATTGTGACTTTAAAAGGGAAAAAAATGATGCTGTTTATTCTCCTCTTTTAAACACGTGGATCTTTAGTGTCCATATCTGAGACAGTAGAGGGATTATCATGGTATCCTCCCTCTCATGCCGAAAATATCCAGGATGCAAGAGTGCAAGTTCGTTAAATGTGTAATTCAACATCCATCCACCCCAAGTTTTAATTGCTGCAGCTTAGACTGCAAATATTTTCTGTCAGCAAGCAGACTGTGACGCAGATAAAGTGCTGCTCTGATTACATCTGATCCTACATTTGGGAGGGATGGTTGTTAACTCCAGCACAGTTTTCGTTACTGCCTTCTTATCATTCCTGATTTACAAGCTAGTCTATGTGACACAAGCTACAGAGGCTTGTTATAATATTCACAGCACTCAGTTCGACATGTTAAAACCCAAAATTTGAACATATTTTGTGGTAGGTTTAAGTAGTATTTATGTTCACCCCATATAACTCTGACACCCCCCAGCCTAGCTTAAATAAAACCCTTTAATACAACGCTTATAAATAAATTAGACCAAAAAAAAAGCTTTAGCAATGGCTTTAAATATATATATTTTTTGGCCTTTTTTGAAAAAAATAAATAAATAAATAATGCGCATAATGTGACATGAAAACATAAAAAAAAGTTATGATAACAAACATTTAACTTATGTGACTGATAACCTGTTTCCAATAGGGCTGGGCATTTAATTTTCAATATAATCGCAATTTAACAAAATGCAATTTTAAAACGCAGATTAACTTATTTTAATCCCACTATATTTAACAAGACGAGGACACTAAATTTTTCCCTCTAACTCTTTAGGTGGCGGTTAAATGCTTGAAATGGGTTTTTCGCCACACGGAAACGTAGAGAGTTGCAGCTAGCACGCAGACACATGCATGCAAGTAGAAGTAAAAACCCTTTTTCACACAATGATTACAGTGAAGTAGATAGACTCTGGGCAAGCAAGCTTTCAAAAGCCGAAAGCCTTGGACGAAACGTCTACAAGCTTGGGGTTAGGGCAAAGGAAAATCGAAAATCGCAGTTTTGGTGAAAAATAATCACAATTTAGATTTTTGGCGAAATCGTTCAGCCCTAGTTTCCAATGTCTTAAAAGAAATCCTCATAACATTCTTCTAACACCAGCTGACATTACATTTTCTCCGATTCCTGAAAACTTCCATTATTCACGGACATGTGGTTTACGCTATTTTACAATCAATACTTGTTTATTATTGCCATAAAAATCTTACATTTTGATGGAAAAAACACTCTTTGTTGTCTAGTTATTTCGTTCATATAACTTTTTTTTTATTACCTTTTTAGCAACATTTTAAATTGTTTTCACACCAACTGCAAATGACTTGAAAAGATTGTGTGTTACACGTTATCTCTATGTAGAGGCCAGATCGCCATTACGGTGTGGAAAAACCTGTGGCGAATGTGAAGCATATTTTTCTGGAGTTCCAATATTGGCATTTTTCATAAAATTTGTTGTAAAAGTGTTCAGTTTGAATGCAGCATACAGGTTTGCTGAAATTTGCATTTCATTTAGATTGAGAAACTCTCCAGAGTAACCAATTGGCTCTTGGTTGCTGTGAAGGGGCTGCAGAGATACTCTGCTCAGGTGGATGGATTTACTAGTTGTGCAGTGCAAAAATACAGCCTTCCTGAAAAGAGTTTGATTAAATAAACCCACTATGATTTCCTTCTACCTCTAGTTAGAGTAAACACCAACCATGTGGAAGAAGATGCACTGGTCGGATCAAACCTGCATAGTGTGGTCGTATGTAGTGGTGGCAGCCTCATAGTTTGGTACTCTTCTTCTGCAGGTACAGATAAGCTGGTCTGAGTTAACAGGATGCTGAAAGAAGCTAAAAGCAGGATGATAACCAGTCAGAGGCTCCCAAAAGACTTCCCACTGGGGAAGAAGTTGTCTCTCCAGCAGGACTAAAACTTTAAACAGCCAAATTGACGACACACCAGTTTAGATCCAAGCATATTTAAGCATTTTTATGGTTGACCAACTAGGTTTAAATTAATGTCAGTCAAAGAACGTTAAAAAAACTCACGTCCAGATTGTTGGTTTACAGGAAGCTACCAAAATGCTAAACTAGTCAACAATAAAAAAGCAGAACATTCAGTTCTTCCAACAGATCGCTTCTAACAGACCAACAGCTGTTGCTGCAGTGGAAGGTGGTTTTACAGACTAATACATTTCACTTACGCTTCTTACTTATATTCCACTTGGTGTCGGCCCATCACCAACTGAAGCTTGTTGTTTTAATGTGATGCAGTGTGAAAAAGCTTAATCACTAGTAAAGTTTTTTTTGTTATATCATATTTAAAGAGTTTTTAGCAGCAGAATAACCACAAAAACGATTCTATTTATGTACCCTTTAGACTGAAGTGCATTAAGGCTGAGACCGCTTAGAGGTGTTTTAGAGCATTTGCTGCTTCACAAGTGGCTGTTGTTCTCAGAGTAGATTAGCAGAACCATTTTTTAAAAGCTCTCGTTACTGACAGTAATGGACTGTTTTGGATTTGATTAGGCTAATTTCTATACTGCCATCAGTGCTCTCAGAAGTTGAATTGAACTCATCCTCTCACTTCACGCTGGACCGAGTCTATCACTGTGCATCTGTCCATTTAAACGCTTTTAGAGATTTACACATGGAACCAGGCCTGTACACATGTTTAGACCTCGTCCTCATGCGAGCGGCTTTTTTTTACGTAAGAAAAACAACAGATGTCTGGGCTCTCTGATTCACTGTCAGAAGTGCCATCTCATTAGCTGTGAATATTGCAGAGCAAACTAGAAAATCTGTGGCTCTGTTATAAATATTGAAAGCGAAATGAGTCACGGATCACAGCGGCAGTGTGGTAAATTGTCTCCGAGGGTGGGCCGAGAGCTCAGCAGCGAACTCCTGCAGGGAGGAGTCAATCCGCGGGGGGAAGATGGGGAGAGCCTGCTAATCAAATGGCTTAAATGTCGCTCCTCATCGACTTGGGTTTAACCACTGATCCTCATGAGTCTTTTGTTCGATGACACCCATGCCTCTGTGAATGAAAGGATATCAGGTGTAATAATTATCATTTGTTTTGTTCTTGTGACCCCCTCCCTCCCCTTTGCTCCCCCCTGCAGCTGTCCCCTTCCCCCCCAGTCACCGGCTGACAGCTAAAGAGGTGTTTGACAGCGACGGGAAGCCCAAAGTGGACGTGCTGAAAGCCCACCTAACCAAGGAGGGCCGTGTTGAGGAGTCGGTGGCCCTCAGGCTCATAGGAGAGGGTGCTACCATCCTGCGCTCCGAGAAGAACTTGCTGGACATCGAGGCCCCTGTGACAGGTCAGAACCCAACAGAAATACAAAAGGATCACATGGATGTTTCCATGCTTCCGATGGGCTCTGTTGTGCTGCTGTTTTAGCAGTTTAATGAGCAGATCATGTGTCAGCTTGTAGATGGTTCCAGTGAGGCGTATTTTACAACACCATGAAGGATTTACACCCTTTTCACTTTTTGTCAGAGTTCAACCATAAAATTATCATACTTTAATGAGATTTTAGGTGGTGGACCAACACAGAGTAGTGCATGTGTTAATTTATTTCATAAAAATATAATTTCTTTGTATTTTTTTTCATATGAGGAAATAATTTCCCGTGTCTTAACAGTTATAGCTTCAGATTTTGTGGTTGGACTCAACACTTCAACCTCAGACTTGATCAAACAGGCTTTATGTGGACTAAGCCTAACCACAAATTATCATTAGACTTTGACTAGGCCATTCTAAAAATAGAAAATACTTTGATCTAAACCTCTCGTGGCTGTACGTTTAAAGGCTGAGAGGATGCAGCAGATTTCTCTATTCATACAGATGCATAATTCTTCCACCACCATGGCGTCATGTTAAAGCACTTTGTTTTCGTCTTATTAGATAATCAACATTTATGCTGCGATGATATGGCTTGTTGCAAACATTATCTCCAAATCTTCATTCTTAACCTGCTGTGTTCTGTTGTCTCATTGGTTCACTATTGCTCTCTAACAAACTTCACTAAACACCTAAGTTCACTCTGCAAGCATTATGGAAAAATGAGTCAGAATTCCCTAAAAAAATAAGTTTATATAGCCTAAATTTGAGTTTGTAAATTAGATGATCTGCCAATTAAACAAGTATTTTTACCCTTAAAACAAGATAATTCGATACTATGCACTTAAAATGAGAAACTTCATTAGTTTTTTTTCTTATTATACACTGCAAAAATTATCTAGAAAAAAGTAAAAATGTCTTAAGTATATAACCTTATTTTCAGTAGGTAAATAAGATGATTTGTTAATGAATGCCAATGGAATTGGTATTTTTACTCTTAAAATAACATAAATTAGATAAAATGCACTTGAAATAAGATGCTACAATTGTTATATTTATTTATATATATATATATATATATATATATATATATATATATATATATATATATATATATATATATATACATACAGTGGGTCAAAAAAGTATTTAGTCAGCCACCAATAGTGCAAGTTCTCCCACTCAAAAAGATGAGAGGCCGGTAATTTTCATCATAGATATACCTCAACTATGAGAGACAAAATGAGAAAAAAAAATCACACTGTCTGATTTTTTAAGAATTTATTTGCAAAATATGGTGGAAAATAAGTATTTGGTCAGTTACAAACAAGCAAGATTTCTGGCTCTCATAGACCTGTAACTTCTTCTGTAAGAGGCTCCTCTGTCCTCCACTCGTTACCTTCATTAATGGCACCTGTTTAAACCCGTTATCAGTATAAAAGACACCTGTCCACAACCTCAAACAGTCACACTCTAAACTCCACCATGGCCAAAACTAGAGAGCTGTCAAAGGACACCCGAAACAAAATTATAGACCTGCACCAGGCTGGGAAGTCTGAATCTGCAATAGGTAAACAGCTTGGTGTGAAGAAATCAACTGTGGGATCAATTATTAGAAAATGGAAAACATACAAGACCACTGATAATCTTCCTCGATCTGGGGCTCCACGCAAGATCTCACCCCGTGGGGTCAAAATGATCACAAGAACGGTGAGTAAAAATCCCAGAGCCACACGGGGGGACCTAGTGAATGACCTGCAGAGAGCTGGGACCAAAGTAACAAAGGCTACCATCAGTAACACACTACGCCGCCAGTGACTCAAATCCTGCAGTGCCAGACGTGTCCCCCTGCTTAAGCCAGTACATGTCAAGGCCCGTCTCAAGTTTGCTAGAGAGCATTTGGATGATCCAGACGATGACTGGGAGAATATCATATGGTCAGATGAAACCAAAATAGAACTTTTTGGTAAAAACTCTACTCGTCGTGTTTGGAGGAGAGAGAATGCTGAGTTGCATCCAAAGAACACCATACCTACAGTGAAGCATGGGGGTGGAAACATCATGCTTTGGGGCTGTTTTTCTGCTAAGGGACCAGGACAACTGATCCGTGTGAAGGAAAGAATGAATGGGGCCATGTATCGTCAAATTTTGAGTGAAAACCTCCTTCCATCAGCAAGGGCATTGAAGATGAAACGTGGCTGGGTCTTTCAGCATGACAATGATCCCAAACACACCGCCCGGGTAACGAAGGAGTGGCTTCGTAAGAAGCATTTCAAGGTCCTGGAGTGGCCAAGCCAGTCTACAGATCTCAACCCCATAGAAAATCTTTGGAGGGAGTTGAAAGTCCGTGTTGCCCAGCGACAGCCCCAGAACATCACTGCTCTAGAGGAGATCTGCATGGAGGAATGGGCCAAAATACCAGCAACAGTGTGTGAAAACCTTGTGAAGACTTACAGAAAACGTTTGATCTCTGTCATTGCCAACAAAGGGTATATAACAAGGTATTGAGATGAACTTTTGTTATTGACCAAATACTTATTTTCCACCATGTTTTGCAAATAAATTCTTTAAAAATCAGACAATGTGATTTTCTGGATTTTTTTTTCTCATTTTGTCTCTCATAGTTGAGGTATATCTGTGATGAAAATTACCGGCCTCTCTCATCTTTTTAAGTGGGAGAACTTGCACTATTGGTGGCTGACTAAATACTTTTTTGCCCCACTGTATATATGTGTGTATATATTGTTTTGTTCCATTGGCAAAGTGTCTCACTTACTTCCTCAATTCAAGAAAAGAAATGCGTGAATTCAATGACTTACTTGGATTTAAGTTTTTTTTACTTCTTCCATTAGCAAAGTTTTTCTCTTACCTGTTTAATTCAAGACAAAAGGCACAGATTTAAATAAAATTTACTTACTTACGTCTCCTTTTTTGTTGCGGTGCATACAGATGGACTTATTTATATTGTAGGTATGCGACTTCCTTAAGCAATAGTTTGTTTTAATACAAATACATAGTCTGCTTTTCAAGTTGTTTCCACTCTACATCCATGTGTGGGGCTAAAGGGGCTGAAGTACTTTCATAAGGCATCATAGATCATTTTATTCCCCTGTAAGACTTTTTCTTCTTTTTTTCTGGTGTCGACTTGCTTCTAGATTAGGTCTTTGAAGAAACGTATCCTGAATGCAATTAAGACCTGCTACATGTTTGGAAGTTTCATTTCATGGCTGTTTTACTTTCATTTTCAGCTTTCCGTTCTCAGTTTCAGTTTTCCGTCTGCTTGCTCACAATGATTGCCAGTGATTTAGATTGTTGACTGAAGCTGTTTTCACATCAGAAAATATCTGGATAATTTGCAGAGAATTTGCTTTGAAGTTTTCTTTCTTTCTTTTTTTTTTTTTTCTCCTCCTGTTTGCCGATGCACCTCACAGCTGGAGATTTTCCCCATGAGCAGCGTTTTCCCTGAGAAATGCACCAAAGTGGCGCTTTTGTGAAGTCACAATAGGACACGAGTGCAGTGTTGTGTTTGCAAACATTATTTTTTTTCTTTAATAATGTCTGTTTTGAGGACATCAAACCTAATATCCGACATACACAGGTCTGGGTACAATCATACAAAAAACTCCTCAAGATAATCGACATATTATAGGCTTCCTGTAGTTGCTTTGTTATTCTTTGTTATATATAAGGATGTAATGCTTACCGATGATAGCTTTTTTGTGCTGTCTTTTTTCCCCCTCTTTTATTAAAGAAGATAAAAGTCACGATTCGCACAAACATTCATAAGTAACAATGACTTCTTCCGGCTATAGACGCTTTATACCCTAATTATACTAATTATGCCCTTAATGCAAATTATAGGTGATGTAATTAGCCATAGCAGCCTTGTGTTTTTCCCAATGCACAGATGTTTTCTTCTGTGTGTGTGTATGTATATGATTTTAAATATAACCTAATTTTTTCCCCATAAGTTTCATAATAAAAATGAAATATCTTTTATTTCAATCATCTTCATTGGGAGGGGACCTGAATGGTTAGGGCAACAAATTTCAAGCTCTGAAATGCTTGGAAGACGATGTTTCACAACAAACAATGAAGCTATAACAAACCTAATGTTTGCAGCTAATTTATCAGTTATGATAAAGAACTGATAAGAACAAGAAGCAGGAGCTGAGTTCTGGAAGCCCAAGGAGCGGTTTTCCAAAAAAATAAATCTTAATCAACATAAAACTGATTGATTTGGGGTGCTGCTATGTTTTGGAGGTATGCTGGCTGTCGCAGGTTCAAGTTCCGGCTGTGCTGAACTTTGCCAAATGTCTCTCTCATCTCTTCTAACCCACTTTACTCACTCCATACTTAAAAAAAAAAAAAAAATTAAACAAAGGCCACTAGAGCCTAAAAATGTTATACTTAAAAAAATTATTTCATTCACTTGATTTTATGATCAATCCCTCACTCCTAATACACACACACACACATATATATATATGTATGTATGTATGTATGTATGTATGTATGTATGTATGTATGTATGTATGTATGTATGTATGTATGTATGTATGTATGTATGTATGTATGTATGTATGTATGTATGTATGTATGTATGTATGTATGTATGTATGTATGTATGTATGTATGTATGTATGTATGTATGTATGTATGTATGTATGTATGTATGTATGTATGTATGTATGTATGTATGTATGTATGTATGTATGTATGTATGTATGTATGTATGTATGTATGTATGTATGTATGTATGTATGTATGTATGTATGTATGTATGTATGTATGTATGTATGTATGTATGTATGTATGTATGTATGTATGTATGTATGTATGTATGTATGTATGTATGTATGTATGTATGTATGTATGTATGTATGTATGTATGTATGTATGTATGTATGTATGTATGTATGTATGTATGTATGTATGTATGTATGTATGTATGTATGTATGTATGTATGTATGTATGTATGTATGTATGTATGTATGTATGTATGTATGTATGTATGTATGTATGTATGTATGTATGTATGTATGTATGTATGTATGTATGTATGTATGTATGTATGTATGTATGTATGTATGTATGTATGTATGTATGTATGTATGTATGTATGTATGTATGTATGTATGTATGTATGTATGTATGTATGTATGTATGTATGTATGTATGTATGTATGTATGTATGTATGTATGTATGTATGTATGTATGTATGTATGTATGTATGTATGTATGTATGTATGTATGTATGTATGTATGTATGTATGTATGTATGTATGTATGTATGTATGTATGTATGTATGTATGTATGTATGTATGTATGTATGTATGTATGTATGTATGTATGTATGTATGTATGTATGTATGTATGTATGTATGTATGTATGTATGTATGTATGTATGTATGTATGTATGTATGTATGTATGTATGTATGTATGTATGTATGTATGTATGTATGTATGTATGTATGTATGTATGTATGTATGTATGTATGTATGTATGTATGTATGTATGTATGTATGTATGTATGTATGTATGTATGTATGTATGTATGTATGTATGTATGTATGTATGTATGTATGTATGTATGTATGTATGTATGTATGTATGTATGTATGTATGTATGTATGTATGTATGTATGTATGTATGTATGTATGTATGTATGTATGTATGTATGTATGTATGTATGTATGTATGTATGTATGTATGTATGTATGTATGTATGTATGTATGTATGTATGTATGTATGTATGTATGTATGTATGTATGTATGTATGTATGTATGTATGTATGTATGTATGTATGTATGTATGTATGTATGTATGTATGTATGTATGTATGTATGTATGTATGTATGTATGTATGTATGTATGTATGTATGTATGTATGTATGTATGTATGTATGTATGTATGTATGTATGTATGTATGTATGTATGTATGTATGTATGTATGTATGTATGTATGTATGTATGTATGTATGTATGTATGTATGTATGTATGTATGTATGTATGTATGTATGTATGTATGTATGTATGTATGTATGTATGTATGTATGTATGTATGTATGTATGTATGTATGTATGTATGTATGTATGTATGTATGTATGTATGTATGTATGTATGTATGTATGTATGTATGTATGTATGTATGTATGTTTGTTTGTTTGTTTGTTTGTTTGTTTGTTTGTTTGTTTGTTTGTTTGTTTGTTTGTTTGTTTGTTTGTTTGTTTGTGGTGAAGAGTGAAGCTGAAAATAGTTTCTATTAATCAGAAAATCTACTATGTTTCACCACAGCTTCTCCTTCCATTTCCAACTTTCAGCTAATTTCCTGTGACTGGTGTCTATAACTACCTGCTTTTGTATTCATAGACTGCCATTTTTGGCCTTTTTAGTTTCTGTATCCCTCAACACATAACATTGATGAAGATAAACACTAAATAAACATTGCTGAATGTGTTTTTGCTTTTGAATATTATTACAAAAAAAACTTTTCCACTAAAGTCTGATGTGGTGCGCTGCAGTTCTGTGGTTATCAGGGGATAGATCTGTAGAGCTCATCTAATCCTTGTCTCAGTCAAAAATCTTCTGTATGCTGCAGTTACTGTATCTTGAATTAAAGGTTTTACACAGAAACCTTTATTAGAAGTTATTTTCAGATGGAAGTGGTTATAATTTCTTAAACTTGTTGCAATGGTTGAATATAACGGAGCCAGGAGTTGCAGTTCGGCTCACCATTCCCTGCATCTGGACGAACACACCGCTGCGGGGCGGCTGCTGATGCATATTCATGCATCCACTGTAGCTATTGTTGCCTCTCTCACTGGTCAATGTGTGCTGCTCCTCCATTAGACTTTCTGATGAGGCCTCTTTGATGTTGGTGTAATCAGAGGCAGAGGCCTACTCAAGGGATCTATGGCAACCCATCATTTCCTAATACCAGATCATTTCCACAATATAGTCCAGAGAGGCCCCATGTTCACATTTGACAGGAAATGTACTCACTTGAATTCATGAATGCATGACCCTTGTATGCCTCCAGTGTTTATCAAGGCCATTATGATAAGGGAATATCTTGTCTGGCTGTTTGAGACGATCATTAAAAAGATGAAAACAGGCCGCTAAGGACTTGCTTTCTGGTTCTGCTCTGAGAGGCTGACGTAATGAAACAAAGCTAGATGTGGGGGGGTTTATCAGTTCTCCCTTAACAAGAGCATAGCAACAGAATTAAGTATTTATTTTGAGCAGGGAATAAATTATTAAAGGAAATTATGAGCAAGAATCAACAAGTTTTGAGTCTTTGTTTATCAAAATATATTTATTAATGATACAACACAGAAAATCTGTAAATGCAACTAAGCTGCAAATACAAAAGAACACCTTACTGGTTAATGCAGCCAAGTGAAGCCATCTGAAATAAACACAGAATTACTAAAACTGAGTAGGGATGGCTATTGTTTGAATTTGAACGATTCAGATTCCTCATTTTTGATTTCTGGTTCCTCTCGATAGATTCTAATATGGAACTTTTAAAGACATGTTTAGATTTTAGAGGTTATAAATAAGCTGGATAACCAAAGTTCTCTCTGGATTAATTAGCCTGACATTCTCAAAGAAATCTAATTCCTTGATCATATAACTTTGTATGAACGTTACTACTGTATAGATTATTGAATACTTATTTTTGATCTGTACATAAATATCAAACTTATTTACGCTAATTTACTCTTATGACTTCTCACTTTTTCACATATAGCTTTCTGTTTACAAGATAATTGAAACACATTTACATATACCCAGTGTCTCATGCTTCAGGTACTTATGCCCAGGGGCGGTCTTACCAATAGGCAAACATAGGCAGTTGCCTAGGGCCCCAAGTTCCTGGGGGGCCCCATAAAACTCCTTTTACACGTATGGTTAATACAGCTATTTATTTGTGTACATTGAATATGTTTTTGATAAGATTCCTTTTGCTAAAATGCCATTAGAATGCTTATTATATTAATTGTGTCTCGGGGGGCCGACCCTTCAGCGTCCACCAAACTGGATCATTCCATTTGCTGCACACGCGCAAAAAGGTCCATACACACAGAAGCAACCCAGGTGCAAACAAACGGCGCAAAGGACTGAGACGAGCCGAGAAGAGAACAGAGGAAAATAAAATAAAGATGAAAAGAAGCTACCCTAGCGGTGCAGAAAAGAGGAAAAGAAGGAGGAAAGTAGGAAGCTGCTTTCAAAGTTACTGAAAATAACTGACTTTGGCTTCTTCACTGCGGCAGCGGCTAACACCAGCAGCGGTAACACAATCAGCAGCAGTCTCAGCGGTAAGCGGAGGGTCTGCCGTATGGAGATGAAATACTGGTGAGTATCAAAACGCCGTCCCCCCTATAGTGATAAGTATATATTTACCTTTTTAAAGATGGGTCATTTTAAAATAAGCTTTGAATTTTGTTTGTATTTGCTAGTCCAGCATCATCTACTCAGCTAGTAAGCCGTGTACTTCTGGAAGATGACCCTTTACTCTAGCCAAAGAAGCCGTCTGATCAAGTACGCTGCTCGATAGAATGGAGAGGACCACTCCAGGTGAAGGATAGGATCTTTCTAAAACATGGAGACAGGCTCAGATTTAATTCCAGCTATTATTTCATTCAAATAATAAATAGAGAACAGATAAGCATATCATGGCTTTTGTACAGTGAAAAGAAGTTTTAATTTACTTTTAGTTTTGGAAAAACAGGAAGGAGCAATTAGCTTAGTGAGCTTATTGCTTGGAAAAAAATATTTCATTCCTTTTGAGACAGTATGAAAAACAACAAGAAAGGGGACAAGAAGAGAGGAACAAAACGTAGAACAAATAATGTATGTCTATTCTAGTAAAATTTCAGTATTTGTATAATGGGTCTGTTTTATTTGTTGTCTTTTCAATTCAGAGGGCCCCCTCCCTGTCTTTGCTTAGGGCCCCAAATTAACGAAATCCGCCCCTGCTTATGCCTTATAAGACCTATTATTTTATTTGACAGATTCTGGCTGTGGTGCCGTTCTACGCTAAATGTTGTAGCTGAAATAAGCACATCCTTACAGAAATATACTGTTTGCTACACCTTAGTTCCCCTCAGCTGTATGTGGAAGTAGTTATGTTTTAGTTTGAGGGAGAGAGGAACCAGCTTCATATTCCATTGTTCAGTTAGGGGGTTTTATCATTTGCCAAATGAAATAAAATAAACAATTGATGAGGTTAAATGAAGTCGGGCAGATGGAGATTAAAGTGCTTTTCGTTCTCTCCAGAACACGTAAGAAACTAGGAAGGAATCTGTTAAGATGTAGTGTAAGAGAAAGTACCAAAAAGACTCTGCTCTACCTGCAGAAGCTGCGCTATGAATTAACAGAAGGAACTAATTCCCTTAGGGAGCCTACCTTACAGTAGCAGTCTGGAGGGTTAAAGACTAGTTAGGTGGTGATTATTAAGTCGGCAGTGGGCCATCCTTTGTATAATCTAATCCCATTACCAGTGTCGCAAGTAGCCAACTCATCATTTTTTTAACATTAAGACACACTTTCAAATAACTCAGAACACACAGATGGTTGTGACCAACCCTGGAACTAAGTAGAAAACTAAAATAAAAACATCAAGCAAAAGCTACAGGAGTAAAAGGCTTGAAGAAATGGTGACATGTCTGGAAGTATGAAGTTAAGTCCACGCAATCTTTTTGAGCAAACACGACAGCATAACTTTATTCGTTTATTAAGATCATAAGCCACAAACAAAACACAGCTGTTCTTACCGGAGTTCAACAGAATAATATTAAGAAACCAAAAACAAAAAAATTAGAAAAAAATTCCTTTTACTCAAATTATTAGTTATTTATTCTAAATTCAATAAAGATATAGATGTCCCATGCCCATTAACATACATTCACATGTATACTGTATATAAAATCACCTACTATCTTACCACATTCCAGCACATCATTTGTATACTTCTCCGTCCTCCACTGCACCTGTCAAGTGCCTTCTTAGCTAAACTAATAGAAAAGTAATTCTGTTGCTTGCACCATGTCCAAGCAAAGGTAAATGTGTACTGCAATTAAAATAAAGATAGAGGTATCCATAATAAAGTCATAATGTCCAATTAGTGTAGCCTTAATGTCTTATTCCAGAAATGTCTTACCCAAATCCTCAAGGGGCCATACACTGCAACTTTTAGATATATCCCTGATCCAACACACCTGATTCAGTTGGCTGAATTACCTCTTCAGCTTGGAGTCGAGTTCTCCACAGTCCTGCTGCGGACGCAGCTATTTGGTGTTGTGTTTAAGTGTAGGATATATGTGGGATATCAGAAGACAAGGGTTCGGATTAGAGAGGTGTTGAAAGGAAGTAAATAATGACACTGAGGCAGATGCTTGTATTTGGTATTGGTACTATATATTATGTGGAAACAGGAAAACAACAAACAATAACAATACCCAAAATATTTACAATCTGGAGAAAAGTTGGTTTTCATATAGGGCACATGAGAAAGTTCTGTTCCGTAGACTCAGTAGTTCACAGAATTGAAACGACAAAATACAGCAATAAATTCAGGTGCACTCAAAAATGAAAGCTGAGTGCTACATTCAAATGAAGAGAATGATAGGGTGAGGATGTTATAGGGCAGCTTCTGTTAAAGATAGTAGCTCGCCATCAATTGACCCACAACTGGCCTCACCTGGCCACTTCCTGCAGATATTTGCAACACTGCAGCACCAGTCGGTTTCTAAAGACCACGGTAGTCGAAACGAGTGCAGCTGCTCCAGTGGCTTCCCCCTCACACTACTGATTGGGGAAACTCAACTTAGCTTATAAAATTCGCTCAAGCTCAGGTTCAGGTGACTGGGTTACACCAGCAAGTCCTGAAGGACTGAAGTTTGGCACAAGTCTTGGCATAAGACTCTAAATGTGTGTTTGTTTGGGGTTTTTTTTGTTATCTAGAGACCACATTCAATAATAAATGCAATTAACTTAATATAATTATAACTCAGACTAGCCTAAAGGTTTTACACCAATCTCCATAGTTGTCCCCGCGCTATGCTTACATGGATCAAGCCTTTTAACGAGCTGTATTTCCCCCCCCAATTTAATTCAGTTTATTTATATAGCACCAATTCACAGCCCATGTCATCTCAAGGCACTTTATAGTTCACCAGATCCTACAGTCAAATTGATTCAAAGTTTACTATCTAAGGAAAACCAGTTGATTGCATCGACTCATTGACGAGGTAGTGGACCCGTTCAGGGTAGTGTTTCTTTTAGCTTGTTTCAGCGGGGAATCTGGCACTGGCTGCACATTGTTTTGGGAAGCGGGTCCTTTGCATGTCTGCAAAAAAGGTTGCTGTGATGTCAGTTCACAAACCTTAAAGTCAATTTGATTTCTCCAGTCTTGATGTTTCCAAGAAACTAAAAATGACTTGATTGCAGTTCATCTAATTTTAGTATCATCTGGCTATGAGTTAAAAGGTATAGTGGAGGATTTTGACAAAATTTTTTAAAAACCCACCCACTTTAAAAGGAAATGCACATACACAACCCTGTACCTGCTCCTGAGAGGGAACGCCTATTAAACGCATGCGAGAGAATGCACGAGCCCATTTCCCCTCCTCCACGCTATGTTTAAAAGTTGCTGTTCTCGTAGTTCATACAAGCTTAATGTGCCCAAACGTTCGCTCTAATCCCTAAATCCCTCAATCCCAATATAGAGTGGGGACTATATAGTTGACTTTATAGTGAACTGACTATTTGCACATATGATCACTGCTTTTTGCACCCCGTTGGTCACGTACCTCCTCCTTGACTGTGCAGTGCCTGCGAAATCTCTATTATTAGTTGCCGATGTTGGGTAGCGACAGCCTATGCCTATGGCTATGGCGAGAGCTCTCCACGCAAAGCATTATGGAATATATCTACCTGTTCTGAGGCCTTTATTTTCTTCTCATAAATTTGGTAGAGAATTTTTCTCTTAAGTCCCTCGGCCATTTTCAAAGAAAAGCGGTGAGAAACGCGAGCTTCAATGACTGTCAGAAACCGTGGCTCACCACACATATATGCCTGAATGTACGCATGTCCATAAAAAAGATGGCTAACGGGACGTGCAGGTAGGACGGCCTTATTTAAAAATATCACTAGAACGATTGACAATTAGGAGGACCACTTATTTAGATGATCCACCCGGAAGTAAAAAAATCATCCTCTATACCTTAAACTCCTCCCAGTGAGTAGTTCTAGTCATTCCCACCTTCAACTGTACTCTTCATCAGCCAGTTCCCAGGTCCTTCATTTATTTGGCAAAAATAGATTTGATGTTGAAAACGAAAAACAGTGTTTAAACATGCTACAATTAGCAGTATATCGAAATTAGTATATTAAATAAAAGTTTGAATTGCCGTAAGATTTGAAATAACAGAATATAATCGGAAAAACTTTAAAAATTCATCTGAATCAATCAACTTATATTTCACAGTAGGGTGCCTCTAAGGAGGACTAAGTTTAGAATCTGTTGAAATTGAAACTAATTTCACTCATTGATTTGGCACTAGCACTTTAAACAAAAAAAGAACTTCTACAATTAAAAGCTTTTAGGTTATTAAAGCTTAAAATCAGCCTATCTACCAGAGAAAAAAAAACGTCCTTTTACAATCCATTAATCCTGTTGTAGACCCTACCGCTCTCTCCCAGTGTCGCCTGGAAATGGTACCTATGGATGGATGCTGCCTTTCTGTGTAGTTTGGTAAAGTCTAAAGAGGTTTAGAATTTAGGTATTTTCCTAATAGAAGATAATTATGGGTATGAAAATAGAATCTAAAGACTTTATTCCCTATTTCACTGTCTAATCCGTCCCTCCATCCTATAAAAAACTGTAGAGCCTCTCGAATAGGTAACCTTTACACTGCTTTAATAACCAATTTAAGAACTTCCACAGAGTGAATAAGCTTTTACTGCTCATTACGTCATCAGCATTGATGTTGCATTCATTAGTAGAAACAGGAAGGGTTGAATTTTGTGTATCGGAGCCACTGGTCAACAATAGAGATGAGTATTGGCGTGGGTCTTGCAATACAATATGTGTCATGATGCTTGGGTTCCGATACGATACTATCAGGATATTACAATATCACTATATATTGCAATCTTTTTCCCAGCTATCAAAATTACATTTATAGATAAAAGAGTTCTGTATATGTTTATCGTAAGATAATGATTATTCAGTTATTTTGTTATCCATCTTGTTTGGGGTTTTAGTCGGTCCACGCCTTCTGATGCTAAGAGCAATCTGAGCATCCGCCTTTTCACCAGGGTTTTTGTTTGTTTTGTTTTTCTTTGTTGTTTTTTTTTTAGGTAAACACACACTAATGCTGACCTTTTCAAGGGGGGCGTTCTGTCTTTTTGAATCCTGTGAAGCCATGTTTTGAAGCTGTCATCCCGTCAGATTTGTAGATTTCATGGCAGCTGAAGTGTTGGATGAACCACTGAACCTGCCTGCTCTGCTGCATTACACAGAGGCAGCGGACGGATCCTGAGGAGCAGAGTTGTGTGCGAGTCTCTGCTCATCCACTTGTGTATGCGAGCCCAACGGTGGAGCACTTCTTGCCCTCCCACTCAACAACCTTGTCTCAACCCCTCTCCCACTCACTATTCTTTTTCCGCATGGGCTTCTCTGCTGCGCAAGCTCGCTTTCCCGCTGTGTTTACCTCTCCTCTCTCATCCTCTCTCAAACTCACATATTCTCTGTTGCTCTTTTGTTTTCCATTCTCTCTCTACTTTAAACCTTCTCCCTCGCTTTCTGCCAGCCATCCTTAATTCCAGCATAACACACGGTCAGCAAATTAGTATGTAAATATTTATCGTTGATGCAAAGCACCATGACATGTCAGCTATATCTCTCTCTCTCTATCCCACTTTGTGCTTTTCACTCTCTCTCATTCACTTCCTTGTTGGGCCAGATGGCAGGTGGGTTTTTTATTATTTTTTTTCTATTGGGAAGGGAGGAGTGTGACAAACGGTGCTGGCTTAGGATACTGAATACAAGCTGCTCCCATGGCCTTCACTCCACTCTCGCCATCAAAGGAGCTCCTATAACCACATCACCAGGCAACGACAAGCTTTTACACTCCTCAATAAGCCTCTGCAGAGAGCGAGCTCCACCATGAACGTGCCTCTCGTCTCATTAAAACACCATAAAACATGTTTACCCCCCACACTTTTTTTTAAATATAAAATCCTGTTGTATTAAGCAACAGTGGACACTTCAACATTAGATACACTTTGCTTTAACAGCTCTAAAAATATTAAAATAATTTCCTATTTGGAAATAATAAGAACTTAATTGTGGGATTTTCTGTAAGCACCTTGAAAAGCGTACTAGACCTTAAGAAGATGGACAGCATTTTGCCCCTTTTAAATCCCTCAAGTAGTTTCTCATACAATGCTTTTAAATGAGAAATCTGCTTGTTTGGACATTAAAAGTCAAAATGTTGCTCAGAGCAGCTCCACTGATCCTTGCAAAAGTCTGCAGTCTAACTTTCTCAATTAAAAACACCCCTCTCAAAATTAAGAATAATGCTGTACTGAAAAATAAGTCAGGTTATTAAAAAAAAAAAAAAAAAAAAACTAAAAGGTTTGTGGTATGTTGATTTTCAGGCCCCTTTACCTTGATACCTCTCAAAAAAACCTAGTTCTACCAAAAGTCCATCTGTCTGTGATCAAATCTGAGTATAAATACAGCTGCTCTGTCAAGGCCTCCAACAAAAAGCATTGGAAAGACCAAGAATTACATCAGAACCACACCAGAGTCCAGCATCTGGAGTGAACTGCCAAACTGTTAACCTTATCCAGCACCCTGAAGTGGACCAAAGATCTGCACCTTTGCACGTTTTACAGCTGTCGGTCTAAGCATGGTTCCTCCAGACCATGGAGCAGTTCCTTTGCAGTGTGAATGGGTGCATGTCCCGACACAACGAAAGCAGGAGAAGGCCGGAGAAGAAGAAGAAGAAAAAACAAATCAAGAGTTCAAATCCTAAGATATAGTTGCCTGAAAATATCTTTTGGGGCTATCTGGAGTTGTGAAGAGGTGAGATGAACCACAACAAAAGCAAAAAATGCATAAGAACTTTCCCTCTTCATTTTTTTTCTCTGATCAGCACAGGACTCGAGCAATACTCACCCCTGAAACAGTCCAATCCAGCTGTAGGATGTGTGATTTATGAAATCTGTGTGAGAGCAAACCCTGTCAACAGAAGGTGTGAATTAGAACACCTTTCCAATTTTAACTACTGACCGCCTTACTCTGGATATTTGCATTAAAAAATGGTTTTAAAAATACCTGAATATGATAATTATTTGATAAAAGCCCATTCCATATTTTTTTACTCTGGATAAAAACAGACTTCAGAAATATTTTCTTGTTTACATCCCTACGATATATTTTGACCTTTTCATTTTTTCATTGTTGGATTTCTGCTTTAATGTTGAGTTGCAGACGGATGTATCTCCATAACAACTTGCAAGCATCGCCTTTGCTTTTGCATGAGGTCATGCTGTTCAGGATCTTTGCTCACAGAGAGTGACATCCTAAAAACCCAGGGTATTGTTTATTGCTCCTCTTCTCAATCAAAACACGATCTGGCATGGTCGCTCAATGAGCATGGCCTTTTAGAGTGGCCTGTGTAGGTTCTGAAGCCAGGTTGTGTAATGCCCACCACCCACTCAGTAGCTGCTACCCGCTGATATGCTGCTACTCAGGGGGAATCACTTTAACACACAAGCAGGAGATGGCCAGAACGAATTGTTTCTCACTCCAGATAATGTACTCCCACCTGCTCTTCTTATGTGGGCTTTGATTCTCACCTCGTTTTTGTGTGTTGTTTGACAAGAGGGAGGGAGGCGAAGCACGTCTGTAGGTGTACTGCAACAGAGCGATGGGGAGGATTGTGTTTGCTGTGATGAAGTAAAGCGGCGAGCTGGAGGAGGCAGCCGCTGTTTCTGTTTGACTTGCATCGATCAGTGTCGGCCGAGCTTTCACAGGTGCATTGACTGCGATTCAGAAGGACCATCAAATCAAGTCCTTGGATAAAAATTTAACTGTCAGCATCAACTTTTGGAAATAAATAAAAAAAGGAAACCATTTTGTTTTAGATTATTCTGGATTAATCCTCAAAACAACTTAAAAGCCAAGAGCTGAACCTTCTGAATTAATTGCCTCTTATTCCTCTTCAAAGCCTGACAACACTTTACTATCAGGCGTTGACGAGCTTTATAAAAGATTACCTTTTCCATCCCTCTGTGTTGCATTGCATTGTTGCCAATGGCAATGCACATAGATGTCCTTTATCTGGTCAGTAGCAGTGTAGGTTAGTGGATTTTTTTCCCCCGCTTTTATTTTGGAAGATGTTAGAAGCTGCCATCATTGGAAGGATGTTTCCATAGCAATAACAGCCTTGGTGTCACACAATCCGCAGGATAAACAAAGATGAATCAAAATGCTTTTCATCTAGGCTTTATTCTTTGACAAATTGAGTCAGATTATCCTGTATTGTAAATGTATCTAAATAGATCTTAAATAGTGTGAATTAAATAAAAAAGACAATTTCTATAGTTTAAAGGCCTGTAACCTTTTTTTGAGATTTTTTATTGCTAAGTTTTTATTATAGATGTATTTACACTGCTAGGCCGGTCCAAGGAGTGGTTAAAGTATGATATTTCACACCCCTGGGCAACACTTCTTCACTACTAAGCTGATCAAGGAAAACAAAAACACATAGAAGAACTTCCCATTTACACTAACGTTTTGAAACCCTGCCCAGAACGGTCTGAGCACGATAACCGAGATAATTGCTGAGTGTAAATGGCACGCAACTGAAAAAGATCATCCAAGACACAACCGAACCGCGCTAAATCTAGTACTAGTTCAACAGTAGGGCTTGGGACGGTCCAGTTTTGGCTCTCTTCTCTGAAAACAAAGAGCGCATGAGCAGACCACATCATATCCTATTTTAGGCTGATTTATACCTCGAAACCAGGTCCTCTGCGTTGGTGTCGCAGTGAACAAAACGCTGTCCCCGCCAACTCCGCAGTCGCTCCGCTGCAGCTCTCCCAAATTGTAACTGACCGCAGACAAGAGGCTGGCTTCTTTTGTTTTTATGACCGAAATTGCGGAAAACAACTTGTGAAGTTTGACCAGCTAGAAGATCGAGATGCATGAGGACGCTTGGACCCTTTTTCCACCTGGATCCACGATCTTTTTTGTCGTCATGTCCCTCCATTGTCGGACTATACTCGCCCCCACTTCCTCATCGCCTCGGATGTATCTAGAACCACAGTGTGTAGCACAGACCATGCTTAAATATTGAGCATAAATCAAAAATGTCTGCGCCAAGCTCACTGCGACACACTGCTGCAGGAGTATAACCAGCACTTTACAGTCAGCTGACTCATTTCACAGGTTTTTCAGCGTGTCCAGCTTTGTAATCTCTTCACCTGTTCATAACACGAACTTCTTCTCCGTTTATTAACAATAAAGGGGGGTAAGCACTGATTAGTTTGTCTCATCCACATCCCAAAAGCCAACTCTGTCGGGTAAAGGATGCCTTAATTGCCTGATATTTCGCAAATGACGAAATATCACAAATAAGAAAAAAAAAAACACAAGTTCCTGAATGTTATGGCCGCCACCATTTTTGTTTGCGTAATTCCCACCTCAAGAGCTGTAGAGTCGTGGACCACCGATAGCAGGCGAGGGGCCGTGCTAGCTTGATGTATTAATGGTATAAGAACCAAGCTCGGCACTGTTAACTGATCCAATCTTGGTCAGAACTCGGCACGGTAGGTTTCAGAGGGGTAGTTTAAATGGGAAAGAAAAGTCTGCAACATTTCAAAACTACTTGTCTTTGGGGTCTCCCACCTGCTTTGTTTTTCCTCTTCTTCTTCTATCTTCTGGGTGCCTCGCATATGTCGGACTCTGTCCTCGTGCTTTTGGTCCCCTGGAACTGGAATGAATTGCTGCTGCAAAGGAACCGTTTCAGGATGTAGGAAAACTGCTGAGACAAGCAGTTGTATCCCTGCAAGGTTTCCAGTTTAAATTTAGGATCCTGTATTAGGTCACAGCGGGGTGATCCATTCCAAAAACTGGACTTAAGCATCCTTAAAAGCCTTCCAGAGGTTTGGTTTATTTTTATGCCAGCCATCAGTCAGCTGTCTTTGTCTTTGAATTAAGGTTATTTAACTTAATCTTGGGAGCCTCGTTCATGGCATCACCCCATTTTCAACTTTAAGCAGGTCAGCAAAAAACTAAAAGAGCTACTGTGTTGTTAGTCAAATTGATTATCAGAGAATGAACTTGCTGACATTAAGTTTACATCATTAAGAGTTATAAAATAGAAAAAAAATAATATAAAACATTTCACCCTGGAGCCACAGCTACATTTATTTGGCCATCCTGTCTGTGTTAACTGTTTCTCTCTAGCATCTCAACTAGAGAAGACATGGTTTGCTTTTTTTCTTCTTTTTTTATCAAAGTCCATTCAAGTGGCTTAATATTAAAATAATGCAGGAATTAAATGCATGTGCAATATTTCACACATCGATTTTGTGATGACCATAAAGTTTTATCTAATTGTGCAGCTGTAACATGGTGTGTTGCAGTTATTTGATCAATTTTCCAAAGAAATCAAAACCAACTTCAAAGCCTATATGGTCATATGTCATTAGAATCCTTTTTGTGGAAAAAGGATTATTGGCGTTTACTAGTCTTGGTTTTATTATTTCAATAAACTTTTCACACACTAGCTATATATTTTTGACACAGTATTGATCTAAAGCCATGATGCCTATCGTATAGTTTTGGTCATTGATTTTAGCAAAAACATTAAATAAAAATACATCTTTTTTATGATTCAAATTACTTCAAATATGTATAAAGAGCATGTGGTATAAAAAGAGTAATAAATGAAGGCTCAGATGCCTGTTTAACAGAAGAAGTTTTCTAATAATCTTGCCTTAAAATAAAGTTTTTTGACTTTATTGTTTGACATTTCTTCCTGCTGTTTTTTTTCATGTTTAAGGCCCCTTTTTTAATTACCGTTCCATTAAAAACCAATTTCCTCTGAAGCTTAAAAACAAATAAAAAATAGAGATGCAGTATGTGTGTGTGTGCGTCTCTGTGTATTAGACTAAATTGAAGAGGAAATGGAAAGATTGAAGATTTCTTATAGAAATCAAGCAGACAGAAAAAAAGGACTCCTTTTTTCTAAGTCGGTCCCTACAGTAGATACAAATTACGGTGCAGTGTGGATATAATAAAAGACGATAGGCAAAGCAGAGGTTTATGATGCTGCCGTGGAGAGAGGATTCTCACAGCCATCCCAAGAGGCTCATAACTTGGGATAATTGCTCTTGAACGCTGTCCTCCCGCTTCCACTAATTGGGTATCACAGCGTCAGATTTTCTCTTTTCGATCCCAGTCTCGGATTGTGTTTCGCGTTATGAGATGCAGCTCGTAAAGCTTTGAGAAACGCAGGTTCCTTTTATCAGATTGGATTGAAATCTATTCACCCTTTAGGAAATGACCCAATTTCTCCTTTATATGTCAACTTGATGACTCCAAACACAGAGATGTCAAACATTGACCTCTCGTTTGTTGTCACTGTGCAGGTTGGGAGTGAAAATTAATGATTGCTATCTTAGTGATTATTCCAGTGCTTAGGGAAGAAAAAGGTATTTTTTTTAAGTCTGTGTTGTAAATTTAAAAAGGCGCTTTATTTACATTTGTTAATTGTAAATAGTTTTTTTTGTCACCTGCTTCATTCATGTTAAAAAACACCAGATTTACTTTTTATTTTAAATTATCACCTTAATAACCCAAGTTAATGATAAATCAGCTATTTTTCCCCAGATTGTTTCTTTTATCAGTTAGTAAAAAAAACAAGTAGACCTATGCCTTTTTTCATTTTATACACCTATAATAAAGGCATGTCTACTGGATTAAGGGATTTTATCATCTGTGCAGTGCAAATATGAAATGATGCGGTTTTCTACCTGCACTGGGGACCAAATGTTTCTCATCATCTTTTTCAGGCCATGTCTTTCTGTATCTTTCTATTTATTACTGATCTCATTCTCCTTAAAATTCTCCAGGCTCAGTGGCCTATTTCTGCTCCATCCAAGCCTTTTGCTCTCTTGTTCTGGAGTCCTGCCACAAAATGCTTTACCTACATTCATTCTCCAGGGTACCAGCCTCTGACTGATCCATCTATAAAAGCATCAGTCTAGCTACATACAGATTATATAACAAGAAAAAAAAAAACTGTCTGTTCCATGTCACACTAATATGCTGAGATTGTCTCTGGGGATAGTAGAACACCCAGTCAGACCAGTCTAATCCCCATATCAGTTGTAGTTATAGGCAGTTATATTCACAGTCAGTCATCAAATCAGTTTTGTTTGAGAGGTTGTTCATACCTGCAGTCATTCCTGATACACCCAGTTTCCTGGAGCTTCTCTTTTTATTCCCTACTTTTTAACCTGGGTGGGGTTGGGTGTAAAATTTGATTGTTAAACTGTGGAAAATCTAATTAAATCACAAATCGAGACTCTGCATCACACTGTAAACATACTTGCACTACATGGTGAATCTTCAAAATATAACTCAACTCAGTGTTTCTACTGCATTTTGCACCATATCTATTTATTTATTTTAGCACTGCTCTCAACCTTCTACATTATTGCCTTTTGCACCACGTCTCTCCTACACTGTGCACACTTTGATCACTACTGCGCTTTTTAAATGGAGATTAATATGCTGTGCAATATGCTGAATGTGCAATATTTCTCCCCCTGTATATAAGCCATCCGGATTGTACATATTTTTATTTCTTATTTTGTTTATTTCTTATTTTTATTTTGTTTTTCATTGTGTGCGATACATGTACACTTGCACCTTTATCATATTTATCTTGATATACTGTATATACCTGGATATACTATATATATATTGTTTATTCTTAATGCACCTTTTTCCTCCCTGTTTGCACCTTCTGTAACTTCGATGCCATTATGTGACGAGTGAATTTCTCCGCTGTGAGATCAATAAAGCTCATGTAATCTAATGTTCATTTCACTGCTAAGCTGCTCATTCGCTGTTGAAAAGCTCTATGTATCGAGATTTCGTCTTGTATTGACTTTTTATGTAAAATGACAATAAAGTTTGTCTAAGTCTAAAAAAGTGAAAGGAGCAGCTAGCATTAAAACATGTACTGGATGTTAATTAAAGTCAAAAACTATTTTATCTTTATATTTGAAATTTATAGATGGGGATAGCTCTTTGTAGGTATTTCACAAGTTGCTAATTCTGGCAAATACTGTGTAAGTAGAGATAAAAGACTCCTTCAATATATTTTGACTTGAGTAGCTTGTAGTGATGAGAATGCAGCCATGGATGTGAGTGAAAACAATCTTTGTTTTATTTTATGCTTCATTTGCTGATAAAATTGAGACCCAATTGGTAATCTTGGGTCAATTCTAACGGGGATTAATGGAAAACTGAAACAGAAATTCAGAAAAAAACAGATTCAGGATTAACAGTCTGCAGTAAAAGCTTGTTTAACTGCAAAAAAAACGATAGTAGTAGCAGAATGAGAATCAGTAGTTAGAGATCAGCTTGTCAGGATTGTGAAGCACAAACATTGCTGTAATTATATTAGGGCGTCTGTAGTGATGCTGTAATAACAGAAATTAGACGCCTTTGGTTAACCGGTCCTCCTGCCCTGTGATCCTCCAAAATAATGTTGAATACTACAGATATGAGGATCAAACTTGTCCTACTGGAAATCTTAACAATATGAATCAGGGAGGAATACTAGGTTATGAAAAAAAAATAAAAATAAATCTGAAACAGTTCAGTCATCTTTGTTCAAATTACAGCATTGGAAGCAGATGTGTCATAAATCAGTAAATACTTCCTTTTTAATAGAAGCTCACATTACGTATGCTGAGGTTAGCCTATTATACCATCAGTAAGAAGAATAAAGTGAAGAAACCGTATTTTTATAAAAGCACCTTTCACAGCTAAAAACTTCACAAATTGGCGTGGCATTTTATATGATGGTCATTAAGGAGCGCACAGTATTCATATGTAGCAGAAAAAGGTTGAATTCTAACTTTTAATCCCATTATTCCTTACACTGTGTGGCGATCTGTTCCAGATGCCTCTTCGAAGCTTTTTTGGGGGGGGGATTTTGTTTGCAGAAAATGAGTGCAACAATTTACATGCGTTCAAAAGTTGAAAGAAGTTAATGAAAGAAGGCCTGACATCATGGGCTCAGGCTTTGTGCTCTGAAATATAAAACTTATCTTAAGTATAACTGCTTTTACTCAGGCTGTTCCAAGAACTTAAGCAGTTTTTTTCTGAAAATGTAGGGTGTGCCTTCTCCTTTTCACGCAATCCCAGACGGACTCTGTCCTCATCAGTTCATAGGGCCATACCATCTGTTGCAAGACTGTTTATGACAGTGCTGAAGGTAGTTTGTTATTGCTTTAGTTCTTATGTCTGAACAAGTAGGTATTGAGTTTGTGGAATCAGGTATCTGAAAAACTGGATTGAGCTTACCTGCCATCCTTTTATGTTTATTAAGCTGCAGCTATCAAACAGATGTAGTAGCCATGTCTTAAAGTAGAAATTTGCTAATGTTATTTATAATTTTTTATGCAGAAACGACAGTATTTGCTTTCTCTAATGATGTAAATTGCTGCCTCAAGCTAATTGCAACTGAACTTCAACATGAATCTGTTGATATTTTGCAGAGGACTTTATATCAAATATTTTCATTTTTCTTAGACGATAAAAGTTGATTTTTTTTAAGGTGAATTTAGGGCTACCCTACCCTTACAATGACCTTTTTATTGTGACTATAAAACTGTATAACCGGCTTTATAATCAGACGGTTTCATACACAGTCGCTGCTGCAGTAGGCAGCAGATCTGCCCTGGCCTTAGATGCTTCCGCCTCCACAGGGAGTGATAGACTATAGGATCTGCAAGTGTGATAGCAAACTTGGGTAAATCACCAGTGGTGGGCCATTTCTGACGCAGATGTTTTCATCCCAGAAAGCTCCCCTGGTGGCGTTTAAGAGCTGCCTGCTATGTTGCTACTAACTATATGTAACAGCTCCTATTGCACTGGGAGTCCTAATAGTCACAGAGTTCGCTGTCAACATCGGCCGCTGTCTCTCTCTGAGCTAAACCCAGCTTGTATTCAGTGCTTAGGTTGAAAGCTATAAAAAAAATAAAGCTGGCGTCTGTTCTGCTGCCTCAAAAACAAAATCAACACTCAGATTTAGATGATACAACTTTATTTCTGATACGACAGTAATGCAGCTTTGATGTTGGCCTGATACAATATTAGCATGACGAATCATACAGACATTTCTGGCCTAGTTTTGTTGAGCGGAATATTATAAAAAGCTTGATCAAGCAATGTTATTCAAACGGATATCAATCGTCTATAATGTATGAGACTGACTGATCTATCAATGGGCATTGGGTTACATACATGGCTATGTAGTATCCAGGATACAAGTGCTGCTGGATAGAAATGCTGGAGTGGAATGCTTATATGTTAGTGTGCTTCTATTGGAGATTTTGGTCGCAGGCCAATTATAATTCAATTTTCAGTTTTTGAATGATATCGGACCAATTTCCGAAATCAGTATCATATCAAGACAGCCCTAAACACATTAAAGTTATGTATTATATTAGAGCAAATCAATTAATTAAAGGGACATATATTTTGTTTCCATTTCTACTAACTATACTTAATACAGTATATGATTAAGATTGTTGGTACCACGTGGTGCACACTGCCACGCACCGCAGTAAAACTGGCTTTTTTGCAATCAGGCCATGCAAACATTCAGAAAGTGGTAAAACATGCTAAAGGCATCTGAATGATTCAGACCACAAAAGGCAAGCCACTCGTAAAAAAACAAACAAACTAATGCAACAGAAAAGTAGTGCAAGAGGGAAATTCCAAAAATGGGAAGATTTAAAAAAAGACTGCAACTCCCTCTGGTGGTTTGGGGTGCTTTGTTTATGTGGAGGAAGTTTTTGTTTTAGGGGATTTTTTTCATATTTCCTAACGCTATCCTTTTTTTCTGTATGTAACTCGCTTTCCTGTTGTTAGTCTTACTTCCATTTGTAATTTGTATGTGATTGCAGCATTTTTGTTCTGCTGCATCTTTTGGTTGCATCTTCTACCTTTTTCTTGTATTGGTTGGTTTTGGTTTTTGCATCATTTATGATTTTAAACAGTTTTCAGCCATTTTCAGTGTGTTATCTTTTGTACCATGTCAAGCAGTTTTCTGCTTGTTTATATCTGCCAGCTAATGTAATTATATATTGTAATAAGCAGTTTACAAAGCTTGAAATGACAGACTGAAATTAGAATGATGCTATCAAGGGCAAATATTTCTTATATTGTGCTAAAACAAGGTGTTGTTCACATATGTGCTAATGTGCTATTATTAACTTTCAGGCTAATAGTATCTAGCTCTATCCATGATAGCTGCAGGGTATGCTAACATTAGCCAACATGCATTAACTTCCATGGTAACGCTGGCATGTTGGCAGTGTCACTACCCGATCTGTTCTGGAAGTACGGTCCGTACCATCAGCTCATTTGCACACATGCAAGCAGATATTCATCCAGGTCGCCATAAATAGTGTAATTATGGTAGTAAAAGTATTTAGTTCTATCCTTAAATATCAAAAGAATACTAAATTACATGCACAAATATTTAATAACTCTTCTGAGACGATGGTAATCTTTATATTCTCTTCGTTAAACTGCTTGTCTGACATCATCATAGGACGGGCTCGGAGTAGTACAGCAAAATATGATTACACCGTATTTATCTGCATTTTAGTTGTCTCTTTAATTATAGTATATAACTCATTACATACTATAAGGTTAAAGCGAGAGGCAAAAAATCAAACTTAAAAAGACTAGATTTATATATAAATACAAAGCCAAAAAAAGATAGCTCCCAGAAGGGAGAGTAGGAACCCATTTCTGGGATGGATCGCGCACAGATAAGTGATAAATTGGAAAGGATTTAAATACATTTAATGTCTCAGAAACTATTAACCTTTTAGTGTAGTTCAGGACGCTTCATTTTCGGGGAGAGATAAAGTCGTTTTTGATCTCTTTTATAAAGTCATATCGATGGCGACCCGGATGTATATCAAGTTGCGCAAATGAGCTGACTGTACGGATCGCGCTACTGGTATCGGATCGGTTAGTGACACTGATAAGTTGATTAACTGCAGCTAAGACCATATACTATAGAATAGCATCTGTTTGCAAATATTGGCTTAATGATTAACCTCTAACATATACTAGTATTCGCTGACATGCTAGTGTAAAATATCATAACTGAAATAAGTGGTAATCTATACAAAGTTTGTTGTACTGTGCAAATCTCATGCTGGCTGCACTATGCAACTTTCTGAAAATAAAACTTTATTTTAAAGAACTTTCTTCAATGGACCAAATTATAAAATCACAAGACCGTCTGCTTCTTGAAATAAAAGTATGAGGGGATTTGTACAGCAGTGTAGAAGAAAAAGATGTGGATGTAGCCTGTTAAGTTGGCACTTTGGGGGTCATAAAAAATGAACTGCAGCTCCCATACGCACTTGAAATAAAGTTTGCTTTCTTCTTTCTATTTAATAACCCATGACTCGTGCAGTCTTTTCTGTTTGATTTTTAGCCGCCGCAGTGTTACATCCACTGCTTCCAAACACATCATGAAAATCATAATATTCCAACATACTCATAATGTTAATGTTTTTTTTTTAGCTATTAAGGAACTTTGATACTAACAAACTGTTCTTTCTGACATATTTCCAGTTTGCGGTGACATCCATGGCCAGTTCTTTGACCTTATGAAGCTCTTTGAAGTTGGAGGATCACCAGCATCCACACGCTATCTTTTCCTCGGAGACTACGTAGACAGAGGGTATTTCAGTATTGAAGTGAGTCCATGCGTCTGTTATTGTTACTGTGCTGCCCTAGTCGACTGCAATGCTCTGCATGTGCTTGACAGAAGCTGGGTTCCTTAATGGCTTTCTGTGAGCATAGATAAAATCAGGCTGCAGATATTGCAGTGATAAAACACTTTTATGATCATTTCAAATGTAGTCTGAATCCAAAATGTCACAGTGGAGCTGAGGTTTGTGTAGATAGGATTTTAATCCTCTGCAAAATACATGTTTAGAATATGGGACCTTCTAACTAATATATGTGAGTATATATAAAATCTGAGAGAGAGGGGGGAGTGTGTCTGAAATGTGCCATAAAAGCACTTGATAAATGTTTTAGTAAAGGCAGAATTACTTTCATGGAGCATTTGCATGACACTAACAAACTTTTACATGATATGTGTTGCTTTTAGCTCTAGAAAATATGGAAATCTAACTATTTCAATAATTTTTCTCTTCTCTTTCAGTGTGTGCTCTACTTATGGGCTTTAAAGATCCTATACCCCAAAACACTGTTTTTGCTTCGTGGGAACCATGAATGTCGGCATTTAACAGAGTATTTCACATTTAAGCAGGAATGTAAGTAATGTTTTTCAAAGTTCTTTATTTATTTATTTTTATTTTTTCCATGTGAGGCATTTTGGGAAGTGGTCTTTGGAAATCAGTGTGTAATCTTCAGTAGACAACAGTGGAATGACAAAAGGTCTGATCTGGCTAACAGCTAGCAACATGGTCCTGGATTGCTGATAGGCTGTTGGTAGATCATGGTGCTGTGAAGTCACCAGCCACCATACTCCCTAGTTAGACCGGTCGGAATGTAAACGATATGTGCTCTACAGCATCGAACAACGATGATGTTCTCATTTGCAAAATGAGTAAAAAAGAAAAGTAAAAATAAAGTCATCACTTTAACACACATTTGCTGTTTCAAAGCATCAGTTGATTACTGTCATTTAAAAAAAAAAAAAAATTTAAAACAGACCAGTTATGGACAGTACGCCTTATAACCCAGTGCGGTCTATAGTAGGGAATAGGGTTGGGAATTGATAAGATTTTCACAATTCCAATTCCCTTATCGATTCTGTGAAATGATTTGATTCCTTATCGATTCTGTGAAACGATTCGATTCCTTATCGGTTCTGTGAAACGATTCGATCCCTTATCGATTCTGTGAAACGATACGATTCCTTATCGGTTCTGTGAAACGATTCGATTCCTTATCGATTCTGTGAAACGATTCGATTTCTTAACGATTCTGTGAAACGATTTGATTCCTTGCCGATTCGATTCCTTATCGATTCTGTGAAACTATTCAATTCCTTATCGATTCGATTCCTTATCGATTCTGTGAAACTATTCGATTCCTTATCGGTTCTGTGAAACGATTCGATTTCTTGTCGATTCTGTGAAACGATACGATTCCTTATCGGTTCTGTGAAACGATACGATTCCTTATCGATTCTGTGAAACGATACGATTCCTTATCGATTCTGTGAAACGATTCGATTCCTTATCGATTCTGTGAAACGATTCGATTCCTTATCGATTCTGTGAACCGATTCGATTCCTTATTAATTCTGTGAAACGATTTGATTCCTTATCTATTCGATTCCTTATCGATTCTGTGAAACGATTCGATTCCTTATCGATTCGATTCCTTATCGATTCGATTCCTTATCGATTCTGTGAAACTATTCAATTCCTTATCGATTCTGTGAAATGATTCCATTCCTTATCGATTCTGTTTTTGATTCTATGAAACAATGAACTTGATAAATGCACGGTGAAATTTCTCTACCTTCGCCTGGGACATTCTATTTCTGCCTGCCTCGGCGAAAACAGAACGCAGTGAACGGGAGCTGCCAGCCTCTGAGCCAGCCAGGCTACAGTCATCTAAATCTAATGGAGAAGGCATCCGTTTATTTTAAAAGCATTACTGTACAATTTCGGGAAATAAACTAATCTCCCCATGATTTCTCCTTTCTCTCGCTCTCTGAACTGCAGAGCAACTTCTTAGCAATTTTAATAACCCCAAAGAGAGGTAGGGAATGGTTTTATTTCCAAAAATGTCATATGATTTACTAGGAACCACATTAAGCACAGCCAGTGATATAAAACTAGCTACTTACCACCAGGGTTGCCTTCCATGATGGTAGTAACTTTAGCTTCTGTCCAGAAGCATCAAAAACACTGCATTCGTTAAAATGAACGCCATGTTGTGTGCGTAGGTATTTCTGCATGTTGGATAAATTTCCTCCCGCCGGTGTAATGGCCACTTTGCAATGATTGCAAAGCGCCTTGTTGCCATCTTTTCAATGTTTCGATCGCTTTACCCGGTGAGACGCCTTTTTTTTTTTTTTTCTTGCTTTTCTATACTAACACCTGGTCACGTCATACTTGCTTACTGAATTGCGGGAAAAACATAATGTAAGTGGTGCTGCCCAGCACTAGGCTCTGGTGCTGCCTGGAACTGTTGCCAAACAGTGCCATGGAAATGGAACACACGGAACCGGTTCTGAACAAGAACCAGTTTTCCATTCCCATCCCTAGAAGAGAACATAAGGTATTTAAGAATTATTAGACATGAAAGAATTGCTCTTATGCATAAAGCACAGTGTTGACAAAGAGCACTTGCCAAGGAAGGCCAAAAAGTTTTTGTTATTTCTAAATGTTTGAGTGATTTAAATTTGCTCCTGAAAAAGATTCTTTCTGTGAACCGGTACAGCAGCTTCAGTTTTCATTATTTGACTCTGACTGCTACCTCCTGGTAAAATAGTGGCTACTCAGAAGCACCATGCGAATCCCGCTTCACACCACCTGAACTATTCCCTCTGATTCCCGTAAGTCAAAGCTGAGCAGTTACAGAACCTCCTTCCTACCAAAGCCAGATGATTACCTTTCTCGTTGTTTACCCACGTCAGAGCTGTTTTTATTGGACTTTGTCGTTGTGAAAAATGACATAATGTGCTGTTTTTTCTAATGTTTTCGGACAGCTTTTTTGGCAGCATTAAAAATAAAAACAAACATTTCCATCCCAGACAAGGACACTGCGCCAGTCTGTTAGAGCCAGTTTGTTTGACTTCGCATGCTATTTTCTTGTCCCTGCCCTGTTCCCCCTCTCCTCCCCCCCTCTTTGACAGGTAAAATTAAGTATTCAGAGAGGGTTTACGATGCATGTATGGACGCCTTTGACTGCCTTCCCCTGGCTGCACTAATGAACCAGCAGTTCCTGTGTGTACATGGAGGACTGTCTCCAGAAATCACAAATCTTGACGACATCAGGAAAGTATGTCTGATTTAACATTGTCTCATAGTTATTTTATAAATATAAGTTCTGTAAGTTGAACTGCAGGTGTTTCTCTGTTGCTTTACAAGTGCAGTATATGTGTTGAAATAAATAAGGGTTAGCCACCTTGCTTGTTATTTATAAAGTGAAGATCAGTCTTGGGTAGTGTTCAAGAGTAGGATACAAAGCATTGTTGTGGAAGAAAAAGTTCCTACTCTCAGACTAATTCAATAAATCCAAATGGATTTTGTGGCTGCAATCAGAGGCATGCATAATAGAATTTGCTCCAGCAAAGTGTCCATCATGCGGCCCCGTTCAGTCACGAACAAGGTTTTGTTTAAAAAAGAGCCATCATTTCCTGAAAGCAAAGCCATTTATGCTCGTATAAAAAGATTGGCTCTTTTTTTTTTTCCTTCCCAGCCTGTCCAAAGCACATCCATCTCTAAACTGCAAGATTAAGTTTTTCTTCGACACATCCTCCACTCTGTATATGGTTTAATATCGATTCAACAGCGATTTAATTATGAGCTAAGCTGCAGTTACCAGCAAAGCTCTTCGAGTGAAACCTTCACAGGAGTCTCATGTTTTTCCTCCACAGCTAGACAGATTCAAAGAGCCCCCGGCATACGGACCGATGTGCGATCTGCTGTGGTCCGACCCTTTGGAGGACTTTGGCAACGAGAAGAGCCAGGAGCACTTCACACACAACACAGTGAGAGGCTGCTCCTATTTCTACAGGTGGGCACTCTGTCTTCCAGGACGTTTATTATTTGTGTCATGCTTGTTCTCTCTTTCTTTTTGCTCTAATAGTTACCCTGATTCTGTTTGACAGCCAGTAAGATAGAGTTTAACTATACTGCTGACATTGACTTTCTTATGCCAGACAAATATACACTCACCGGCCACTTTATTAGGTACACCTGTCCAACTGCTCGTTAACACTTAATTTCTAAGCAGCCAATCACATGGCGGCAACTCAGTGCATTTAGGCATGTAGACATGGTCAAGACAATATCCTGCAGTTCAAACCGAGCATCAGTATGGGGAAGAAAGGTGATTTGAGTGACTTTGAACGTGGCATGATTGTTGGTGCCAGAAGGGCTGGTCTGAGTATTTCAGAAACTGCTGATCTACTGGGATTTTCACGCACAACCATCTCTAGGGTTTACAGAGAATGGTCCGAAAAAGAAAAAACATCCAGTGAGCGGCAGTTTTGTGGGCGGAAATGCCTTGTTGATGCCAGAGGTCAGAGGAGAATGGCCAGACTGGTTCGAGCTGATAGAAGGGCAACAGTGACTCAAATAACCACCCGTTACAACCAAGGTGGGCAGATGGGCTACAGCAGCAGAAGACCTCACCAGGTGCCACTCCTTTCAGCTAAGAACAGGAAACTGAGGCTACAATTTGCACAAGCTGATCGAAATTGGACAATAGAAGATTGGAAAAACGTTGCCTGGCCTGATGAGTCTCGATTTCTGCTGCGACATTCGGATGGTAGGGTCAGAATTTGGCGTCTACAACATGAAAGCATGGATCCATCCTGCCTTGTATCAACGGTTCAGGCTGCTGGTGGTGGTGTCATGGTATGGGGAATATTTTCTTGGCACTCTTTGGGCCCCTTGGTACCAATTGAGCATCGTTGCAACGCCACAGCCTACCTGAGTATTGTTGCTGACCATGTCCATCCCTTTATGACCACAATGTACCCAACTTCTGATGGCTACTTTCAGCAGGATAATGCGCCATGTCATAAAGCTGGAATCATCTCAGACTGGTTTCTTGAACATGACAATGAGTTCACTGTACTCAAATGGCCTCCACAGTCACCAGATCTCAATCCAATAGAGCATCTTTGGGATGTGGTGGAACAGGAGATTCGCATCATCGATGTGCAGCTGACAAATCTGCGGCAACTGTGTGATGCCATCATGTCAATATGGACCAAACTCCCTGAGGAATGCTTCCAGCACCTTGTTTAATCTATGTCACGAAGAATTGAGGCAGTTCTGAAGGCAAAAGGGGGTCCAACCCGTTACTAGCATGGGGTACCTAATAAAGTGGCCGGTGAGTGTATTTTACAATTGTTTTATTGACCTGTCCCACCGGTATCTATAGCATTTATTTACAAAGGCTTAATGTTAAGCTGTGCAATAAGAAAAAATTGTTTGTACATATGTGACGATGCAGTATACATGGTTTGATCATTATAAAGTCAGCCAGACAAGCACTGCAGCTCCCAACACATCCTAAATGTCCTGACCTTCTGCCTTTAAATATTTATTCGACTTCTTGGAGCCAACTGTAGAGGATGGCTATTTTCTTCCCAAATGATCATTTGATCCTTAGTATGAATGAAAATATATAAAATAAGTTGACTTCATAGAATAGTAAGGCACCCATTCCGGTTCTAGAATAAAACTGTACATTTTACCCCATCGATGACCACAAACCTCTTAAAACAGAACGATAAATCCTTAAATTTGAAGCAGGTGAGCCAAATAAATCCACTCACGGCTTTTGTTTTTTTTGGTGTTTTGTAAGCAATAAGAAATTAGCCTTATTTAATAGGCTATATGTCCCAATCTATTTACCTTTCAATGCAAAATTGCAAAAGTATTCTCCTCGTGTTTTAGGCTTATTTGCGGAGGCAGAGGGGGGCAAACGGGCTGCCAATACATAAACGTGTGGAAAATACAGAAAACAACAGTAAATACAAAAAATTTCCAACACACAAAATATATATGAGGAAAATTCTGCTGTCAGATAAAAAAAGAAAGGAGCAAAGAGAAAAAGTGCAGAAACCCAAAACCCTCTCCATATACCTAAGTGATTGTAAAGAATAGATGCAAATAAATAAATGCTTCAGGTAGCCATAACAACTGCAAGTTAAGAAAAACTTCAAACTTTTTGCGCATAAAACAAATTCTCCAGACTACTAGAGGGAGACGAGCATCAACTCGGTCGTTTCCTGCATTGTGTAACTTGTTGTTTTTGCTATTTGTATCATTTCTCACTCCTGTTTTAGAATAAAAGTGGGGACCAGTTTCAGTTTTTAACCTTTTGAGTGAGGACATTTTGCTGGTCCGCTAACAGATAAGAGTAGGGCTAAGGTGTCAGTTGGGTTAGGGTGAGGTGTGCTCTGGTAATAGTTAGGTTTAGGGTTATCTTAGGGTTGGAAAAGGGTTTAAAAATAACTGAAAATCAATGGGAGTCCACACATGGTCCTCACTACATATAGCAAGATGAGCGTGTGTGTCTTTGGTCCTGATTCAAAGCAGCCAAGGCATGAACTATTTTTTTTGCATCTTAACAGAAAACTTGTTTAATTCTGTCTTTAATAAGGCAGTTGGCTGATTTATTACCCACTGTAATTGTTGGATTTTAGGTCTCTGTTTAAAACCAAACCTTGGTTTCTTACGCACTCTTTAGTAGGATAAAATCCAACTTTATGTGCTGTGTATGGGACGGATGTTTCTGTGAAAACATAAGTATTTTTTTTATTTAGAATAAAAAAGTATTACATTTTAAAATGCATTTAGCATTGAATATTGGAGATTAGCTTGGACGGCATTACTAAAACAGCAGCATTACTTTGGATTTCCTGTAAAGATCAGAGCCATGACATATTTCCAGCTAATATGGTAGTAAGATAAATGTAAACACACAGGTACATATTTTATAGGCATACTTAACATATATCTCTGTTATGATAAAAATAAAAGTCACTAGAGAAAAATCTTTCCTTTATCTCATCCTCCAAGTAAAAAAAAAAAGAATGAAAATATAATAATAATAATAATAAAGAAGAAAAAGGAAAAAAAACAAAAAAAAACATGGATCTTCAGCTCGCCGACTTGTTTGGTTGTTGTTACCCAATGTTTTATATGGTTGTATTGGAAATTGTTGTTTCTGGCTTATTGGATGAATAGTTGATTTTGAATATTGATCTGATAAAATAAAGTCTTTGTTCAAAAAAGATCAGAGCCATACTTAACCTGTCAGATAATCAAAAGGCTGTCATCTTGGACCCAAACTCACTTTAGAGTCAAGCAATGCAGCTTTGCAGTAATTAGACCTGAGCGAAAAATCGATTCAATTAATTAATTCAAATTCTTTGATCTTTATTTTATATATATATATATATATATATATATATATATATATATATATATATATATATATATATATATATATATATATATATATAGGCACATTTTTGGCTCCCTAGAGTTTCTGTTGCTGCAGTATTATTCTCAGGCTGCAGTTTGGCAGGTTGCAGTTTCACATGAAACAGCAAACGACAGCATAACTACAGGTGAGTGAGAAGTTTGTTCTCAAAAAAGGAGTAAAATCATCTGTTGTTTGGAACTGCAGGGCTTAAAGTTCTCCAGTGTAGTGGAATTGAGCCAGAGTGAAGTCGATCAGTTTCTACTCTGTTCATGCTCCCGGCGAGGGTAGCCCCGCCCCAGCAGTAATAGTTTAGCCTTCCTGTTATCTGTACTCCATTTCTCTCCCTCAGCCTGAATAAACTAGCCTAGTAAACTAGTCTCACCCGCCAGCGGCCAAAACATTTTTTGCCTGTGAGTGGGTCTAGCCTATATCAATGCCCCAGGCCCTAGAACAGGCGGGCCAATCAAAACGCAAAGATGTGTTTTGAATTTCTGCATGCAAAGAGGGCAGAGGATTTGAGGGCGTGACGACAAAGCTGCGCGATGCTGGAGAAAGCACAACAAGGAAGATGGCAATGACTATTTAACGGTTCTCATTTGACTCGGCTTTGGAATCAGTTTTGGAAGGATTAGACTTGGGGTTTTCATTGAAATGTGAGCAGGAAGAGGCTCTACGCTCATTCATTTTTAAGAAGGACGTATTCGCTGTTTTACCGACAGGCTGTTTGTTTACACTCCCCCACCAGCTTTCGCTCACGCTTCCTATGTCTTAGTCAGTTGCGCTCACTGGTCAGAGCGTTGGCCAATAGGCACAGACATAATTTGAAAAACAGCGAGTTCTCATCAACAATCTTCCGATGTCTCATTCATCGGGGCCAGACTAAATTACACATTTAATCTCACATTTAGTCTGGTTTATCAGGCTATGAATGAACGGCAGTCGTGTCTAAAATTTACTGAATTATTTCATCACAACAAATAAATACAGAGCTGACAATGAAAGCAGCTAAGTTCTTCCGAAGAGTTTTGTTGTAATGTGCTGGTAGCACTTATTTTTGGTGTTCACTGCTGCAAGGAAGACTTTTTTTTGTTTTTTTGTTTCAAACTGACAGCCACCATTCATGCTGATCGAGCTGGCATTCATTGAGTTTCTTTATTTATTATGATGACTAATAAAATAACAGCTCAATGTCAGTTTTTGCTGTTAATTTCTTGAACACTGCTATAATGGAGTGTCCAAACCAGTGAAACCTGGTGTGCACTGAATCTCTGAGACCCCTCCTTATGGCTGCCGTCGCCAGTATTTCTGCAGCCCTCATCGCCTCGGGCTGAGCTGAGTAACTGAACAGGCAGAGGAAAAAGCTGGGAGCAAGCAGCTTGCACTGTCACAAAACGTAATGAAGTGGCACATTACCACGAGGCACAGTCCTTTCTCTAAATGCATTCGCGTCTCCCTCCACTCCAATTATTGCCTGACTGACTCTTATTTGCCCTCAGTGTGCCATGCCAGGAGAAGCAGTAGGAAACGTCTCGAGGCTTTAAATGAGCACAGACTCTTAATTTATTTGATGGCAGGTGTTTTATAGCTGCCTGTCTAATGGTGTTTTAATGTACCTGCTCATTAATTGGCTCATTGTGCTTCAGTTGTTGTCTTTTCTTACTCTAAATGAGCTGTTACATTTCAGATCCACAAGTGGTTTCCCGTTTTGTAAGGGTGTCCATCATGGAGGTTTTCAGACATGCTGAGCTGAAACTAGACCTCAAACATGTCAAAAAGTTAACCTCACTGACATTTTTTTTTTGTTGGAATCTCCTCCTGAGTCATGTTTTCATCAGCGTCCGATGCCTCGTTATCCCAGGGGACGGTCGCTAATTGGCTTCACACTGACTTCCTGGATTTATGAGAACGTTTTAGCTCAACACAGAAGGAGAGAGAAACGGAGACATTCCTCTGTGCTCATGGTCGGAATCCATCAGTCTGTTTGGTTGCTCCTGCCTTGTAGAATCCCCCCCTTCCTCCGAATGCCGCAGGCATGCTTGTAACACTTCCACAAACGCAACTTGGGCATGAAATTACACATGCTTCGGAAACACTTGATTTTGGATTTCCTTCCTCAAGCATGTACATAGGTCAAGCTTAGGGGATTTCTTTCCTACATATTTCATTGATGCATATGAGCATTGAATCTTATAATGACCCTCTGCAAATGATTGTAATTGTATTTGTAAGAAAGGAAGCAAAGGGATAACAGAAGGCTGAATCATCCTTCAACAAAACACTGTTTGGCACGTCTTGATCTGCTGCAAGGGGATTAGCTAACAAATAACCCATTAATTTCTAATTCTTGAAATAATCTGTAGGATCCTGCTTGTAGCTCTTCTTCCAGATGTTTGGCTGCAGATCTGCTTTTGCAGAGATTGTTGATAGGCCTTATCCTAATTCAATCAGCTTCGATGATTCATTTCTCTACCAAGTGTGAAAGCTGGCAAAACCTTCCTCTAAAAAGATATTCATTTACTCATTTTGGACTTATTTTCTAAAGCTGCGAATAAAACGGCTACATATATGAAGAGGAGCAAGAAGCCTGCTTCATGAAGCTCTATATACAGTGTTTTTTATAAAATAACTCAGATGATGGAACTTTATTACAGAAGAACATCCCAGACAGCTTTGATTAAAAAAAAGTTGTTCGAGGTTTAAAGCAGGGCTAACTTATAAAGCTTTGGGCTTTTACCAGAGTACTTTACAACTACAAACCACTGAGGCATTTCTGTTCACATAAACTGACAGGCCAGGCTAGGAGAGCATTAATCAGAGAGGCAGCCAAGAGGTAAGACTGACTTACGCTGCAAACAATCATATCAGTCTGGAAAGGAGCGGGTAGAGCCCAACTTCAAAGGCAAGACTTTGGTTGAACTAACAGGGTCAGCAGAAACAGGATTAAAATGGATATGATGCTAAAATGACTTCTTCTTTTTTAAACAAAAAGCCCTCAGTGCAGCCAGGAAGCTGCAGCTTATTTAGCATCCTATGTAAAACAGCGATGGGCATTCGTGAGGCTTACTCCGACATGCATTAAAGGGGTCATAGAATGATTCTATAGGGTATTTGGTGCTGGTCCTTAAGGTCTCTGAATAGGGTGTGAAATATTGGTTGGGCTGAAATTGGCATATTTGCTGTTCTTTGAGCCCTAATGCAAGACTGGTTAAAAACCCTATAATGAAACGACAGGTTTTCTTCCTTTTATGGTATGCTGATGAATATTTAGATGAGCCGTGAGCTGATTGGTTGGTTCACAACGAGCAAAGCTGCTGAGCAAAGACGCATCATGGCAACAAGCAATCACTCACTGAAACATCAAATTGTTGATATGGTAGGGTGACCAGACCTACTCTTTTTCCCAGACATGTCCTATTTTTCATACCTAGAAAAATGTCCGGGGGGAATTTCAAAAACTTCCGGGATATTGGTCGACTACGGTACACCGCGTAGACGAAACAGGAGCCAGTGGGGGACGGAGCGACCAAACCCGACCCGGTATTTGTAGCCTTGACAACGGCTTTCCCCTGTAAGGCGGCGGCGGGAAGGTAAGGCAGGTGAGGGGAAGCATACCGTCACCGGGTTGGGTTTGGTGGCTTCGTCCCCCGCTGGGGCCCGGTCCAATCAGAAACCCAAATCTGGTCACCATAGATATGCTAGCATTGCTATCAACATCTTAGCGACAAGATAATACTTACAGCTTGCGGTAGTGATGGCCTTATGGTCTGAACAGCCCCTCATTTTATTAAAGGAAGTAAGCAAACCCTGCTTTAAACTGTCCAAGATTTTGATAGCTGTCTTCAGTAAAATGCTTAAAGCAAATGAACAGCTGAGCATCAAACTTTGCAGGGATCTTCTGATAGACAAAAATAATCCATTTCTGTCGAGTCTTCGGATCCTTGGGAAGACTGAGAATGTTTCCCTTTCTCGATGCAGCCTGGAACACTGCATTGAAGCACGTGGTTCTGGCTCGCTTTCGATAGAGAAACTGCCTGCTTTGTAATTCTTGTAGAAGTAAACCCAACTGTAGGCTAAACAGCTAAACTAGTTTCTTACATCTACCTCTATTCATTTTCTTGGGCCAGTGAACCAGTGGGCTGGTCTGTATGTTAATTTCGCGGCGTGAGAAAAGTAAAGGCCAGAACCAAATAAGTCCACATCCCCGAGTTTACGTCAATTCATTGCTTTGTTTGAATTTGCCCGTTTTATGACGGAAGTTTAGAATTGTGAGATTTGCAACAAAATGTGTTGTAGATGGGATTTGAACTTTTCTGTTCGTCCATTTCACCCACTGAACTATCGTTATTCATCTATGACAATGTAAACTCTGTTTTGCATTCTATGACCCCTTTAATCAATGCTAAATTGCACTTTGGGTTTACCTTGCAAAAAGAAGAATTTGTACTAGATTTGTGAATTCACAAACTCCTGAGGATACTTCTTTCCAGAAGCCAACAGAAATGTTCCCGACCAATTAGATGCAGTGATGTGTTGGCTGAAGTAAAACAAAAAAAGTAAAACAAACATGGCTGCACCAGTTTTAGCGAGAATACACTAGTGGTGGAACGGTTCACAAAATCCACGGTTCGGTTCGGTTCAAGGTGTCGTGGTCACGGTTTTCGGTTCGGTATATGTTTATTGCAATGGCGTCTCCCCCATTGAGGAAAGGGAGGAAGATCCTCCCTAAAAAAATTGTCAAAACTTGCAGAAGATATCATAATAAAAACGAAAAACGTATTAATTATATAATTGTTGGTATTTCATAGGTATTTAGTAGGTTCTTTGCGGTAAAATTCTATTTTAGCACTTCTAAATCGCTAAACGGTCCGCTGAGGACCGTCCTCCCTAACCCCCTCATTGACTCCCATTATAAATGCTCAAAACCTGGCCGTAGCGCGGGCATCTCATTTTAACATTGAAGTGAATGGAGGACGGTCCTCCCTTTGGGCGGGTCAGCTCAAAATGCTAGCCTGTCATCAAGCGGCCAATCTGCAACGCTGCATTCGTCGATGTGCCCAATCAGAATGAAGAGGGTGGGCTGATTGGATGACACAATTTCAGTGTCATGCAATTTTAGTGCCTTTGATTACTGCTGAAATCAATAAACGAAACAATGGAAGTAATTGATGTTGTTTTCAGGATGTTGAAAGGCAGGGTGAGCAGAGTCATACCGAGTTTTACAGATCTCTCTACGAAGCAGTGCACGACAGCATCAGAGCGCAGCTCACCCAGCGCTTCCAGCAGCTCGATCGTCTACATTTTATGGAGCTGTTAGACTTTGAAAAATTCGACTCATTTAAGGCAGCATTCCTTACCAAACTATTAGCAAACCTATTCGAGACATACGGCCACTTCTTTGATGAGCCTAAATTAAAAGCACAGCTGCAGCACTACTACAGGGATGATGAGCTCCACTCCTCCAAAAAACTGTGCGAAGCCATAAGCTTCATGAAGTCCAACGGGCTTGATGAGGCGATGGCTGAGGTGTACAGACTGTCTCTGATTGCTACTGTTGGTGCCAGTGTGCCACCTCAGCAGGAGTTGAGAGGAGCTTCTCTTGCCTGAAACGTATTAAGTTTCACAAGAATGGGGCAGGAGAGACTGAAGAGTTTGGCAATAATTTCTATTGAAAGGAAGATGCTGAAATGTCTCCAACAAGACCCCCAGTGGTATGAACATGTAATTGATAAATTTGCCACCCAGACATCCAGGAGACTTTATTACTTTTTCAAATAAATTCAAAATGTTTAGGCCTTTTAAAATACTTTAAATTCCACACAGCCCATTCAAATGTGAAAACATCATATTCAAAATCATTTCTGCCACCTTTGCTTCAGTGTAAAAACAACTGATACGCCCACACAAACTTGCTCTATAGGCCTACTTCAGTTTATTACAAACAATGCAACCCCTTTAACAGTGCCTCAGCACCAAGCACCGAAATACAAATATAACCTCCAGATCTCTCTCTCTCTCTCTCTCTCTCTCTCACACCACCGCCCACTTCTTCACCACCTGTCCTCCCTACTTTTTATGACCAAGATACGCCACTGGTTTATTGTTACACCGAAAAAAAAAAAAAAAAAAAATTAATGAAAAAATTTTTATTATGAAATTAATGAAAAAATCCAAAAAATTAATGAATTTTAATTATTTTGAATGATTCGCAGAAACCATGGATTGTTTTCACATGTTTTGCTGCTTTGAATGTAATCATCTCGCGCATGCTCTTTACCATCTCCAAGGAACTCAGAGCGGAGCGGACGGGAGCCACAGTGGGGGCTGTAGGCTTTGCTTTGAGCAGCCGGTCTGGTGCGCAGCGGGGCGGAGCGGGGGTTGCTGACGGAGCATGTGGGATTTCGGGGTTAGCATGACATGTTGGTCATGTTGCTGTTAGTATAAACAAAACGTGTTGCACAATGCTTGCACACTGTTGCACTTTTATCCACAACTTTCTTTCCGCCGTCATCGTAGGTCACTCTAAATGCAAAGTGGTCCCATACAGCAGACCTATAAAGTGCTGCTGGCGCGTCTTCCAACACCTGTTCTTTGCCACTCGCCATTCCGACACAATTCTCCACAACAATTGATTTTTTTCTGCTACACCCGGCTACGCTGCTTCGCTTCTTCTTCTTCTTGTTTACTACTGGTGGTTGCTTTGGTCGCAGTACCGCCAGCTTCTGCTGTGAAGCGTAAACGCTTCGCCTATGAGAAAAAGGAGCAGCGCATGAACCGAACGAAACACACGCGAACCGAACCGAGACAGTAGAACCGAACGGTTCGGACGGTTTTCAAAAATCGTTCCATCCCTAGAATACACTATTGCTTTTTTGAAAACTTAGAAAAAGGGTGTGAATTTTGCTTTTGTGGATGGGAAGATGGTTGCGCGTCTTATTAGCTAACCCTTCTATCTGTGAAACAAATAAAGCTGCTACTGCTGTTTTGATTGGTTGAAAATTCAACATGGGAGGTAGGTCTCCAATCAGCTCAGACAATTTTACTAAATATCCCTCCCTTTTGACATGAGCTTTTAAAGATCAATACATGTAGTTAAATTTGAATTCCATATGGTATCAATCTGGCTTATGTTAGCTTAACTTTTGGCATGATTTTAATAAAAAAAATATAACAGTCAAGTGCTCAAAATATTTGTTTTTTCATGATTTAGTCCTTTAAAATCAAAGATTATTCAACTGTTAAAATAGGCTGTTGAATTTCCAAACCTAAGTCCAAAGTTTGAAAGTGTCTGGTCTTCACATAAACTTTTTAAACTATTTTAACTGAACTTTCTTAAAAAAAGAAAAAGGAATAACCAGAATAAAGCCCACCACACTTCTTTGGCTTACATTATTAAACCCTGTAATGCATGTAACCGTGCATTCCTTCCACTTCCACTAGTTGATCTTTCGCATGGAGCCCCAATGAAATACCCAACAATTTGTGGCCATAAAGTGACAAGATGTGGAAAAATTTTCTAAATGTAAATACACTTAAAGGCAATGTACGTCATTATAAAACCACAGTGTTTATTTCATTGCAGAGTAAAAAAAATCTTATCTTAAAAGCTTGTATGAAATCAGCAGGACGTTCTGCAGAACGAGTGTAGCTCAGTTTTGATTGCAGCGTGTGGGAGTTAAGTTCATCTCAGAGCTCCGATGCTGCAGAGGTGTTAGGCTTGGATTACAGAACTTCATTTTTTAAAGAAAGAACGACAAATTACTTGATTGCACTACAAAACGCTTTGATGTCCGGGGGTGTTTGTGAATTCTGGAAATGTTACACGTAACTATCACAAAAACTGAACTAAACCTGGTGGAGCAAGCACTCTAGGTGAACAAACCGTCACATTTACCAGTAGCCAAAGCATTTAACTAACATTTTTAGATGTTAAAGATGGTGAAGAGGGTGCTGCCGTTTGATCAGTCTATTGTCTTATAAAAGCTTTAAACGGAGTGGCTGTGCTTGGAGAAATGGGAAAAGTTCTCACACATTCATGCGTTCTGGATGTTAAGCAGTACTGTTGCTCTTTCATGCAAACTGCAGAGTGACTTCATTCATTACAAATCATCCCATGATTCACAAATCCCCACATCCTCTGTGGGGCTTCAATTCGCTTTTGGTTTTAAAGTACTTTTCAGAAATGCCTTCTTTAAGTCAGACTGAGGCGAAATCAAGTCATGCTTTTCTGTTGGTGACATTTTTGTTGTGCCTTTTTTTTTTACTGTGAGGAGAGGAGGTTTTTAAAAAGAGGTTGGTGCTGCTGCAGGAGAGAAGCAGCCTGTGTGCTGCAGTTTGATTGTCACCGGTGAGGCTTTTGGTTTTGCTGCTCATAGACTAAAGGAGAACGACTCCACATCTAATGCTTTCCAGAGACAGTTTTTTATGTTCCCTCCTTGAAGAAGCTGAACCTTATGAATCACATCCCCCCCTTTTTTAATATTGTTTTATTGAAAAATAAAACTCTTAAGGTTTTTGAAAGCTCAGACCTGCTGCTTTTATGAAAGGGAATTTATCGTTGACTCGAATGGTGGTCCTCTTTTAGACTTTAGGCTGTTGCAGAATTTCACCCTGAAATAAAATGCCTAATGTTTAGTCAAGCAAAGGAACAGAATAGAAAACGAAAAGAAATTATAGAAGAAACTATTTTTTTAATAAATGTCATATTTTTATAATTTATTTCTGTTTAAATGTAACATTGTTACTATCTGTTACAGGCGCCCTTATTTTGAAAAGAAACTCTTAACAGCAGAACGTGACCTTTAAGGAAAGGCAAATATGTCGTCATTGCTTAGGGAATAGCTGCAGTAAAATAGCTACTGTCATTAGCTTAGTGGATCTACAGGCAGGGTAACATCTGGAACAGAGAAAACCACAGCTGGGCTGTGTAAGGTTAGGACAGACGAAATAACCTGAGAGCTTCGTTTGAAATTTGCAGCAGCTTTAGATAACCAAGTTTTCATGACTAGTAGTCATCATCTACATACAGTACCAAACGGTTTCCAGGAAGCATGTCAGAAGGAATGTATGTTTTGTCCCACTGCTACAAAAGTATTCTGGTGAAGTTTGCTGAGGTCTTCAAGGAGTTTAGCCAATTTTGAAATCTGTTCCTTGGTCAAATAAGACTAAAACAGAGGGAACAACACCAGAGGTGGGTAGTAACTATTTACATATTCTCAGTTACATGTACTTAAGTAAATTGGTAGCAGTTTTGCTGCTTTGTTACCTATCGTGATTGACTTCACTCAATGATTAAAATGTTTGTTTTAAACTAAAATGCCTCATAGAGATACACACCTACTATTTTTATCTAGGTGGGATTTAGTTTTATACTCTGGTTTCAGTGGGTTCCCTGCTGAAGTTTGCCTTGCCTTTTGGAGGTCTAGTGTATGCTCTGTATCTTGTTACTTGAAGTACCGTAATTTTCGGACTATAAGCCGCACCTGAATATAAGCCACAGAAGCTAAATTGCATGATTTGTACACATACAAGTCGCACTGGACTATAAGCCGCAGGTTTTTTTATGTTTAATTACCATATAGGTTCGTGCACAGAGAGGATTGTCGGGAAAGAGGCAACTGTTTGGGGAAGCTCCTATTTATTAACATTTCAACACAATTGAATTGAGACAATTCTTACTGCTGGCGTCTCCAACGTCTCACCATTGACTCGTTGATTCCAAGGTTACGTTTCAATGTCTGTTTTCCATAATGAGGGTGTCACACAAACTGTCTTGCACTCGCAATGTCCGTCTTTCTTGGAGTCTGCTTCCGGAGGACGTCCGCATTCCCACGCGCAAGGCTACTTGTGTGTTGAAGCAAATGTTACGTCAACATGGTGGATGGTAAAATCCATAGATTTAGGTCCCGTATTACCCTAGTGGCCGTTAGCTGTAAAAGTCCATAGATAAGCCGCATTGTTATATAAGCCGCAAGGTCGAAAAAATTGTCGGAAAATGGGGAAAAAGTCGCGGCTTATAGTCCGAAAATTACGGTAAGTTACCCCAGTGATTCCCGATTTCCCATTCCTGGGGTCCGCGAGTGCATTGCAAGGAGGTACGTGAAAATATTTTATTTTTTACGTCGTAAAATAAAATAGAATTGGAAAAATTAAAGTTTTTGTCAACCAAAAAAGTTATTTTTTCTTTGAGTTCACCTTCAGCTGTGACACACATGAAAAGCAAGCAGAGGAACAGCCTGGTATCTGTTGATTTTCACACTTAGCTATCAGAGCTCATCGAAGAAGCTCAGGTGTCTTGATGGGGAAAAAAAAAAGGAAAACTAATAGTTTTTTATTCTGTATTTTGTTCCCAATTCATCACGATTAAATGTGGTTATTGGGGAGTTACTCAGAGGAGTTCCAGTTTTATAAACACAACTTTATAGTATAAATTTTGTATTTATTTCTATTCCGTACTGACGTCCAGGCAACTTATTTATGTGTTGTTTTTGATTTTTTGAGATAAAAAGAATAAAATGCCTAATGCTATTTTCAGACCGCAAGCGCTGGAAGCAGCAAAAAAGCTTCTGCTGCTTGTTGTTTGCAACTTGTACATATTAAGGTCCGATGCACGTCAAGTGCATCTTTGACGCTCCTGAAGCGCCTCCAGTAAAGTTTATCCAGATGCGTCTGATGCTCCTGTGTTCAATGACAGAGAGCGGTTTTGCTATATTTGCTGTTATAATTGGGTAAAAAGTAGTTTTAATATGTTTTAAAGTGAGAAAGTCCACCTGAAAATATAATCTGTGCACTTAATTCATCAAGATTAAGATCTTACCTTCAAGTGTTATTTTCGCTATTAAGCTATTTTCCGCTACTATACGCAGTGCGGCGGCTGGAAGGCGTTTTTCATGTGCGTAATCCAAACTGCAGGCACCAGAATAATAAAAGTGCTCATATTTTGACATTTTAAGTTAATTTAGGCGTTAATAAAAAGTTTCAGAGGAGTGATCATAGCGATCTGCATCAGCAGTGTTGTGTCTGTCTCCCTGCCAGCTCCCAGATCAGCTTCTCTGATTGGTTGATGTGGGACGTCAAGCAGCACATTTTTCAAACTTCAGCAGCTGCTGCTTGTGCAGATACTCAAAAGCTTATTAGGCACTGCTTCACCCGCTTCGATGCTGTAAGATCTGCTGCTCCTGCTGCTCAAAACGCGCTGCAGGACCTTCTTGATTCGCCTAGGTGCACATAAACCTTAGACTTTGCATGTAAACCAGCTGCTTCTGCAGCATGCGGTCTGAACGTAGCATAAGAATTAAATGCTCAAGTTTAATTAAAGTAGTCTTTATTTTATATTCAGTTATTGCACATTCCACTTTTGGACAATCATCTAAACCTTTTACTGAGGGGGGTACACATGGTAAGGCAAAATTCACAAAGGGATACACAAGGTTACACAATATTGTAACCTATATGCACAACATTAATTAGGTATTGATTTCATAAGATTTTAGCAAAAATAAAGTCTGAAAAGTGTTTTTTCTACCTGAAATAGTTCTTTTGTAATTATTGCATTCTTTTTCTGATTCATTGGAACTGCAGTTTGTATATAACTTCACTGGCTGTGTAAGTTTGCATCATTTGTAAACCGTTAAATCAGCTCTAATGATGAGTAGTAAGTAGATCAACTACTTATTTCTCTGCTTTCTCCCTCTTACTGGTGTTAAAATTTTCTGTAGTAGTGCTATTTTCAGTTTAGTACAACTTTACCCACCTCTGCACACTACACAAGTTTCCTCACTTTTAATCTGCTCCCTAAATTGAGAAAGTCTGGAGTAGTTGTGGTCAGTCAGCAGGACAAGTAGGCACAAAAATCTGTTTGAAATGGGACAAAGATCGGGGCCAGCAAGTCTGACAGAAAAAAAACGACCCAACCTCAATGTTATTAAAAAGAATAGGGAAAAAAGAAGAAAAAGGGTTTGAATTCTTTCTCATGAATCTGAACATCTGAACAAAGCACCAACCTGCTTGCTCTCACCTGTGACCAACAGCCAAAGGAAAATAGAGGCTGGAGTATTTTTTATTTTTTTTTCCTCATAAGCTTGTATTACAAAACATTATTGGGAAAATAAATAACTTCAGTTGAAATAATAAAAACTATCCCCTAACTCTGTTCATTTAGTAATAAAAACAATTCAAAAGCAACAACAGCAGCTGTTTAAAAAATATATATATATATATATTAAAATAAATAAATTCACTTACAGTATAGCCCTTAAATGTGACGAGAACTATTGTCAAAATGAAATGAATCATTTTCTTCCTTTCTTATTCCTGATGTATATTTTTACTATCCTGCCCAAACATTATGCTGCATTTTAAGATGAGACATTTGGAAATTGAAACCATTGATGGTCATCAACACCTCAAATAACTGTTCCAAACTTTTAACATGAGTGTAACACAATATATATATAACCACTAGGCCGCCACTTCCTGTACATCGTGTTACTGTAATTAAGAAGAGCCTTCTTACTCACAGAACTGCCAAATTTGACAGATGAAATCTTTAGTGAAATGACAAGCATGGTTCAATTTTTGAATTTACTGAAGCAACTGAAAGAGTTTCAAACACAATTCAAGTTTTTGTATCCTTAAAAGGGAACTTTTTTTTACATTTGGCCCTTGATTTTACATTATTACATCATGTTCTTCTCACCCATAAAATTTTTGTGTCATTTGGAGCTGTTCTGAAGATATTCCATTAGGTTATATCCAAGTAACGTCTTCCTATTGGCAGCGAGTTGAAGGCACAAACTGAACTGTTCATAATTTATCATTTATGGTACGCCAGCATTCATCACATGTAGGCGAATCACTGTCCCCCAGACAACCGCCCTTATATATTTTATATTAATATTTTTTTAAACAAAGCGGAGTGTGTATGACGTCGTCCGTGCACGGTGGCTACCATTCATTCATCCTGTCCGCTGAACTGCTGCTAGTTTTACTCACATGCCTGGAAGATGTCTAGTGCTACTACCACAGATGATCTCGGTCTCGAAATGGAATGGAACGATTCAGATTAGCTAGCTGAATGAATAGAATGGGTAGAGCGTAGCCGCCTGTGGCCCGGGCTGCCTGTCATAACTCCAGTCCGCATGTGCGGATGACGTCATACACACTCCGCTTTGTTTTTAAAAGATATATATATAAAAAATCTAACATGGATGTCTGGGGAACAGTGATTCGCCTACATGTCATGAATGCTGGCGTACCATAAAGAATAAATTATGAACAGTTTAGTTTGTGCCTTCAACTCGTTGCCCATAGGAAGACGTTACTTGGATATAACCTAACGGAATATCTTCAGAAGGGCTCCAAATAACACAAAACTCATATGGGTGAGTAGAACATGATGTAGTAATGGAAAATCAAGGGGCCAATGTAAAAAAAACGAAGTTCCCCTTTAACATTGAGACTGTATCGGGTGCTGCAGGGTCCTGCCTGTAACTCTGTAACAGTAGCCGTTCAGCTAAAGCTCACCTCTATAGAGCCAGATAGCCATTTAGGATCAAGGAAAGCAACTTTTAAAGCAGTAGAAACACTTTAAAATCGTTTCTTTCTCATATCAAACTGACTACTGTAGATAGCCAAATGGTCAAATACCCCTCTATTTGCTCTAACCTTTTGAAATATTGGCAGAAAGGACTAAATAAAGAAAACAAAAAAATATATGCTTCAGCAGTGAAAGATTAATTTCTTTGGAGGCTTTTTACACATCAGTAATAGAGGTTTTTCTATATGAAACATTTTTTTACTGGAAAGTCCAGACTTAAATGTCTCTATAGGAGCTGCAGTGAGTCTTAGAATAAATTTAGCCTTAACTCAGTGTTTGTCCAATGTGAGCTGAATCAATAATACCTTTTGCCTTATTTAGTTTTTGCTATTGATCGTCCTTCTTAAGGCTTTCTGGGACTTTTCTTAAGTGAGCTGAAAGTCTCTTTTCTCCAACAGCTACCCTGCTGTCTGTGACTTTCTGCAACACAATAACTTATTATCCATCATCCGGGCCCATGAAGCACAGGACGCTGGGTGAGTGTTATTGCTTTCTTTGTCTTTTCACATCACACTGTCACATAGCCGAGTGGCTGAGGGCAGGGAATGAAATGAAAAGTCTCAGGAGGTTTCTTTAAGCCTGTCTGGGGAGCAGGATGGGTGCAGTGTGAACTTTGGGTTAATCCGAGAAATGAAAATGAAGCCAGCTCTGGAGAGCGAGCAGGCCACATGTGATGCAACACGGATGAGTCATGCAGGCATCGCTGAGCTCTGATTCAAAAAGTTAAGGTTGACGGGAACTCGCAGTTACAGCTGCAACACTGTGAAAAGGAGACCCAGCTGGACGGGAAGGTTTTCCCTCGATTTTAAGATGATGAATTCTTCAAAGAAAGATTGAAAAGAACTAAAGAGGCAGGTTATTGGATGTATTTTTGTGATTTTCTCTATTTTTTTACCATGCACAGAAGGAGGGAAGACTCCTCCCCAGCTAGTTGTTTACCATTTTACTCCCACTGTGCAGTCACATGGGACACCTCCCTGCATCCCAGATGAGACTCTGGCCACAATTCTAATTGTACTAGTCTGCATCATTTATGTCCGCCAAAACATAAACAAGAAAACATTTACGGACACATGGAGCATGTTGGAAATCTCATGCAGCAGCTGGACTCGGATATTGACAGTTTATCCAGAAACTCTGCACTTTACAGCTATATCCCATTACTTCTGCCTTGTTTGATTCGCAACACTGGGATCTGCTCTCCTGAGAGGTGTCCACAGACATCAGTTTGAAACAAACGCAGACCCAAAGTGAAAACAAAAGAGCCATAAAAACGTCAACACTGATCCCATCACGGCGGCCCTATTTGACCTGAAAGTAACTCAACGCTTTTCTTTCTGACATTTTAACAGATATCGCATGTACAGAAAGAGTCAGACCACTGGCTTCCCTTCCCTCATCACCATCTTCTCAGCTCCAAACTATCTAGATGTCTATAACAACAAAGGTAAGTCTGCAGAGGCTTTGCAGGTTGAGTGACCGTGTCGAATTAAGGTTCTTTGTTTGAGATTAGCTGGTTTTAGAACCTTTTTTAAGGATTTATACCATAATTTTTGGGTGAAATTTATGTCTGATCCTGTTTATTTTTTTCCTGAAATTATAAACCAGATTATAAAGTACTAAACGTGAATTACCTATGTTGTCTCATTGCTATCTATACCTTTGTAGGACATTTTAAAGCCCCAGTTTGGGGCTGTACTAAATGAATTATAAATGATCAAGAGGAGTACGCTGGTGCCTCATCATTAAGCTTGAAAGAACTACTACAGCCGTCTGCACAAGTTGAACTCTGTCAGGTGATGAGTAACAGAACGATATATAATTCAGATGATTTTTTAAGAGAGGTGGGTGACATGTAGTTTAAACATAACTATTGTATAAGAAAGGTTTTAGCTTTAGAAGGCTCTAGTGATTAAATCACAAGGAGAAACTGGCTTTACTTTAGCCCATTCTTTCTGACGGGAGGAAGGGAAATCGATCCGTATCACCTTTGACAAATGTGCTGATATAACGATGAAACTCATGGAAAATCTCTCCAGAGATAAGGCTGGAAGGAGCATAAGTTCACCTGCAGATATGACTTCTGGAAATAATGAAAGGAACTGATTACCGTTGCAACAGAGCTAGTCTCTGCTGGACTACACTGCCCTGTTTCTTACATGACGGTAAAATAAGCTTCGTGGTTATATTTAATTAAAGGTAAGGTGGAGGATTTCGCAGAGTTTTTTTTAAAAGACCCGCCTTCTCCACTTAAAGAAAAAAAGCACATGCACAACCCTGTACCCGGTCCGGAAAGGGAACACCTATTAAACATGTGCAAGAGCATGCAGGAGCACATTTCTCATGCACGCTCTGTTTCAAAGTTGCTGTTTGCATCGCTCATACAAGCTTACTTTACAACAGAAGATTTGACATTTTTCCACTATGTCAGACTCACCCCATTTTCAAAGAACCTCTGTGAGAAAGGTGAGCCTCAATGACCAGCTGAAACTGTAGCTCACCACATATTTACGTTTAAAATTGCGCATGCACAGAAAAAGCTAACTGGGGACGAGCACGTAGGACGGCCTTACGTAAACATATCCCCAGAATGACTGACAATTAGGAGGACCACTTATTTTGATGATCCACCTGGAAAAAGAACATCCTACACTATACCTTTAACTAACATGACTTTAATGAATTGGCTCTCCTCCTGGTAAAAGCTACATAGATGTAGACTTTTTTTTTTACATGGTCTTTGCTTGTTTTTCTTTTCTTGCTCACTTTCTCTTCAGTTTCGCTGGGAAAAGAGGCATAGATGGTTAATTTTGATAGAAAACTGCAATTAGAATGATCTATGATCATCTTTGTGTTTGTGTGTTATATACTCCTCACACATATGCAGGTGAATTGTGTATAGATAATAAATTTGTCCCGTTCCTGTTATAGTAATCAGACATTTTAACATGACACAGTGTCTTTCATTGGATGCACCACAATCTATTTATCTCTCTACTTTCATATTTAATGTGATTATTAGTTTTTAGCACAGTATAACATTTAGAAAGTAATACTGGAATTTTTCATAATAAGAACCCCAATTAGTTAGATATATCCTCTTTAAAGGCTTCTGGTAAATATTTTGATATAAAATATTTTTCATAAAAGAACAACACAGTGTTGAGGTGCAGTTTTAGATGGATTTCATAGAAAAGGTAAATATAGGCTCTTATGAAAATGCGGCTCTTCTGTTGGCTGATCTGGCACTTTCACGGCTCTAGCTGCTTGCTTGGCCACTATATAACATTTCCCAGACCTTAGCTTTCATTTCTGTCCCCACAGTTGTTGTTTTTGTCTGTTGTCAGACCTTTGTCTCCAACCTTTGTTTATGCCCATATATAGAACACAGACACAATTAAAAGCACTTTGGAGAGGACTGAGCAACCTGACACCTTTCTCTTTAATGGTTTCTGCATCATAATCATACATAACCTCTTGGTGATCCTACAGAGAATAGAAGTGCCTCATATCCATCGCGCAGCTCAGGTGGTTCACATCATTGTGTTGTAAAATAGCCTGATCCTTTTTAAGTTTTCGCGTTCTGGTGCCTATTAGGCGCCGTCTCTGCAACGAGCATGAGCCTGGGTTGGCTTTGTGCTGCAAGTCGGGCAGTATCTGCTCTTGCTGGGTGGGGTGGGATGGAGGATGGATGTGGTGTTGGGCCAAGCACAGGAAATAGAAATGGGAGGAAAAGAGTGATGAGGCTTGGGCATGCTGTTTTGCAACCCCTCTCTGTGATGAAATGCCATAACGCTGCAGTTTTGCTGTTGTAAAGGACACTTACCACAGGAGCTAGGGCCTTTCCTTTTCTCCTGGCCTGTTAGCAAGTATACAGTTTTTTAATATCTGCTTTTATCACTTACAGTCCTTTTTATTTGTATTTCTTATTTATTTATCTCACAAGTTTTGTCCTTCACAGACCTAGAAATAGCTTGCAGAAATATTGCAGCTGTCAGGGTGGTCATTTATCTTGGGGAACATTTTTGTTCCAAGTAGTCTTGAAGTCAAAGCAATGCAAACACACACTGGTGACAGGCATGTATTGGTTGAAGGTTTGGCTACTTACCACTTGGAAACATCGTTTGCATCCTTTAAATGTGGTTTGCAGAAGTTGAAATATCTCCTTTTGGCTGCCAATTCCTTTCTAAACCGAAGTGTTATCAGACGGGGAAGATTGCTGTTCGCGTTTTGGTTCTTAAATTCTTATCTTTTAACTTTCTGTCAAAACTTTCTTTTTACTCATCTGTTTTCTTTCGTATTTGTTTATTTAGATTTTTTTGTCTCTTTATCTAGTTGTGGTCTCGTAGTGATTGTCTGTCCTGTTTATATTTTTATTTGCTGCACCTAATCATATAAAATGTCATCTATAAGGGAAGTTTGTTTTATTGATATTGCTAAAAAAAAACTTTTAATAAGCTGCCCTTCAAAATGTCATTAACCCAGACCCCAACTATTAACTGTTTCTAAGTATTTTGTGTAAGAGCAGTAATGCAATGAGACAAACCGCAGGAAAAGAACATATTATTTCCTTCTCATGAGATAAAAAACGGTTTGAGTTGTTTTTAAGTTCAGTTTTGATTTTTTTTTATTCTTTTTCACCCCATGAGATACTGTTGACAACAATAAGTGCAAGACTGTGACTGGAAGGAATATATATATACACACATACATATATATATGTACACTATATTGCCAAAAGTATTTGCTCACCTGCCTTGACTCACATATGAGCTTAAGTGACATCCCGTTCCTAATCCATAGGGTTCAATATGACGTCGGTCCACCCTTTGCAGCTAGAACAGCTTCAACTCTTCTGGGAAGGCTGTCCACAAGGTTTAGGAGTGTGTTTATGGGAATTTTTGACCATTCTTCCAGAAGCGCATTTGTGAGGTCGCACACTGATGTTGGACGAGAAGGCCTGGCTCTCAGTCTCCGCTCTAATTCATCCCAAAGGTGTTCTATCGGGTTGAGGTCAGGACTCTGTGCAGGCCAGTCAAGTTCATCCACACCAGACTCTGTCATCCATGTCTTTATGGACCTTGCTTTGTGCACTGGTGCACAGTCATGTTGGAAGAGGAAGGGGCCAGCTCCAAACTGTTCCCACAAAGTTGGGAGCATGGAATTGTCCAAAATGTCTTGGTATGCTGAAGCATTCAGAGTTCCTTTCACTGGAACTAAGGGGCCAAGCCCAGCTCCTGAAAAACAACCCCACACCATAATCCCCCCTCCACCAAACTTTACACTTGGCACAATGCAGTCAGACAAGTACCGTTCTCCTGGCAACCGCCAAACCCAGACCCGTCCATCAGATTGCCAGATGGAGAAGCGCGATTCGTCACTCCAGAGAACGCGTCTCCACTGCTCTAGAGTCCAGTGGCGGCGTGCTTTACACCACCGCATCCGACGCTTTGCATTGCACTTGGTTATGTATGGCTTGGATGCAGCTGCTCGACCATGGAAACCCATTCCATGAAGCTCTCTGCGCACTGTTCTTGAGCTAATCTGAAGGCCACATGAAGTTTGGAGGTCTGTAGTGATTGACTCTGCAGAAAGTTGGCGACCTCTTCGCACTATGCGCTTCAGCATCCGCTGACCCCGCTCCGTCAGTTTACGTGGCCTACCACTTCGTGGCTGAGTTGCTGTCGTTCCCAAACACTTCCATTTTCTTATAATACAGCTGACAGTTGACTGTGGAATATTTAGGAGCGAGGAAATTTCACGACTGGATTTGTTGCACAGGTGGCATCCTATCACAGTTCCACGCTGGAATTCACTGAGCTCCTGAGAGCGACCCATTCTTTCACAAATGTTTGTAAAAACAGTCTGCATGCCTAGGTGCTTGAATTTATACACCTGTGGCCATGGAAGTGATTGGAACACCTGATTCCAATAATTTGGATGGGTGAGCAAATACTTTTGGCAATATAGTCACTATATTGCCAAAAGTATTTGCTCACCTGCCTTGACTCACATATGAGCTTAAGTGACATCCCGTTCCTAATCCATAGGGTTCAATATGACGTCGGTCCACCCTTTGCAGCTAGAACAGCTTCAACTCTTCTGGGAAGGCTGTCCACAAGGTTTAGGAGTGTGTTTATGGGAATTTTTGACCATTCTTCCAGAAGCGCATTTGTGAGGTCGCACACTGATGTTGGACGAGAAGGCCTGGCTCTCAGTCTCCGCTCTAATTCATCCCAAAGGTGTTCTATCGGGTTGAGGTCAGGACTCTGTGCAGGCCAGTCAAGTTCATCCACACCAGACTCTGTCATCCATGTCTTTATGGACCTTGCTTTGTGCACTGGTGCACAGTCATGTTGGAAGAGGAAGGGGCCAGCTCCAAACTGTTCCCACAAAGTTGGGAGCATGGAATTGTCCAAAATGTCTTGGTATGCTGAAGCATTCAGAGTTCCTTTCACTGGAACTAAGGGGCCAAGCCCAGCTCCTGAAAAACAACCCCACACCATAATCCCCCCTCCACCAAACTTTACACTTGGCACAATGCAGTCAGACAAGTACCGTTCTCCTGGCAACCGCCAAACCCAGACCCGTCCATCAGATTGCCAGATGGAGAAGCGCGATTCGTCACTCCAGAGAACGCGTCTCCACTGCTCTAGAGTCCAGTGGCGGCGTGCTTTACACCACCGCATCCGACGCTTTGCATTGCACTTGGTTATGTATGGCTTGGATGCAGCTGCTCGACCATGGAAACCCATTCCATGAAGCTCTCTGCGCACTGTTCTTGAGCTAATCTGAAGGCCACATGAAGTTTGGAGGTCTGTAGTGATTGACTCTGCAGAAAGTTGGCGACCTCTTCGCACTATGCGCTTCAGCATCCGCTGACCCCGCTCCGTCAGTTTACGTGGCCTACCACTTCGTGGCTGAGTTGCTGTCGTTCCCAAACACTTCCATTTTCTTATAATACAGCTGACAGTTGACTGTGGAATATTTAGGAGCGAGGAAATTTCACGACTGGATTTGTTGCACAGGTGGCATCCTATCACAGTTCCACGCTGGAATTCACTGAGCTCCTGAGAGCGACCCATTCTTTCACAAATGTTTGTAAAAACAGTCTGCATGCCTAGGTGCTTGAATTTATACACCTGTGGCCATGGAAGTGATTGGAACACCTGATTCCAATAATTTGGATGGGTGAGCAAATACTTTTGGCAATATAGTGTATATATATACACATATATATATACACATATATATATATATATATATATATATATATATACATACATATATACACACATATATATATATATGTATATATGTGTATATATTCACCGGCTACTTTATTAGGTACCCCATGCTAGTAATGGGTTGGACCCCCTTTTGCCTTCAGAACTGCCTCAATTCTTCGTGGCATAGATTCAACATGGTGCTGGAAGCATTCCTCAGGCAGTTTGGTCCATATTGACATGATGGCATCACACAGTTGCCGCAGATTTGTCGGCTGCACATCCATGATGCGAATCTCCCGTTCCACCACATCTCAAAGATGCTCTATTGGATTGAGATCTGGTGACTGTGGAGGCCATTTGAGTACAGTGAACTCATTGTCATGTTCAAGAAACCAGTCTGAGATGATTCCAGCTTTATGACATGGCACATTATCCTGCTGAAAGTAGCCATCAGAAGTTGGGTACATTGTGGTCATAAAGGGATGGACATGGTCAGCAACAATACTCAGGTAGGCTGTGGCGTTGCAACGATACTCAATTGGTACCAAGGGGCCCAAAGAGTGCCAAGAAAATATTCCCCACACCATGACACCACCACCAGCAGCCTGAACCGTTGATACAAGGCAGGATGGATCCATGCTTTCATGTTGTAGACGCCAAATTCTGACCCTACCATCCGAATGTCGCAGCAGAAATGGAGACTCATCAGACCAGGCAACGTTTTTCCAATCTTCTATTGTCCAATTTCGATGAGCTTGTGCAAATTGTAGCCTCAGTTTCCTGTTCTTAGGTGAAAGGAGTGGCACCCGGTGTGGTCTTCTGCTGCTGTAGCCCATGTGCCTCAAAGTTCGACGTACTGTGCGTTCAGAGATGCTCTTCTGCCCACCTTGGTTGTAACGGGTGGTTATTTGAGTCACTGTTGCCCTTCTATCAGCTCGAACCAGTCTGGCCATTCTCCTCTGACCTCTGGCATCAACAAGGCATTTCCGCCCACAGAACTGCCGCTCACTGGATGTTTTTTCTTTGTCGGACCATTTTCTGTAAACCCTAGAGATGGTTGTGTGTGAAAATCCCAGTAGATCAGCAGTTTCTGAAATACTCAGACCAGCCCTTCTGGCACCAACAATCATGCCACGTTCAAAGTCACTCAAATCACCTTTCTTCCCCATACTGATGCTCGGATTGAACTACAGGAGATTGTCTTGACCAAGTCTACATGCCTAAATGCACTGAGTTGCCGCCATGTGATTGGCTGCTTAGAAATTAAGTTTTAACGAGCAGTTGGACCTAATAAAGTGGCCGGTGAGTGTATATATTTATATATATATGTATATGTATATACATATCACTTTTTTTTCAAAAAGCCAGCAAAAACAGTCCAACTGCCTTAAGTTTAGAATATGTGTCACACTGGAAAAAATATGAACATGATGATGATGTGGACTAAATTTCAGCCACATACTGGGATGGTTCTTCCAGTCTCAGTTAATGGATTTATCAGTGTCCTCCTGCTTTGGTGTTTCTGTGGAACGGTGAAAGTGCTCCATTATGTCCTACCTAAAGCGGCCTTGATGTGGCCTCCCTCTCATTGCAGCTGCATCAGAGAAGCTAGCTTGTTGAGGTATTTTCAATTAGCCCTCCCCTGAGCGCTTTTTAAGTGGTCTCTCAGATTTGTGGCCTTATTCCACATGTTTTCTGTCATTTTAACTTTCTTTTCTCTCCCTTAAGGTCATACTTAAATAAATCCTGTGTAAGACTTTGCAATTTTCTCCCTACTGTTGCATTTGTTCGGGCTTGTGTTGTGACCAAAAATGTGTAAACAAAGTATATTATATCTGTATTTTCAGCACATTTTAGTTAGTTTTGATAATGAACAATACAGATGCAGTTGGCTAACGGTGTTTCAGTTTTAATTACTGTATTTAATTCAGTTAAAATATTTTCCTCAAATCATTTTTTGTTTATTTTCTTCACCTTTTTGGCCAAAAAGCAACAGGTTGCTCACTAGATGTAAAAAGATGTAAAATCTCCATGTTACTGTATTTTTGTTTGCAAGTTTCTTCTTAATAAAGGAAATCTAAATTCCCTCTCGCTGTTGCTGCTCCTCCACCCAGTCCCTGTATGTGAGCTTCATTAGTAGAACCCAAACCTGCCCAATGAATCGCGTTGCTCTCAGCTTCGTCCACCGACCAACGTCCCTGTGATTGATGGCCAGTAGAGTGGGCACATAAATCTTAAAGGCGAAAGAGGAGGCATCAGCAGCTCCCATCAATCCTGCATGGATGGAGGTTGGAGGCAAGGCATCAGCCAATGAGACGTCTCCACGTGGGAAGAAAATAATGTGGTGAAAAAAATCCGCCTCTGCTCAAAGTGGAGGAGGCTGGAGTAAATGGAAGTTGTAGCTGAGGCAGAATAATAAAACCTATGAATGATGAGGAGGAAGTGACTCTCTAAAGAAGCCACCTATTGCTTCTTCAGCTGCGGAGCATTTAAATGTGTCTGTGGGGTGTTCAGGTGTGTGCTGGCTGACCGTCAGTCAAGCAGACCCTCAAAGGAGGCTGTGTTTTAAATGGAAATGCAGCAGCAGGGAAGTGACGGTTTTCCCAGTTTGCTCTGTCACAGTTTGACTCGTGAAACCACTGCTGTTTAGAAAGAGAGCAGTTGACAGGTTGAGGAAATGCCTCTCAGAAACTCGGAACAAACTGAAATCAACATTTATAAAAAACTATGAAAAGATCCCAATGCGAAGAGGACAGGTACCGCTTTATTCTTTCGTTTCCTCGCCGTGTGGGTTGAAACGGAACGGGATGATCAGCCAACGGCTCCTGCCGCTGGAATACAGAGCAGCCCGGAAGCCGGAGCGCTGTGGGGAATTAATTTCTCCCCTCTCGTGTCGTCGTGCCTGGAAGAGAAGGAGAATATCCCCTGCCTGCAGATGCTCCTCCATCTGTTATTCCTCCGGCCCTTGCCGGGCTTCCCTTTTTAGTTTGCTGTAAATATAACTTTTCCCATCGAGTCCAACAAGACAAACCAGAACTTACTGATTGTTACTCAGTCTGTACATGTTTAGCAAGTGAAGATTATTAATTATTGGGCACGACATTTTGTCATGCTGCAAGCTGCAATGCCTCTGCACCTTTGGTCTTCAGTGTCCTGGTGACAGAGTAATATACAGTTGTTAGCGAAAGTCTTCAGATATGTGGACTTTTTCAAGTTTTATTTGGATGTTTGTTTTCTCTTTATTTACGCAGGAAGCAAAAAGGCAAAGATTTAGAGATCTGGGGTTGAACCCTGTGTCAAGCCTGCGTATGATGAGCAGTTGCTTCACCACTGTGCCCCCAAACTAAACTTCTTCACCTTTATGGAGCAGAAACCCTGATTGTAAAAATGGTTTAAGCTAGAATGCTATCTGCTGACAGCTGCGAAAAGGCTTGAGATTGTAGTGCAGGTTTATGTTCCAGCAGGACTACAAGCCTGAATATACAGCCAGAGCTCCACTGCCATGGTTTAGATCAAAGCTTATTCATGTCTTACAAGGGTTCAGGGGTCCAGACCTAAATGTTGTAAAGTTTATTTTGCAAGACTTAAAAATGACCAGGCTTTCAGTCACTTTTTATCCAGTGGGTTTAAGCTTGTGTCTTGTGTTTAAGCTGGTGAGGATCCAACAGACCTGCAGCTCTAATTTCAATAAATGGTTCTTCTATAGCAGGTTGAGTGAACTACAAAAGCACACCTTTTTTTTCTTTGACTTTATGTAAAACTAAATAAAATATCCACTCCTTTTTTTTGGTTATTGGATAAAATCCCATGGAATGCATTTTGAGCTGTTGGTTGTGATGCATCATGATGCTTAGAGCAAAGGGTGTGAATTCTTTTAGTAGCCACTGTAAGTACGATAATAAATCATAATCCGAAGGCTCGACTGTTAAAATTCAGCGATGAGAGGTGCAGTAAATGCCTTCCATCCATGGATCTCACTCTTCTGAGGGTCTAGTACTGAATGTAATGAACCCAGAAGACCTGAATGGCTGCCTTTGAATACTAACCAACTGAAACTTTACACTGCAGGCAATGGAGACGGATATGCAGGCAGGATTCGGTGCTGGGGAAAGACGGCGGGAATCTCCCTGTGGTCTCAAAACAGATTCAACAGTGCTCGTTACCAGGGAAACCGGCTGGAGGCACTCCCTATTGAATAATTGATGAGCGGGTATCACATTACAATATCTCTCTGTCAGTTTTCTAAGGGTTTGAGCCTCAGTCTCCTTTCTGGGCTTCCAGAGCAGGAGAGACCTCTAGTGGCGGAAATGTAGGGTCACATGAGGCTGCGGCGATAAACAAAGCTGTGCTGGAATTAGAAATATATTTGCTTTAAGGTTGGGAGCTTCCTCATAACAAAAAGAGCACCTGCACGATGCAGGAAAATATTTGCCTCCCAGTTTCTTTAAAGGGAATCTGATTGAAAGTAGTCACAGCAGGGGAGCTGACCTTTTCTGCTCTTGTCTTGTTTTCCTCTCTCTTGATCTCCATGGCTGCATTCAATCAAGTCGCCTCAACGATGTTTATGCAGCAAAGTGATGTTTATGCAATGCCTTCCCACATGTGCGGCTGCCTTTAATGCCCGCCAGCGCACCCTCAGCTCTGTCTGAGGGACGCACATCAGACTTCTGTTGGCATTGATGATAATAGCGCATTAATTATACAAGTCGGATGGTTAATCCATTCAGGGAGCTCTAAGTTTGGATTTGAGAAGGTGAAGACAACAGAAGTCCCAGCTTTAAATCTTTGGTTATGGGACTTCGCCTACCAGAACACAATGATATGAATCCCATGGTGGAATCTCCTGGTGAGCAGCCTGGAGAAACGACACTTAAAATGTCTTGGGGTCTTTTAAGGTCTTTAAAAGCCTTGCTTGAAACTTATGCCTTTTTTTATCAGTGTTAATCCTGTACTTACACCTTGCCATAAAGACGAAAATAAATAAAATCTATATTTTAACTGCAGGAACTTCCAACCAATGTCCAAAAGACATTGATTACATTGTTGATGGCTGAGAAGCCATACTAATAGATGAGATATGTGGAAAACAGACAAATGGAAACATAAGTGAAGGAGTTGTCTTCAAGAGGGATGATAAAATATGGAGCAGGAGATTGATGGACGGACAGATTGTGTCCTTGTTCTGATTTACTGAGTGCAAAATATGGTGAATATAACCTTTGGTCATGAATTGAGGACACAACTAGCTAAAATGAGCCAGATTACATTATCAGCTTTGAAAAATTATCCAAGAGGTCAGGAGAGGTTTTTTTTTTTTTTTTTTTGCAGTAGTGTTCTGTGGACGTTTTAAAACAGGGGTATCCAACCCTGGTCCTCAAGATTTACTGTTTTAGATGCATCCCTGCTGCAACAAAGGCTGCTTTCACACTGCAGGCCTTGATGCTAAATTCCAATTTTTTTTTTTGTGAAATACGATTTTTTTTTTGCCTTTCCAAATATATGCGACTTGTATGTGATCTCCTGTGTGAACTGCAGTCATACAACGCAAGTATCCCGCATGCGCAGTAGAGGACACAATGACGTCACAGGCCAGCTTGCTCCATGTTTACAGAATTGTAGCGCCGGCGTGCATCTAGCGGTCTTTTCCAACCATAAAAACACAATCTTTTCAATATGTTTAAACATAAATACTGCTCTCCGCATCATCATCTGCCATGGTTGTTTTTCTTGCCGCTTCTGTGTAGCAAGACGCAGAATAGTGACCTTTGTCGGGTATTGATGATGTTCAGGTCGGATGAATGCGACCTGGCCGTTCACACACAGGTCGCATTTGAAAAGATCAGATTGGTATCGGATTCAGGACCACATAGCCAAGTGGCCTGGGTCGGATTGGAAAACATCGGATCTGTGTTGTTCAGACTGTCATGAAAAGATCAGATACAGGTCGCATATGGGCAAAAAAATCAGATTTGGGTCACTTCAGGCTGCAGTGTGAACGTAGCCAAAGTGAATTCACATGACTGTATTACCTCTTCAGCCGGGCATTAAGTTCAGTAAATGCCTGTTAATGAGCCATTCATCTGATTCAGCCGTGTTGGATCAGTGATGTATCTAAAAGCTGCAGGAAAGTAGATCTTCAGGACCAGGGCTGGAGAACCCTGTACTAAAGGCTCTTTAGATATAGACACAACAACATTCCAGATGAAAGCAGTTTTGACTTTCCTTTAAAGGGTCTCTCCGAGATATAAAGTGTGGAGCTCTATCATTCAGTAGGGGAAACACGGAATAAAGTCCCCGCTTAACTTGAGGTGGTTAGGGCTTTCCTCAGAGGAGACAGAACGGCAGACCCTGGAGTCTCCCTCCAACAGATGGACAATATGAGGAAGTCATGTTTTTTGACAACTTCTTCATCCTTCAGTTGATTGCTTACTGTATGTCCGGATCAGTTTGATGATGCTAAAGTTGCTTTTATGTCTGTCAAACGTTATTGTCTTCGCCGTCTTGGTAAAGATCGTATTTAAATAGGTTCTTTGCCAAGTTGTCTATTATGCCAACGCCATGCTCACTTATTCTTTGAGTTCAGGAGACCGTTTAGGTCTAATTTATTTATAAGTCAAAGCTAAGTAGCTTTAACACCAAATGTATTTCTGAAGCTGATCAGGAACAAAGGCTAGATCAAAAAAACTATCAGAAAGCTAATGGTCGAAAAGATTATAAACACTACAACACAGCCTGCCTGGTTGGAGGCTAATTTTAAAGGAGGGATGACTCAGGAGTTTTGCACTTTGTAGCTCCCCGTTTGTCTTGTTACTTTGCTTGCAAATCAGAGCCTGAAGCAGGAAAGTCCCCCCGTGGTGACCGGGCCACATGGTGTCGGCTTTCGTCAGACTGGCCTTGTGCATCAGAGAGGCCGAGGCTTCTATATGCAGCACAGATATATTTATATTTGGCAGCTCTGGTGGTTGCCCCTACACACTCGCTCTGCGCATTTATCACGGGTGACCTCCCATACACAGTCTGTTTCTACATGCTAAGGCCGCAAGTAGATCATTAAAAAAAAAAACATTCAAAGCAAATTACTGCAAATCCGACCTCGCATGGGGAAAAAATCAGCTTGATAATTGCACACCTTCATTGTGACCTCTAAGCTTTACCACACCCACCAGAGTCCATCCTGTTACATGATTAATAGAGCAGCTTGAATAATTCAAAGTGGCTGTGTGGATTCTTTCTAATCATGTTGACAGCAGTAGCAGTTGTTTTCTGGTGTTAATGCTTGTCCCTCTTAAATGTTAAACCAATCCCCTTGTTTTCTTAAACTGTAATTCAGACAGAAATCAAAAACCGAGGATACTCTCCTCATTAATACAAATTATTATCATATCACAAAGGCACTTTATTAGCATTTTAAGAATAAATCTATCTTGTATAAAATTAAAAGCATAAAAGGTTTAATTTTCTGTGGATTTATGGGAATGCCACTTTCATATTGCAACCAAAATCACTGCATTTTATCATGATCTTTTATGATAGAATCAAAACAAAGCAGTACATAGTCTAAGTAAATCTATTTATGTATTCAACCCCTTTCAGTTTAATGCTTCCAGATATAATCAGAAAGAACCGGCTCATTTAATAGTTTAATCTGACTGCAGCTCTCATGGTTTTAGATTTGCACTTTTTTTTTTTTATTCCTGCACAAAAAAATGTACAAATATATCCAAAAGCTTTCGCTTAGGTCTCTCCAAACCAAAGCTCTTTTAGTTCTACATGTTGGTTGCGCCTCCTACAGGGTGTAAGGATAACTGCACATGGCAACTAAAACTCTTTTTTTTTTGTGGTATATTTTCCAAAGTAACCTTCTTACAGCCCAGGGGTGTCAAAAATCAGCCTTAATACAGTAAAACCCAAATATATACAGAGCTAAAATTTTTCTTTTGCGTATAGATTCAGTTGCTTACAGTAATATTCAATTTTTTTTAAATTACTTTTAACCAGGAAAAGTACAACTAAACATGGTCCCGCTCAGGCAACTGTTGCAGTGACAGAGGGTTTATAGCCAAAGGCTACGCAGCCACGGGCACCAGTTAGGTTTATTGTTTTTTTTATTTTGTTTTGTTTTTATTACCCCACCCTTAAAAAATATTTTGATTTAAATTTATTACACAGATGGAGAAAAATAAAGCATACAAGTTAGCTTCTATGAGTAAGGTTAATAAAAACAGGTGTTTAGATTAAACTTTTCAATGTTCAGTTTAAACTTTTTAATGTTCACAGTGTTGTTGTTCATTCAGCCAGTGTTTTAGTTTGTTAAGAAAAGAATACTTTAATGTTAGCACTTTGCTTTAAGATTAGGAATAAAAACAAAAATGTTCTTTTGGGCTGAAACTGTCGGATTAATCATCAGTGTTTGATTGTTGAAATAACCTTCAACTAATTTAGTAATCGATTGATTCACTGGAGTATAGAGACTTTTAAACAAACCAACTGCTTAAAGAGCAACTCTCTCAGTTCATTAATTATGATAAAATTGTATAAAATATATAAACATTTATGATGAAAAGCCTTTTTTGTCCATTAAAATGCTCTATTTAGAACTCCTCACGTTCATTTTAGTGTAACGTCTTTTTTAAATCTACTTTCAATTTCTGACTATTAATAGGTAAATCAGAAAAATTATCATTAGTTGCATCCCTGATCGTTTATCTTTCCAGCATGGTTTTTCTACCATACATATATTTATTGTGCACTCTGGGCAAATTTAACTTGAAAAATGCAAGCAGAAAGTTGGCTCTTTGAGAGGTAGAGGTTGCTGACTCTGTAGGTTTGGAGGTGAGTCACAGCCATGCTCCATTTTCAGATGAGGAATTCAGTTTTTAGTGAGATACTGAAAGCTTGGGACATTGTTTTTATACCCAAACTCTGCTCTAAAACTTTCTCCCCAACTTTAGATTGTCGTTATAACTTTACAAAATGTGTGGAAAAAGTTGACCAGCTGTCAGTGTGTTTAACTCTAAGAATAACTAGCTTGGATAATAACGATAGAGATGCTGCCATTTGGCTCGGTTGTTAATCAATAAGCAGATGATGCGATTATCGCTGTAATTCTGATGCTTGTGAGGTTTTCTAACCTTGGTTTTCACACCCCGCAGTGTGATTTTTACACCTAATTTATTTCTGCCGTCAAAGTGAGATTGACAAAGATGGTGAGAAAATACAGGCATTTTTTTAATGATTTGTTTATTCAGTTGTCCCTCTTTTTTTCTACAGTAGTTTATTATGAATCTCTTATATCATTATCAGAGGTTGACTGACAAAAACCTTGAACAGACTCGCCTTTGAATGATGGATTTGGATGTTTGCAGTTGGATAGTTTGCCTGCCAAATAAGTCTCAGTGTTTTCTAATTAAAGCTAAACTCTTAAAACTACTGAGCGATTTTTACAACTTTGGCTTGAGAAAATATCTGCCACTGGTTCAAGCCTTTTGGGAGGTATTTAAAGCAACTACAGAATCTTCAGTTTGTACATTAGGCAAGAGGTAATTATATTTGCTCTTTTATTGCAGATTTAATTCCTCTAAATATTTGTTTTGCATCCACAGCGGCTGTGCTGAAATACGAGAACAATGTGATGAACATCCGACAGTTCAACTGCTCACCTCATCCTTACTGGCTGCCCAACTTCATGGACGTTTTCACCTGGTCTTTGCCATTTGTCGGGGAGAAAGGTGAGATCTACGGACACACCACTGGCTAGATTTAAATGCTCTTTCTATCGGAAATCTAGAGAAAAGGTTTTTTTTTTACTAAAAACTGATTAATGATTTGTTGACATTTCTTTTGCGTTAAATATACTAAATCATCTCACCAATGAAGCCAAAGGGGTTAAAAAATACTCCTGCCCCTGGTTAATTTCTGTGCGTTTTGTATGGCGTCACATTTATAAAATAAAAAAAACACACTCTCATGTATGATAAACTACTTCTGCGCATGGTTTATCTACCACCTCACAACAAAATCACACATGCGTGAGAAACTGCCACTTCGAGAGGAGAAAATCATTCTCCATGCACGCCAGCTCCTCCTCCCACGAGCGTGGGAGCTCACTGTGGGCACGATTTTCTATCCAGCGGCCAAGCTCGAAGACGGCTGCGCTCTCGAAAGCGTCTCTGCCCTCGGACTGATTTTCTCCCTGCGCGAAGAAAGATGTTTTGATAGGTCGGGTGGAGACGGACCTCTTCTGTAAGCCTCCTCCTGATTGGGCCTTGCAGACACGATCACAAGGGAAGTGACTGACAGCTGGTCATCCGTAAGTGAAGACAAAGGCAGGATGCGGGACAGTGGCAAAACACATCTTACAGAGAGCGATTTTCTCCTCTCCAAGCGTCAGTTTCTCGCGCATGTGTGATTGTGTTGTGCGGTGGTAGATAAACATTGCACAGAAGTAGTTTAACATACATGCGAGTATGTTTATTTTGCTCACGGGCGTTTTGAAATAAATGTGATGCTATATTGAACAGCCTTTTTGAGGTCAGGTCACAACATCTCCACCAGCTGCAAGTCTGGATGTTCTCCAGATAGTTATAAACCATCCGTAACACGATGTTTAGACTTAGACAAATTGTCATTTTCTTACATACAACTTTTCAACAGTGAATGAGCAGCTTAGCAGTAAAAATGAACAATTATATTTATAAAGTGCAGCAATAATCAACGCGTAAACAGTGTAGGAGAGACATCGTGCAAAAGGCATTGATGTGGAAGGTTCAGAGCAGTGCAAAAAATAAATAAGTAGATATGGTGCAAAATGCAGTAGAAACACTGAGTTGAATTCTATTTAAAGGGATTTGAAGATTCACCGTGTCAGACATGGGCAATGTGGAGTCAACAAGTCATCTTCCATTTTATTTGTTCTACCCAGCCAGTGAAGCAGGTGAGTCCAATCTTCACCGTGAATTAACCTGTGCAGATTGGACTCACCTGGTTAATTGGCTGGGTAGAACCAATACATGACATGAAGATGACTTGTTGACTCCACATTGCCCATGTCTGCACCGTGTAGACCAATTAAGATGTTATCGGTGTGATGCAGAGTCTCAATTTGTGACTTTTCAACAGTCTTATGGCAGCGGGGAAAAAGCTGTTTCAGAACCTGCTGGGACGCAACACTGGGATGAAATGTCTTTGATTGCATATGATGCATAGAATGAGACTGGTGATTTTCCTCAGGTTAGTCGGCAGTGGTGCGGAAACTATCCCTCTGATGCCGTATTTGTCCAGGCTCCTATTGCTGATTCATAGCACTGACCTTAACCAAGTCAAGTGAGGCCTTAAGGCGTTTCTCAGCAGACCGTTGTTCCGTGTTTTTTGTCCATCTGTGGGTAATGCTCATCAGTGTGGTTCACTGGAGTCCTACAGCCTGAAGGTCAATCAACCCTAGGAGCTCCGCTCAAACGACAACTGAAACAGATGTTGGAAGTCACACTGAAGTGTGCCGTCAGTCTTTCTGTGGATTATAGCGAGATGCAGTTATCTATGTTAGCCACCAGGTGGAATGTCCATGGGAAGCATCAGGCAGTAATGTCCTCAGAGTGAGGAAATTATAAGGAGAAATATAGCAATAGGAGGCAGAATGTAGTGTCATTTGGGATTTACTTATTTTTGTTAACAATTTATGGTGTAAGAACAAAAAAAAAGAAGGAAAAAATATATTTTTCTTCATTAACTCAGGTTTTAACTCAAAATATCTTGCTTAAGGTAAACCATATATAACAGTATTATAACAGATTTACTTTCCCTTAAAGGGGGAGGAACTGTCTGAAATAGATTTTATAGAGACACCTTGTTGGGGTAAGAAAATTTGAAGGATTTTATTGATGAATTCATAATAATAAAAAAAACCATCCATCCATCCATTTTCTGACACGCTGGTGCCTATCTCCAGTTGTCTACTGGCGAGAGGTGGGGTACACCCTGGACAGGTCGCCAGTCCATCGCAGGACAACACAGAGACAAAAAGGACAAACTAATAAAAAACCAATAAAGCTTAATATCTGAATTTATCTGCATAGTTAATCTAAAATCCTTTAATGCCATTTTATGCATTTGTTTTCTTTCTCTATAGTGACTGAGATGCTTGTGAACGTTTTGAGCATCTGCTCCAATGACGAGCTGACGACTGATGAAGAGCTAGACGGTGAGTACCGCTTCAGCTCCACCAGGGGGAGAAGTTCCTCTACTTGTCTATTTTCTCCAACGCTGCAGCTCCCTCCCAGGTTAAAGTCCACAGATCTGAACTTTTATTGTGTTTTATTAATCCGTAGTGTTCTGCTGTAGGTTTTTAATGCTTTTACCCTGTTGGAAGATCATAGGTTTTACTTTATCTCCACTCTGTTTCAACTCTTATAGGCAAGCAGGAAATGATCTCACTGCTCCTTCCTCCTGCTGCCCTTTCCTCCTCCTCACACGGCTTCAGTGTCAAACATACACGGGCATGGCGCTTAATGTTGCCACATTAAAATTCATAAAATCTCTAGATTTATAAATTCAAAACGTTGCTTTGTTCACGTGCTTGAACTTATCCACCTTTTGTCAAATTAAACCTAAAAAGCTTAATTAATTTTACCAAGGTTTAATGTGATAGATTTCTATAAAGCATCGATTCACTGCGTAGGGGAAGGAAAATTATTCTCCATATCTTCTTCAACAGGTGTTGATGGGATGTGTGAAATTTTCTCTGATACACCTACAAATGTAAAAGGTCCCAAAATGGTGTATATTCCTCCCTGTACACTTATTTAAAAACTTTATAAAGTGAACAACAAGCATCATGGAGACCCAGGAGCGCAGCAGAGAAATATGGGAGCAGTTCGGATAAATTATCAACACATTTATAAAGTGGGTTAAAACCAGCTAAAGCTAAAACAAAGTGCTGTACGTAAAAGGCAAGCAATACAATGAAAAACAATAAAAGAAAGCATTGCAATAAGGTAATAAAACTAAGAATGCAAGAATCTACATAGAATAAATAAGGGAAATAATCCAAAACATCCATTGTTCTAGCCTTATCAAAATATGAAACTTTGATCTTAGATAAAGAAAAATGCTCTAATTCTATTTCCAAATCTATGCCATGTGCATAATGATGACTTTATATCCTGACAGAGGAACTGTCCTAATTAGATAAACTACTTGGGAAAACATTAGTTCTGTTACACAACAGGCAGGTATATTAGGGTTTAACAGACTCACACATCATCAATAAGAATAATCCTAGCAGCCATTAAAGCGGATAAAATAAATACCTATAAAAGAGGATAACGGAAAAGAAATATCAGATCTTATTTTGGTTGAAAGCTGGTGTTTAGAATAACTTTTTAATGATTATATAGAAACCTTCCTGAGTGACAGGAACCAAAACGTCAGGAACCAAAACGTCCAGCCATAGACCCAATAAAATGAATTAAAATTATTACAAGGAAAGGCCTAGTCAAAGGCCAGACCTCAGTCCAATTAAGAAATGGGAAAACGTTAGTTTACAGATGCTCTCTACACACAACTCAGATATTTAATGTAAAAAAAGAAACACAAATCCTAAATCTTTTTCTATCCACGCCAGAATTATATGTTGCTTTTTATTTTTAGGTCAAAATGTGAAAAAGTTTGAAGGGGGTGAATACTTTTTCCAAGAGTTTGTAAGTGAGTGCTGGTGCTTAAAAAATAAAAACAATTCTCATCATAATCATCAGTTTTGAGTAATTTTGGTTACTTCAGATCCATATCCTGGATTCCACATCCTGACCGTCCTCGTAACCTGTTTTATGGCCTTTGCTTTTAATTTATTTTCTTTGTCTTTTTTCATCCCTTTTAAAGCCATTTCAAATCCTTTTCTTAAGTTTTCAGTGCTGCCCTTTTGAAATGTTGAATTATTTCCTTTCCTCACTCACTACATTTCCAATCCCCCTAGTTTTCTCTTCTTTTTATCTGCTGCTGTTCTTACGATTCCTCTCCATCTTCACTGCTCTCCTCTCTTTTCTGCCTCTCTATATCTGTCTCATGCTGAAATATGGTCACCACTTTGGTTTACTCATCTAATTTCTTTGTTTCCTTTCATGTTTTGCAGAGTTTTGTGCTCAAGGCATCACTTTTCCTTTTCATTTGCTGTGCTTTTTTTTTTTCTCATCTCTTCCTTCGCCCTCTGCTCATCTCTCATTCTGCGGCCATCCACTGATCTCTCTGTCCTCCTTCTTTGTCTTCTCTTCTGGGGTTGTTTCATGAGAAGGACAGCTAATATATCCCCACAAAAAAGGTACAAAACACTAGTGAGCCGGTGTGTGTTTGCAGCAGCAGCTACGACTCCTGCCTTTGCTGTTTGTAAACTAACACTTTAAAAGTACAGCCTAACATTTGTCCTGAATCTTTGTGGTGAAGCTCATCAAAGTGGAGGATGTGTGACGGTAAGATGAACCAGTTTTAAGCTAGATGATGCTTATAAAGGGGCCCTGTCACGTATTTTAAGTATGCAGATTTCTACACCGGTAACAACTTATGTTTTAATTCAGAGGGTTTAGATTAAATTATGGTGCCATGTTAGATTATAATATTTTATTTTGGTCTCTTACACATTTTCTTTATTTTTTTGTCCATTTGTTGGTTCTTAGTATTTAAAATCCCCAGAACATGTGACTAGAAGTACAATGCTGTGCATGCACTCCACAAAAAAAACAAGAAAGTTATTATTTTTCCATTGTAGGAGTAAAAAGGAAGAGGAATAGGGCTGGTATTGATGGATGAAGGAGCAAATACTGCCAGCAGATGGCGACGGCATACATCAATGCTTGCAGCATAGCAAAAAAATATCTCGGGCTCAAAAAAGAACAAAATTAACACAGTAAGCTTGTCATGAATAGCAAAAAAATATCTCGGGCTCAAAAAAGAACAAAATTAACACAGTAAGCTTGTCATGAATAGCAAAAAAATATCTCGGGCTCAAAAAAGAACAAAATTAACACAGTAAGCTTGTCATGAATAGCAAAAAAATATCTCGGGCTCAAAAAAGAACAAAATTAACACAGTAAGCTTGTTGTGAATAGCAAAAAAATATCTCGGGTTCAAAAAAGAACAAAATTAACACAGTAAGCTTGTTGTGAATAGCAAAAAAATATCTCGGGCTCAAAAAAGAACAAAATTAACACAGTAAACTTGTTGTGAATAGCAAAAAAATATCTCGGGCTCAAAAAAGAACAAAATTAACACAGTAAGCTTGTTGTGAATAGCAAAAAAATATCTCGGGTTCAAAAAAGAATGAAATTGACACAGTAAGCTTGTCATGAATAGCAAAAAAATATCTCGGGCTCAAAAAAGAACAAAATTAACACAGTAAGCTTGTCATGAATAGCAAAAAAATATCTCGGGTTCAAAAAAGAACAAAATTAACACAGTAAGCTTGTTGTGAATAGCAAAAAAATATCTCGGGTTCAAAAAAGAATGAAATTGACACAGTAAGCTTGTCATGAATAGCAAAAAAATATCTCGAGTTCAAAAAAGAACAAAATTAACACAGTAAGCTTGTCGTGAATAGCAAAAAAATATCTCGGGTTCAAAAAAGAACAAAATTAACACAGTAAGCTTGTCGTGAATAGCAAAAAAATATCTCGGGTTCAAAAAAGAACAAAATTAACACAGTAAGCTTGTCGTGAATAGCAAAAAAATATCTCGGGTTCAAAAAAGAACAAAATTAACACAGTAAGCTTGTTGTGAATAGCAAAAAAATATCTCGGGTTCAAAAAAGAATGAAATTGACACAGTAAGCTTGTCGTGTAATGCTTAATTTTTAACATGAGCATATTGTTTTTGGTGTTTTCTTTTATTGATAATATGTGACTTGGCCCCTTTAAGGTGAAAATCAGATGTTCTTAGAAACATTTACTGAGAAAGGTTTAAAGGTTTTATCTAGCTCTTCACCCTTCAGTTTCAGCATCTCCTCCATTCATTTTTCTCTGGAGGACTTAAACTCGAAAGGGCGGGACCAATAAATAACGTTTTTTTTTTTTCCAAGCTCTGAACCATTGCAACCATAATACAGCACAGGAAAATCCACAGAGCATGGGGGTCGTCTAAACCTGCTGAACAGACATGTTTGGACACAAAGCGGGTTGTTTTTACAGAGGATGCACCACTAACACGTATCTGGGGAATATGAGAGTAGAGGAGACATAACAGAGGTGGTTGGCATGGTTGCACCCACTGCTGAGAAATGCTCCAGTGTGATGTGTTTTATCTTTTTTTTGGTAAAGTTTCTATATAATCTGATTCTGGGACTTAATAACAGCATCATGGCTTTCACATGTTGCACTTTTCTCTACACTAATGGTCCAACGGAACATCCTGCATCCCTGAGCTGATAGAAAGTTGGCCTGTATCAGCTTCATAGTAATGTTAGGTTTTAGGAAGGTTTTAGTCATATTATTGGTGGAACAATCCTACAGGATACCACTACTGCATTTAAGCTGATTGTTCCTTAACAAGCCGCACCTCAACCACAGACATCAACAGCATGTTGAGTTGTATGGCAAAGACCTGGCTTTTAAAAGACACCAAACACTTAGAATGGGATTGAGACTGAAGTTGGCTTAATAGCAGCCAGTTTTCTACAGTCCTTTATCATTTGGCACATCCAGTGGGGTCCAGCTTTTTAAACATCAAGCTGTAAAGGCTTTGAAGGGTCTCCATCTTCGTTTACCTCCTGTGGCATTTCCAGGTAATGTTCACAGCAATGGGCAGACAGGTACCAATGTATGCTGAGGGGTAGCCTAAAACTAACATCCACCCAAACCAGTTCAGGGTCAATTTATACTCCTCATAATAAACTGACATTTTATTTTCCGAATAAATCGCTGAAGGCGGAGCAGATTTACATGATGCCCTTGCTACTTAAGCTTTGCAAGTATCATTTGAGTCAATGAGTCGATGCAATCAACTGGTTTTCCTTAGATAGAAAACTTTGAATCAATTTGATTGGATGATCTGGTTGAACTATAAAGTGCCTTGAGATGACATGTGTTGTGAATTGGTGCTTTATAAATAAACTGAATTGAATTGAATTTTTTCCTGTCATTTTCTAATGGATGAACTGATTAATTCAGGTGTGCCTGACCTCAGTTACCATGACAACAAGTGCCAGACGCACCTGGATAAATCAGTTCCTCCAGTGATGAAAGACAGGAATCAAAAGATATGACTTCAGTTCAGGAAGTAGTGGAGTTCGGCATAGAGTCCATTAAATTTACCCCCCTGACCCCCCTCTAGATCCACCCCTGTTCACCTCACTCAGTTTGGATGGATAAAATCTCTCCAACACATCTGAACTGGTCTAAACACCTTTAAAGTGATGCAGACCTTAACGCCAACCATTATTTCAAAGTGATGTGAACAATCTGGATCCACAGTAAGGAAGCAGTTAATTTAACTGGATTTTTATCACTTCTAATAATCATGATCTTCTGGATGAGGTGCAGCTGCTGTAACTAAGCGGCTTTGAACCAAATAACAGTAGGTTTTGACTGTGTGGTTAAGATTAACTATACAAATATGGTATATAATCAATCCTTCCTTTCTGATGAGGGGGAAAAAACTAATTGTTTTGTTACTGAAGTTCTTATTTAGTCCTTTTTTGCTTTTTCCCCTTAGATAACAAAGACAGGTACTAGGTAGCATCTTCAGCACACACTGCGGGACAGGATTTTTAGGGAGGAAGGTTTTGGAAAATAAATAATCAGAAATGCTAAAAGATTTGAAGACAATACAGACAATAAGTTTGGTTTCTAGCCTTTTTTTGAGCTGCATTGAGGCATCATTTTGTGATCTGTGACTGTTTTCCCCAGGTGCCACTGCTTCTGCCCGGAAGGAAGTCATCCGCAACAAGATCCGAGCCATCGGGAAGATGGCCAGGGTATTCTCTGTGCTCAGGTACGCAAACATGCTCAACTTCTACTCCTCAGCTAGCAAATGCTTTTCTTTCCCCTTGTCTTAGTCGTCTTAGCTCTAATTGTTGAGCTAATACCAGGTTTTAGGGGCCAAAAAATGCATTAAACACTCGTCATCTTAGACTAATTAATAGAACTCTGCTATTTTCCATATTTACAAAGTGTTGCTTCGTTGCCCTGGTAGTTTTCTCCTGCTTTTTGTGATTTCAAATCTTAAAAGAGGTCTTCAAGTCTGTAACTAAGAACTAAAACTGGATTTTTTTTTTGTTCTTCTGCTGCCAACATCAGTTAGAGAGAGGAAGGAAAATAAATTAAGGGAGAGTTTCCCTGCTGTAAATCTGTCACTGCTCTGTTTACTTTGCGCTTTGGGGCCGACTATGTTTTAGCTTTACATGTCTTCGCATCCACTGTTAAACTGTATAAAAGGAAGGGTGTAAACATCGAAGTAATCTAGTTCTTTGTTCGTAAGGTTCTAGTTGTTGTAGTGCAGTAGATAGCTATGTCTTATTTCATTCTGTGCTATAAAAGGTCAAAAAAATAAAAATAAAAAATAAAGGAAAACTCTAGTCTAGAGTTCACACCTTTCATCAGGTAGAGTGAATCCAGTCAGCCTGAGAGGAAGTTAAAGTGCTGCTGGTATTATTGGTATTCCTGAGCGTCACAGGTTTTGGCGATATTAAAAGAGATGTGGGGTTTTATCTTTAATTGGTGGAATGATTAGATTGAAATTGGGTAGATAGGCTGAAAATAAGCCTGATTGCTGCCTTTCCTTTACTATTATTTATTATTTTGTTTCTGGGTTTTTTGGGGTTTTATTTGCTCTGTATATGAAAACGATCTACTGTTTTCTCTCTGTGTCAGAATAAGGAATGAAGTTGAACAACAGAAGCTTTTTCTTCCAAAGCAAAGGTCCAGGTTTTAGTAGAAATATCACTAAAGCCTGCAGAAGAACAGGGGGTAAAATTGTATTAATTCCTGGTTTGTATAGGAATGAAAAAGGGATTCCAATAAAGTTGGAAAAAAATCCACTGGACTTGGTTTCCAAGTTTGAAATATGACTATGACCTGGATGACAAATTTTGTATTTCTACCTAAATAATGTGACCTCCCTGCTCTCTGTACCTCTGTTTTATTTACTCCTTGTGTGTCAATCCTTCCTTCCCTGGGATCTTAAAATGTTTACCTCCTTTCTTCCTTCTGTCCTGCCTTCATTTGTCCTACTACCTTTCCATCCAACCTTCAGTTCTTCCTTAAGTCTTCTTTTTCTTACTGCCTTGTCTCCTTCCTTTCTTTCCTCTTTTGTGCCCTTACTTTCTTCCCTTCTTTGTGTCCTACCTCCCACTTTTTTCTCATTTCTTCTCCATGGTGTTCTTCCTTTCTTCCCCTCATTTTCTCACTCTTGTATCATTAATTCTCTCCCTCATAGTTTTCTCTGATTCTTTCTTCTTTCTTTTCGTGTCTTCTTCACTGAATCCTAACCTTATTGTGTCCTTCCTTCCTTCCTCCTGTCATCTTTTAATACATCCATCATAAATCTATGATGAAAGTTACAAATTGAAATGCATGCATAGAGATAGAATCTTTAAAAAGTTTGAGAAATCCCAACTGAAACACCATACTAACACTAAAGCATGGTGGTGGCAGCATTATACTCTTGGGCTCCTTCTCTTAAAATGAAACTCAGGTTTATTTTGAGCTGATATTTTGATGATCAGAAACATCCGTTCTCTCCCAGATATTTAAGGTTAGCATTTATTTTAACGGTTGAAAACGATTTGAAATTCTTGTCCTGGTCTGATTTTCATACCATCCATTCTTCTTCATAACCGTATTTCCGGCAGTGGAAGCAGCTAGCTTGATAATAGCGCCTTCTCTACCGTGTGTTTCAGAGAGGAGAGTGAGAGCGTGCTGACGCTGAAGGGACTGACCCCGACAGGCATGCTGCCGAGCGGAGTGCTGTCCGGTGGCAAAGAGAAGCTGCAGAATGGTAAGAACATTTCTGAGACCCCCACCTTTGCTCCCCCCGACACAGGTTTCAGTAGCTGCACCACAAAGGATCCCTAAACAGGTTTAAGTGCCGCATTTAAAGTATGATTTATGTTCCCCTTGATTGATATTTACTAAATTGAACTCTTTCCCCTCCTGTGTTTGTTAAACAGATGATAAAGTCTCCTCCTCTACCAGCTACATTCAGCATATTTTCTTTGGTTTCATTGTTTTCCTGAATGTGTCCTCTCTTAACGTCCTGCGTTATTGCTTCTGTTTTCCAGTCCCTGTTTTCTCTCTTCCACTGGTTTTACTCAAATATTACCCATGTGTTTTCTTATCTCCTTTTCTCTCTGGAAACTGCAGGTACATTCGGTTGTTGTGCAAGTATTACGTTGTGTTATGTGTTCATCAGTGTTTTTTTATTTATTTAATTTGTGTGTGTGTGTACATTCAGTTTGACCACAGTCTGGTTTTCAGATCTGTGGAGGTGGATCTTAGTGATCATGTCAGGTTGTTGAAACTTTATTCAGGAGCATATTAGCAATACCTGTGAAGAGAAGAGGGATAGTTATTCATTTTAGGTTTTGTAAATAAAAACAGAGTTCTCTGTTTAAAAGTGGGTTTCATTAGATTAACAACAACCATCGTTTTCATTCGCTCTCTAGAAAAGATCTATAGAAAAAAAAAAAAAAAAAGCAGGGACAAATAAAACAGTAGCTTAATATTAAAATTATAATGGAAAATCTAATGTTAAAAAATTTATTTTCTCCGTCTTTCTTACTTAGAAATATATTGAATAAATATTACTTTAAAAAAGTTAAAAACATAGCTGTTTAAATAGTTTTATATAATAGTTGTAATTTGATGATAAATTCAAGAAACTTTGAAAGAGAATCCAGGCCCACAGCATCACACATCCCCCTCTATACTCAACTGAGGTACTTTTTCCACACATTCATTCTTTACTTAACGTCATTTATAAACCAATCAGTTCAGGTTCAAATCATTTAGTTTAGCAAACTCCACAGTTTTTTGTTTTGTGTTTTTTGACAGTAGAAAATAAATACGTTTTCGTTCCACATCCTAACCCTTAAAAGTTGTTCTGGACACGATTCCTGACCAGAAGGACATGTTATCCAGTTTTGTTTGTTTTCTTCCATTATGAAGAGCAGTTACTATAAATGAAACTGTCGAGTCTACTTATTAAAAGTTCCTGAATTCTCTCATACATCTAAAAGAAGTTTAAAGTATAAAGTTTAAACCAAGCTTAATTTATTAAGGTTTTAATGAGGATCGATCAGGGCTTTAATAATTATTACATCAGTCATTTCATTTAAAGAGATAAAGTTATTTGTGTTGGATTCTTCTCTCAGTAAATGTTCTCATAATAAAGCTTTCTTTATCTTAAAACCTCCAGTGAGATTACGCTGCTGCAATAAGAGGTTTAATTCGAAGGCTGTTAGCGTAAAGCTGCTAATAAAACACTTTATAAAATCATATTATTCTAATGAGTTTAGACCCGATTAACAGTGGGACTCCTGCTGCTCGCCTCATTCAGCTGAACACCTGTGATTTGAGCCGCCTTTTATTTGTGTGTTGGTGATTTAGTTAGAACTCATCCTCTGGGACGTTTGTGCTTTAGTCTCCTGTCTGTAAACCTCTGCGTCCCTCCACTGCAACCCAGTCTCATGGGAAAATGTACCCCCACTACGTTGGTCCACACTGCAAAACGTAGTGGAGGTACATTAATGGCCATTTTTTTGTGGTACTGTTACATTTCTTCTGCCTATATGCTTTCTATTGTTTTACGTCCTAGTCACGTGACTTTCAAGATTCCAGCTGGGAGAAGAAAAAGATATATATAGATGGCCGACATTCGCTCTTTTTTTGTGGAAAGATTAATAACTTGAGTTTGTTTTTGCATTAAAATGAGTTTTGATTACATTTCTAGTGAGAAATGTATAGTTTGTTGCCAGAATATTTACTCAGGGAATGTACATATTCACTTGCTTGTTCGTTTCTTGCAAAGATTTTTCAAGATAATGTGAAACTGTAACGTTTTGGTATAAACATGGCCGAGATTTCTCTAACTTTTAGTGGGAAAATCAATAATTTCAATCAGTTTCTGTATTTAAATGGGTTTTGATTACATTTATAGCGAGAAGTGTAGGGTTTATTTACATAATATTTACTTAGTGAACATACATAATCACCCGCTTGCTAGTTTTTGCTACGGTTTTTCAGATCTCGTCAGGATTATGTGAAATTGCAACGTTTTGGCTGCTACCCATCGCCTAGCATTTAGCTGCCGCCCCGATTCAACATTGAATTCTTTGTGATTTAACTCCATCTGGCGGATCAAACCCTCGCCACTGCGTGCGTCCGAGGTTGATTTTCAGATCAACGCATTACGTCGTGGCATACGGGAGAAACTAATGTTGACAAAATGATCATGGGTTAAGATCGGATGTGTTTTATTTGGAAATCTACCGGATCCTTTGTGCATTTAACTTCCTGTTTGGTGCGATCTCATTGATGGGTTTTGACCAGATTTTGACCAAAGAGGAACTCAAAAAAAAAAAAAAACAATTTAAATACACAACCAGCATATCTGGAATCAATGACAGAGAGCGACTGGGACCAGAAGTTTATTAATTTCTCCCCATTGATTTCCATTCAAAATGTTTTCGCTCCCACCGGGCTCTAGGGAAGGGGCGTGCATACCGCCACCTACTGTTCATGAGTGTGTAGCAACATTGTTTACATCTATTAAATTCTATTTTTTAATTTTGTATTCTGAAGATAAATAAATAATTCTTTCCTTAATCTATAAATATCTTTTATATTTCCTTTATTTCCCAATAATCCTTTAAGACTCCTTTCTTGGCCTGTCCTTTCAACTCTTTTCAATTTCTTCCTTTCAGGTTCAGATGTTTTACAGTTCATCAATACATGTTCTACATTTTCTATCCCTCCACATCCTTCACATTTATCATTATTTTTCCTCCCTATTAAGTATAAATTGTCATTTAAATAAGTATGACCTACTCTTAATCTGATCATTATTATTTCTTCCCTTTGGTTTCTCTCATTAATATTTCTATTTAATACTGACTTTTGTACTTTATATAACCTTCTTCCTTTTTTATCTTCATTCCACCTTTTTTGCCATTTTTCAATTTCTTTCCTCTTAATAAATGATTTTCCTTCCCCTTTCCCTAAAGGAATTGTAATTGTTATTTGTCTACTTTTCATTCCACCTAACTTTCCATTAATTAGCTTGAAAACAGCACTTTGTAGGCACCCAGTTTCTCTAACAATGGCCCTTTTTGGGTTACCCTCCATGCACTGGGTGTCAGTTCAGTGGCAGTTCCAGAACATTTTCTTAGGGTTGACCAGGCAGTACAATAATGTGCATGTGGCCAAAAAGTAATAGGGATCAAATTCGGTTCAGAGTCAAGCTATTGGGATCAGGCATCAGGTTCAATTTGCATATTTTCTAAGCCAAAACAAGGATTTGTTGGGCTACTGTAAGGCCCCGTCCACACGAAGACGAACCCTGGCCTAAACGCACAAATTTTTCACCAAACCAGCCTCTCATCCACACGAAGCCGGCGTTTCGGGGGTCTGTAAACGATCTTTTTTTTATTCAGCCTTTAGAGTGGGAAGATTATGAAACGCCGTTTTCGCGTTTCCATCTTTACGCTCTAACCGCATTTTTTTTTTACACGCATGCGTCATAGCGTCGCCTCTAAACACGCATTCGCGACACAGTATCACAACAACAATGGCGTCGTACTGTGTTGAATGGTTGCTGCTCATGCTACTCACCCTGCTGTCGGGCTTACAACAGAATCTTCTTCTTCTGGAATATCTCCAGGAAGAACAGAGCAATATCGACGACATAGTTCAGCACCTGAATTTGACTGAACCACGAAAATGGACCCGCAGGGCAACCATGTATAAATATTAGTGCGCATGCCCAACATTTCGTCGCCTATTTTTGCTTTGGCACCACAGCGCCACTTACAGGCCTGGCATACATTTTGCAGCGTTTTCATGCATTCGTGTGGACGATCACATTTATTTTACGTCTCCGTCTTTACGGCAAACGTTTTGGAAAATATCAGCGTTTCATGTTCGTTTTGACTTCGTGTGGACGGGGCCTAATTTTGAATTGAAAAACGTCCTGAATGGGAAGTCTTCAAACTCGAAAAACAAAGTCCAAAGTTTGTTTGTTTTTTGTTTTTTTTGAATGATTATGACCTGGATGTCTAAGAATCTTCACCAGCTTATCAGGGAAATGAATGCCCACAATGTCTATATTTTCCAAAAGAGAATAACAGAACAGACCTTCATGAGGCCCTTGTTAAAGCTATGCACATATTTATGCATCTATGCTCTTCAAATAACTTTCTGGTTCGACGCAACATTTACACTAAATGGGTTGAGAGGTTGTTCTTTACCAGTAAATACATAAAATATTCCCAGATGACTGCAGATACAAACTCTCTCCTATAAAACCTAAAACTAATTCTTATAAGAGAGTAAAATCTGTATTAGTCTTTATTAAATGTAGCATATTGTTGTAAATAATCGATTGCTTTATTTTTGGTGTCAGCTTTTGGTCAATATGCTAACCTTAAAAGGTCAAAGTGGGATATTCCAAATGATGGCACAACCCAGTCTCATGGGAAAATGTACCCCCAGTACGGGTAGCAGTGGGGTAGTAGTAGACAAATTAGCAATTAGAGGAGGCAATAACAATTACAATTCCTTTAGGGAAAGGGGAAGGAAAATCATTTATTAAGAGGAAAGAAATTGAAAAATGGCAAAAAAGGTGGAATGAAGATAAAAAAGGAAGAAGGTTATATAAAGTACAAAAGTCAGTATTAAATAGAAATATTAATGAGAGAAACCAAAGGGAAGAAATAATAATGATCAGATTAAGAGTAGGTCATACTTATTTAAATGACAATTTATACTTAATAGGGAGGAAAAATAATGATAAATGTGAAGGATGTGGAGGGATAGAAAATGTAGAACATGTATTGATGAACTGTAAAACATCTGAACCTGAAAGGAAGAAATTGAAAAGAGTTGAAAGGACAGGCCAAGAAAGGAGTCTTAAAGGATTATTGGGAAATAAAGGAAATATAAAAGATATTTATAGATTAAGGAAAGAATTATTTATTTATCTTCAGAATACAAAATTAAAAAATAGAATTTAATAGATGTAAACAATGTTGCTACACACTCATGAACAGTAGGTGGCGGTATGCACGCCCCTTCCCTAGAGCCCGGTGGGAGCGAAAACATTTTGAATGGAAATCAATGGGGAGAAATTAATAAACTTCTGGTCCCAGTCGCTCTCTGTCATTGATTCCAGATATGCTGGTTGTGTATTTAAATTGTTTTTTTTTTTTTTTTTTTTGAGTTCCTCTTTGGTCAAAATCTGGTCAAAACCCATCAATGAGATCGCACCAAACAGGAAGTTAAATGCACAAAGGATCCGGTAGATTTCCAAATAAAACACATCCGATCTTAACCCATGATCATTTTGTCAACATTAGTTTCTCCCGTATGCCACGACTTAATGCATTGATCTGAAAATCAACATCAGACGCAACGCACGCAGTGGCGAGGGTTTGATCCGCCAGATGGAGTTAAATCACAAAGAATTCAATGTTGAATCGGGGCGGCAGCTAAATGCTAGGCGATGGGTAGCAGCCAAAACGTTGCAATTTCACATAATCCTGACGAGATCCGAAAAACCGTAGCAAAAACTAGCAAGCGGGTGATTATGTATGTTCATTAAGTAAATATTATGTAAATAAACCCTACACTTCTCGCAATAAATGTAATCAAAACCCATTTAAATGCAGAAACTGATTGAAATTATTGATTTTCCCACTAAAAGTTAGAGAAATCTCGGCCATGTTTATACCAAAACGTTACAGTTTCACATTATCTTGAAAAATCTTTGCAAGAAACGAACAAGCAAGTGAATATGTACATTCCCTGAGTAAATATTCTGACAACAAACTATACATTTCTCACTAGAAATTTAATCGGAACTCATTTTAATGCAAAAACAAACTCAAGTTATTAATCTTTCCACAAAAAAAAGAGCGAATGCCGGCAATCTATATATATATATTTTTTTCTTCTCCCAGCTGGAATCTATAAAGTCACGTGACTAGGACGTAAAACAATAGAAAGCGTATAGGCAGAAGAAATGTAACAGTACCACAAAAAAATGGCAATTAATGTACCTCCACTACGTTTTGCAGTGTGGACCAACGTAGTGGGGGTACATTTTCCCATGAGACTGGGTTGTCCACTGCTAGTGTGAAGTCGACTCTATGCAGCTTTGATGTGTTTGCTATAAATATGCGTCTCCCAGGATGACGGTTGGTAGTTGGTAAGTGGCTGAAAGGTGTTTTTATTTTTTCCTTCAAACTCAGTCCTAATTCTGATATAATTCATTGAAGGATGGTGAACTCTAGCTTTAAATAAACAGTGTGATCATAAACCTCTGCGCTGTACCAATGTCTTCCAGCTGCTTCATTTTCCACCTTTCTTTTTAACTCTCATCTTCATACTTGTTTCATAATTTTTTTTACAGTGTTTATTTTTGTGTGTGTGAGTGTGTGTGCGTCAGCTTTTCTCTAAATGTTTATTCCTCCTGGATTATTTGCTTTTTATTTTCTCCTGTCGCTCCATTCACTAGTTTAACGCTTTCTCTTGAAGAACTTTAACCCTCTCTCCATGATATTTGCTGATACTTTTCTTCCTCCTCCACCCCCTCCTCTCTGCTAACATCCTCGTTTTCTTTTTGTCTTGAAATGTGGAGATGCCGTTAACCTTTTGTTGTCGTTATTGGCTGTCTTTGCTGCTCATTGACTTGTTCCTGGGACAAAATGACCTCCTCCTGCTCACCTCTCTCGTTCATTTTGCAACCCCCCTCTTCTTCTCTTCAGCTACTGTTGAAGCTATTGAGGCTGATGAAGGTAAATGGGTCTGGCCGCCCTCTTCTGTTGCTTTTTCATGGCAATAGAAAGTTGGGGGAGGGGAGGGTTTGGTGGGTTTTTTACATTCATCTCGCTGGTGCTTGAGTAGAGTGTGTTTTTTGGGGGGGGCTAACAAGCTGTGCGTAGTTTCAACGTAGAATAAGATGTAAGTACTTTAGATCATGTGGCCGCACGTTTTAAAGCGGGACGGGCTTTTCAAGGCAGAGATTTCATGATCACAGATCACCACTGATTTTATCTTTTATTTTATGGGTGAGCGCAAAGCTAAACGACAGTTTGTGACTGAAAATGTTTGTTTCACCTTTCAGAAGAACTGCTGAATGAAATTAGTTTATATACAGTTTTAGTTGCACTTAAACAAAGTGCGTTTTTACACTCCCAAAAAAGCGGGAAGGTGTAAACTTATTAGTATTATCAGCTCTTCTGGAAGCTCTACTGTGAATTTACACTGCTTATCGAATTAATAACTCTTGCTAACCTCTAATAAACACAACTAAATAGGTGCTTTAGCTGTTGGCCTATTCTCTACTTCAAATAGGGTACAGGTGATAAAATAAAATAAAAAAAACGAGGCTTATCAAGTCAGAAAGATGGCGAAACATTGTAGGACTGTGCAGAAGTTTTAAATTGCAGCTAATTACATTTTCTTTTCATGCAGGCAGCAGTTATTGTGATCTAGATTAATACCTGCTATGGCTTTCTAATTTCCTCTTTTGACTTTTTTTAAACTAATTTCCAGCCTAGTTCTTAGATTAAATTTTTTTGCAGTTTTAGAGAGTTACTTTACTTGATGGATCAGGAGAGATTTGCACTTTTACTGTCACAGATCTCACCAACATCTCTTGGTTAAAGAATCTTTAGGAAAGCAAGAGTTCTTACTCGTCTCCTTTTACAGTACTTCACTTCCTTTTGAATTATACTCATTTAATCTGTTTTGTAGTGCTCTGCAGTTCTGCACAAAACATTATCTGTTTAAAATGATGCATTTCCAACTAAGGAATCCCACTGCAGGCCGGAAGATAAGACGTGACCTTTTACAGCACGTTTTCTTCCAGTTTAAACAATTAATTTGTACTTGATGAAACTTTGACATCACTTTTCGTCCTCCCGTATCAAAGCCTCTTCCTGCAGGAAGTGATTCCAGCTAGCTAGATGGATAACAAGTGTGAATATCCTGCTCATAGCAAGATGATAGATATCATTAGTATATGGAGGGAAATCCTATCCAAAGCAAATTCGGAGGGCTTTTATAGAAACTATTCAAATGAGGGTAAAATGCAAACGAGCTTTGCAGCACCAGAGACATTACCCAACTTGCCATGGCCTCATTGCTGCACAATGGATTGCAATAAAACTCTTGTTCTAGGAAGCTCCATGAAATACCAGAATACAGAGTTTCACTCTATTTTTATGCAGTACGTACATTTTTTTTTCCATCTCTACCAAAGCATCTGGGACACAATTAGGGCTGAAACAATTTATCATGATTAATCAATTATTGAAATAATCGTCAACTAATTTAGTTATCCATTAATTGTTAACTGGAGTATAGAGAGTGTAAAATATGCCTTTACCTGATAAAGCAACCTACTTAGAGCAAAAATTATACAAAGATTATAAAAAATATATGAATATTTTGCATTTAAGATAAAAAAAGAAACTGTCAACATGCTCTATCCAGAACTCCTCCAGTGGAAAAGTTTTAGTTTCAATTTCATAAAAAGTTGTCTTTAAGGAACCTTCGGCTATCCAATTATCAATCCATTGATCAAAAAAAATTATCAATAGATCGATATTTAAAATAATTAGTTGCAGCCCTAGACACAATATATGGTCTTCGTTGGATACTTTATAAAAACCATAACACCTATTTATGTAATAGAAAATAACATTTTAGAAGAAATCTGAATATGGCTTCAAGACCTACAGCATGAATATAGCCTAAGAAAGAAGAGAGAGAGTGTTGTTTTCAGAACATGTATTTAAAGTTAATTGCTTTAAACATTGTTTGTTTCTCTTTCAAGGATTTTAAAATTTTCATATTCTTTTAAAAAATATAAATCAATATTTTCACAAAAACTGTGTTTAAATGCGAAAGAAGGCGAAAAGTATCAGGAAAAGAAATAAAATCCTTATTTTTCAGGAAAGCATTAAAGAAAACCAAAAAGACCTGAGAAATGGTCGGGGGCAGAAAGCAGCCAAAGAAAAACCTCCAGAAAGGTTCCCTCATGGAGCCTTTAGGAAAATTTCCCTCAGCAATTTTTTTAAAAGTCTGAAAGAATGTCTTACGTTTCTGGAGGAGGTCCCAAACTGCACCTCATTCAAATCACACTTCCTTTGATGATTAATTTGTTTTATAGTCTGTCTTTTGCTGCCCCACCACACACACACATCCTTATGAAATCTTGCTATGAAAGCCCTTAATGTTACGTCCCCTTTGAAACGGCTTAAGCAGTTGTGCATTGTTGTTGCTGTTTTATTTATCTTCCAAATGATTTAGAGCTAAAATCCAAAGCTCCTGGGGAGAAATCTACATTAGATTCTCCCATTGAATGATTTGCATCGCCTTTTCCTCTGCTTGCGCAAGAACAACCTCAACTGCGAGCTAAATAGTAGTGCGCCAGCTGCTATTTACGTTGAACCTGTCCGGTACTTCCTCTTGAACCCCACAGAGGACAGTCCACTGTAGTGTCCAGACTCTTCTCTGCTTCTCTCTCTCCATGTCGGTCTCCTGTGGCCCTGCTGTGTCGTGTTTCCTCCCTGTGAGCTGCTAATAACCTGTGTCTGACCTGTGCTATGCAGAAACACAACTAGGCTACTCATCGTGCCCTCTGTAGAAAATGTCGCCCCTGCTTTCTCGTTTCAATAAAGGGTCATCACTTTTTTTTTTTATTAGTAGTAAAGAGTCTTTATGAGAGGTGGAAGTGATGAAACAAAAACCTTAAATTTCCATTGAGATCTTGTGGTAACTTCCATCCCTCATAGCTCCTGGTAGACCCTAATTGCTGCATGCTCCAAACAGACTAAACCAGTAGTTAGCACCCAAAGTGTCCGTAATGTTTCTGTCCGTGGGCTCAGTCTCAACGTGGTTTCTATTCTGTGGTAGTGAGTGTTTCAGTGGACTCCACTCTTTTTTTCTTTCTCTCTCTGTTTTTTGTTTGTTTTGTTTATTTTATTGTCTGTCTCTGATCATTCTCTTCTTTCCCTTTGGTTGTTTCAACCTGTGACGTGATGAGGGCAATCTGGACGTTTGGGGTCCTCAGGCGTTCTGCAGCGGGCTTTGCCTTAAAGCCCTGTTTTCTTCTTTTTTTTTTTTTACTGACTCAAAACACCGCAGGTTTTTAATAAAACCTGCGGTGCAACCTGTTGCATATATTTTAGATTTCTTTGTACAGATGCTCATCGAAGCATGGATTGGTGGTAAAGTGAAAACCTGTTGACCCTGATTCCAGCAGCCCTGTTATAGGATTAGAGGGATTAGTCAATCCTTTTGTGTACCCTGTTATTTGTTTTTTTATTAGGTAAATTCTGTTATTGTGGGGGTAGTTAAAAAAAAAAAAAAAAGTTAAGAACAATAAAAGGTCACCGTTTTTCTTAAACATACCTATATGATTTTTCTGGGTAGAGTTAAAGGAGAACATTGATAGTTAAAACCAGCAAATAGTCTGGTCAAGAACATTGTCTAGGAAACGGGATGCTAATTTAACAGAATCCCTGAACTTGGAACACCTTCTGTAGGACACAAAGCTTTACTTTTTTCACAAAGCTATGGCTCAATCTATGTATTCATCAAAGTAGGTGAGAAATTAGAAGCAGCAAGTTGGAAGTAAAAAAAAAAAGGAAGAAAAATTCTACTTTATTTCCGTTACATTGTCACAAGTACAAAGCAAATAAATGAACTCTCTGCATTTAACCCGTCCCCGTGGGGAGCAGTGGGCTGCCATGGGGCAGCACCCAGGGAGCAGTGTGAGGTAAAGGGTCTTTGCACAGGGAGTGGCAGTCCGTGGGACTTGAACTTTGAACTTGTGGAACCGAAGCACAGTGACCATACCCACTAGGCTGCCACTCCCCTGCCAGGGGATTAATTAAAAAAAAAATGATGTCTGCAGGAGATACAACAAAAAAATGCCAAAGTGAATTTTCTTCTTTCCCTTTGGTTTTTTCAACCTGTGATGTGATGACCTGGACGTTTGGGGTCCCCTTCACTACTTCATTACACCGAGGGAGTGGCAGGAATAGATCCATCAATTATTTTTTTTCTGCGAAAGAGGCACGGCAAACAATTAGGTTGAATTGATTGTGCTGTTGCATTTAAAAGAATGTACATAAATATAAAAATCAGGTCAGGTCTATCAGAGCTGTAGTGCAAGAAGGTAAATAAGATTACCAGTAATGCATATAATGCATCAATGGAGAGTAAAAAGAAATGAAAAGCCTTCCTGCACCCTAATCGTATAGCAGCATAAATGCAGTGGTCCGGTCAGAAAAAACATAAGCTGCCAGGAATTTTATAAAAAAGAAAAAATGTGTTTATGTCTCATTTAACTCTACCCGAGAACATGAATAGGGATATTTTTCGAAGCTTTTAAAAGGCTCTTTACGGATAATTGTCTTGCAGTCATCATAAAAAAAGGGTGGCTGTAGTATTTATTTTTTTTCCTGCAACAACTCTTGCCCTTATTCGATTATTTCTTATTTTTTCATTTGTACAATACTATTTAGTTTATTTTCACAATCAAACTAAGATGAGCCTATTTAGTTATCTTCCAATAAATAAGTGATTCTCATGACTTTATTCAGCATAAAAAACGCTTCTAATTCCTGTCACTTGTCCTCTCCTTTTTTCACCTTTTTCCCCCCCACATCTCATCAGCCATCAAAGGCTTCTCCCCTCAGCATAAGATCACCAGCTTTGAGGAGGCCAAGGGTCTGGACCGCATCAACGAAAGGATGCCACCGCGGCGGGATGCCCTTCCTTCAGACGCAAGCCTCAATTCGCTCAACAGGGCTCTGTCTTCGGAGACAAACGGCACGGATGCTAAAGGGAGCACCAGTGGCGGCAGTGGAGGCAACATCCAGTGAAGGCCAGCAGCTGCAAGCGCCGCCTCGGCCCGCGGGGCTGCCTGGCCCCCAGCCTCATCATGGCTCGCCACTGCAGAGAAGACGCAAAGGTTGAAGGAAAAGAGAAGAACGTTGGAGGAGGGGCTGGAGTGTGGATGGAGGAGGCAGCTGTGGCTGAAACTTGGGGGGGTGGGGGGGTCATCTCACTTGCTCTAGTCTTTTAAAAAGCCTTCATAATATTAGTTCCTAGTTAAGTCTGCTAAGTTATTTGCCGGGTCATATTTCTGAGCGCCTGTCCGCGCCTCACATCGCTGTCCGTCAGAGAAAAACAGAAGAGAGAGAGAGAGACCTTAGAGTTGTCTGGTTTGTTTTATTATTTTCTTAAACGACCCTTTTTCTCATTTACACCCGAATGGAAAGTCGTGTAACTTCTTACTAACTATTGTACGTTTACAAGAACACAGCACTAAAAAAAAAAGCAATCAAGAAGAGAACATGAGAAAGGTGATGTTTTTAAAGATATAAGGGTGTACAAACTAAATAAGGACTATTTATTGATGACTTGTTTTTCTTTTTTTTTTGCTACTCTTATGAATTAGCGCTGAAATTAATTAGGCAGTCTTAAAAAAAAAAAAGGAATGTTGCAATGTTGTCAAAATGCCAAATAATGGAACGTTTTATGGTTTTTGTACATATTCTGCTTACCTCAGGTTATTTTGGTGTGTGCTTCAACCTGATTTTTCTGTATAATGAATACCTATTTTCTTGAGTTTCATAACTGGAATTTACACTTACCTATCTATCATCTGCAAATACTTTTATTTTTTGTCTATCTGAACAGGGGACTTTGCGAGGGAGGGGGGTAGATTTTATTTGTTTTCTTTTGTGGCTTGCTGGAATTGAGTGTTAAATTTTTCTCTTTTTAAGTATTGCGAACAAAGTAAAAATAGAGAAACTATAATGTGTAAGAAAAAAAACAAAAGAAACATGATAAAAGTGTCTGCCTATGCATGTTTTATAAAAATCAAAGGAATTAGAAAAATCTGAATACCTTGGCTGTGGAGGCCTGTTTTGAGATATATTTGCGCTTTAGTGAACATATACTGGAAACGTATACTTGCATACTTTGAATTAACACCAAGACGCTCTATGCCTTTGATTCTCCTTTTGTTTTGTAATTTAAGCATTTAATGATCGATGATGGATGAGAAATCCTATTTTTAACCTGCGCTTGTGAGTGCACACAGTCCAGTTAAGCATGTTTGACAATTCTCGTGAGGTGTGTGGTTACATGTGGATCTCCCAAAAAAATGCATGATTAGTTGTTTGTGTCCTATAAAACAGTGAAAATCAGTTTTCTTGAGGTTTATTTTGTTTTTTATTTTATTTTAGCTTTTTTTGTAAATGTGCCACAGAAAGTGTAATTTGATTCCTCTTATAATCTTATTTGGAACTCTGCTTTGTATATCAGTTACAGGTTTGATACTGCTCAATACTTTAAAATGAAACAACAACAAAATATATATATATATAAATATAAAAACATAAATATACTTAGATCTTTTTTAAAGAACTGCTTTAAGTGCCCAAGTAATTCACTACACGACATGAAGCCTTGCTTTTTGTAATTTAACTCCGGAAACTGTTGGCAGATGGTGATGATGATGATGATGAGGCATGCACTTGCAACTAGGAGAAGTATTTTATATAACTGTTCAATAAAAATGTGCATGAATTTCAACATGAAATGAAAACTGCGTTTTGTCTGAATCTATATGAAGAACCTGCTGCAGAATTACCTCTAAAAGGAAAGAGTTTGCTCCAAGTATTTAAAGGTTTTAAATGCTTTGGGAAAAAAATACTTAGGTTTAGCGGGTCAGACATCTTTAACGAAGGTATTATGCAGAAAATAAAAAAAACCCTACATGTGCGTCTTGATTCAGACCATATTTGTAAAGATGTTTCAGTGTTTTGATTTTAAAAAATTCAGATGTATACAGACTTATTGCAAACCACGTCTCACTTCCTGTCAGACCCATGAAATTGCCGCTGAATTGCTTTGTAGTCCGTCCAAAATAGACCTATGCAAGCCCATTTGCACAACATATGGTGTGATCATCCCCATCGACTTTCAATGAGGGCTAAACACCACAATCTTGTTCAACACGATTTTCTGTTGGACGCAAAATCGGATTTGTTGTGTCCTGGCCTTAAAATCTAGACCAGAGGTCTTCAACAGGGGGTCCGTCGATGTACTGCATAGGGGTCGCGAAAGTTTTGGTTGATTAGACTTTTTTAATATTCCCCCCTGCAATTTTTTCCACTAATTAAAATCTCTTTAAATCCACATTAACATGAATCCAACAGACTGTAGTAAACGGATAAATGGAGGCAGAAGATGTCTTTCAGTCATCAATGCGCACATTCAGCGACACACAGGAGCTCTTTCAAGCTGGGCACTGTTTCATTCACAACACCTGTCCCATCAACCAGGAATCAGAATCAGAAATACTTTAATAATCCCATGATAGAACATTATTTCATACCATATATTTAATTAGGGGGTCCCCGCTCAATCTAGCCATCAGTTTGGGGGTCCTTGGCCTGGAAAACGTTGAAGACCCCTGATAGGCCATTTAATCAGTGGGCTAAGCAGACCCTGCAACAGGACAAACATTCTGGACATTTAATCCAGTACAGCATTTCAGTTCTATGACATGGATGATCTGCTGGAATTAATCACTGCAAAACAACAATCTAAAAACATTTCTTCAAAGATGTTTATTTACCCTTAATTTGAGTAGGTGAATAAAAATAGAAAGGAATGAGTATTTCTACCCTTTAAAAAAGATAATTACATGTGTTGCACTTGAAATAAGAAGCTACTGTTGTCTTCTTATTTTTAAAAGCAAATTGACTTATTTCGTTGACAGTGTTTCCCTTACTTTTTTAATTTATGAAAAAAATGCACATAGTTTAAGAAAAAAAAATCAGTGTGGTACCAAAGACATTTTTATTTCTGATGCCATTTTTGTACAAAAGAACACATGAAGGGGGTTTTCAGGGATTGTGAAATCAAAGCTTGAATGCAACAAAAAAGTGCATTGTTTTTAAGTTGGAAGAACAGGAAAAAAAACATTTCACCAAACAGCCTGGAAAAGGATGTTTTTTTAGACAAAATATTAATGAAACTTGACCTTAAAACCACCTCATCCATCATCTCATTATTGGCTCTGGTTTGTGTTGACTTTAGTTGGATTCTTTTCTCTGTCTACGGTTCCTATGAACCAAACAAATCAGTGTGAGGTTTGCATTTGGGAAAAGGTTGCTTGGCAGCTCCTGAACAAAGGTGTTTCCTACCTATCAACCTCAGTGACTTCTTTGATTAAACTTTGAAGGCAGAGCCAACACACTGTTACCCTACCTGCAAGCTAAACCACCAATAGCTGCTCATACTGTCAAATATTTTCAAAAACCTCATTCCAATTCTCCAAAAATTAGTCTGTTTTAAATGTGAAGGCGGTAAGGCAGTCCAACTTAAATAGCATTACATTTTTTAGGGCTTTAAACTTGTTTCTGTCTTTATTTAAAGCACAATGCTCGAATCAAAGGAAGTGAACGCTCACATCCTGTTTTTGGGGATATTCATTTTACAAGTGCCAGGATTGTACCAAGTGAGAGAAAATGTGTGGATCGATTGTTGATTTCACAATGAGCAAGTTTTTGACACATACAGATACAGATTTAGATTTAAAAATATTAAAATAACATCTTTGCTGTATATGTTATTCTTCATGAATCCTTGGCTGTTAGATATGCCACACCTCATTAACTCTATAAGGTTTGTTAAAACCTAAAAGCTTATAGTTCAGCAGGTTGTAGCTAGGCTTTAAGGAGCTTTCTCATGAGCTTAACATTGGCCTCTTTTTTTTTTTTTTTTTCCAATTCAAAGCTTTTTTTTGGTTTCATCTTGCCACTGGAACATCAAGCCATTTATGGTTCTGTTGCTTTGAGGTGAGGTTTAAAAAGGTCCATCCACTTTGTTCACTCTGCTAACCGAGGGAGTGAAACTCGCATCATGATGGTACCACCACCATACTGGCTGCAGGTAAGCTGTCCCTCGACTCCTCCAAAGATGCAGCTTAGCATTGTAGACCTTCTGTTGCCTGAACTTAAACATTAAATCTATTAATTTGGGTTTTTCAAAATGAATTAAGAGGAAGAGATCTGTTCAAACCAAACAATGCTTTGTGAAAATATTATTTTCTAAACCTGAGAACTGGTAGGATTACTGCACACTTGTCAGGTGTTTATGGTAACACCGTATTAATCCTTTGCATTTTACTTTAGATGTAAAGAGTCTATGATGTGCTATAGAGACTCTGCAGGTCCATCAAGACATCTTTGCAGGTTTTCATGCTCTTTTTGCTCAGAATTGATTTTCAGCTGGGAGACTTTCCCATAAACCCAAATGTTGCCCAGTTCATCTATTGTAATTGACTTAAAACCATTCAACTTAGCTGTTCGGGGTTATTTTATTAGCCCCTGGATGAGTCCTTGCTGTTCTTTTGGAGCAATCAAGGGTTCACCAAAGTCCCGTTTTCTATATTTATAGTTTATGGTTCCCACTGTGGTTTAATGGAGAAAAATAAATAGAGTTGCATCTCATCTTTTCTTGGTTTTCTTTAGCTCAAGGCATTATTACCTGTCACCGTTTTTGTTTTCAGATCTTCTGACCTACATCAGCTTGCCAAATTGTTTTTGAGAGTTTCTGATTCTTTAGGTGCAACAGTCATAAATAATGGGTGGGGGGGGGGGAAATCTGTTAGGGAGAATAAAAAAACTAAAAAAAAAAAACTAGATATACATTCTTTGGTAAAAACAAAGAGTGTTTCAGTGAGCACTTCTGTAAGCATTGTTCCAGACAGTGAATAATAGTGAGACGTCATGGTTGGCCTTTTAATTGTTTATATTCTATATTAACTTCTACAGGAAAAAACAAGATGTTTGTTTTATCGTTGATCATTCTCAGTTCATGTAGCAGATGCCTCCCCATCTGTAGAAGATAGTCGGCATCTTCAGTGTTTCAGATTCCTAAGCAATCATTTGCTTATCTCCTATAATTGCTGATGTAATTGCTCCTGTGTCGTCCCTCCCAAACTCATCCAATGTTGTGAGAGCAGGAAAAAATAAGTGATGGGAGTTGCCTCAGACTTACGGGTCCAAACGGACCAAATGGACTCGGGCTGTGCTGCAAGTCTCTACAACCACCCTCTTTACGTCAGGAAGGGAAGCCAGAGTATTTCCTCCCGTTCTTTATCTAAAGGAAGTGCAAAAATAAGCATCAGTGACGGAGAGCTCAGGCTTGGACACCTCTTTTTTTTCTGCCTTTTTGCAGCAAAGTCCAACCAGCTCCAGTCTGGAGAAGTCAGAGGAGATTCACTCCGTCACCATGAAGTCCATCAGTTTTCTCATCCTGCTGCTGATTGTGGGATCGGCCACACCAGGTAGGGAGATGATTCACACTTTAAATGTAATCAAAATGCTGTAGGAGGTTGTAGGTTTCAACTTTAATTGAAATGAGTAAGGAAGCTTTTAATATGTCTTCTTTGAGGTTGAATTTTGTTGTGGACCTGGATAAAGATCTCCAATATTCAAAGGCCTTTGAGACACAGAAAGTTTCTATTTATCCAGCTTTTTTAAAAAAAGGTCAATGAATTATTCCATCTATAAATTCCTATTCTGAACTAGGTTGCAATAATTTACAACATAGAATCTTAACACTACTTTTTTTAACCAACAAGAATAAGGCTTAGCCTGGCCAAGGGCGAGAGCAGATTTACTGGCTCCTTGTTTGTTTTTCCTTCTACTGAGCCAGCAGCACTTGTATTGAGCTGATAGGTGATCTAAGCGTAGATAAACTAGTGGGAACCAGTCTGACCCCTCTGTCACAAAACAACAGATTATTGTCCTGCAACCAAAAAGGTCCCCGATGGAAACAAACCAACTTCCAGCAGTAAACATCTGGAGGAAATGACCTCGCCGGGGCTTTTTGTCATCAAGCCATAAAGGCTCCGATTTTGACCTTGTAAAATCAACAGGAGGTCAGTTTTCTTCAGGAGTCAAATAACTGCAGAACAACTCAAGTGTGCGTTTTACATCTATTGCTGGGGTATTTATATGGGTTATATTAGGTATTATATAGGTTTATTATATGATAATCCTATACAAATAGTACCTGATTATAAAACCGGTCTTATGTATAAAACCCTTAACAAAACTTTTTTAGCCCCTTTAAGTCAAATAGCCTTAAATACATCACAAAATCACCTTTAGCAGTCACTTAGTCAATCTGCCTAATCTAACCTCATTATGCATGAAGGGCAGCACAAAATATCCTAAACCAGGAGTCTGCAACCTTTCAAATTTAAAGAGTAATTGAGGCTTGCAAATATTACATGACCTTTAAATAAAACACATCTTATTATTTTTGTTAAATATCTGCAATAAGAAACTTTTAACAGCAGTTTATTTGCTGTTTTTAGTCTTTATAATAAGGACAAAACACAAAGGTTTCATCAAGATTAAGCATTTCTTTAGATTTTTTTTTTGTTTGAGCCCAAAGAGGAAATAACAAAACAAAGATATATATATACATATATACATACAAGCATACATATAAAAATATATATTCACATATATGTATATACAAGAATATCTCTTGCTGTGGTCACACACAGATCTATACAGTATGTACAGTACTGATAAGGTATTGCACCAAAGTAAAAATTCCAAAATTACAGTTCAACAGTTTTAACCCCCTTTTTTTTTATTCCCAACAAGAAAGAAAAACCAGACCTAGCAAATTTACTTTTCAAGACAGAGAATTAGTTAGACCAATAATTCTATAATACGGGACAGAAAGAACATGTGGCCCAAATCACAAGGGGAACCTTTGCATTTTGACATACATCCACAACATCCCGGTAAATCTGAGAAAGTCTAGATTTTGAGAAGTGAATCCTTTGTACAACTTAAAACTAGATCAAACTAAGACGAGCACAGGATGAGGAAGTTCAAATCCTGTTAATGGCATAATCCCAAATATTTTGTGTCAACTGGATCCCCAGCTCTTTATCCCATCCATCTCTAAGTTTGAGATTAGAATCAACCCTTAGATTTAATATCAAACTATAAATCTTTGAAATCTTTTTGGATTGGATTATATGCAATAATTTATTCCCAGGGCTGTTCAGGAGGCATGGAAGGAAAATTTGGGAAACATTTGGAAATTTGGTGAAATTTCATACTTGTAGATAACAAAATAGATGCGTACCAGGTAAATTGTATTTGGAAGATAAATTCACAAAATATCAAATACTCCTGATGTATAGAGGTTTCTTATTTGTTTTAAACCCCTATCATACCAAACTGATAGTGATGGGTCAAAGAGGGATGGAGGAAACAAATGATTGTTAATAATAATGATGAGGCACCAAAGAACTTAAACTGCCTTCTAAATATAGACCTGATTTTAATTGTATTAAGGACAACTTGATTATTAGTGAGTAAAGAAAAAACTAGACCAGATAATGAAGACCCAACACATGAAGGTAGTTTGATTTACACCAGGGAGAACTGGACAATTTTAGCCAATAACAAATTTTCTGTATATGAGTAGACCCATAATAGGATTGAAGTCCACCTGAGTTTACATCTTGGCAATAATGTTTTAGGAACTCGAGGGGGTTTCCTATTCCAAAAAAGTCACTAATCAATCTATTCAAGGAATCAAAAAAAGATTTTTGGCATAAAAAGCGGAATAGATTGAAAAAGATAGTTTGGTATTTTGGATTTTGTTCTATAGGATTCTATTTTATGTAAAATGTAGTTTCCCTACTAATGACAAAAAATATCAATCTGAAAACATGTTACTTATTCTTTGATGGCATTATGAAGTGAAAATTAAATTCAAACGCTCTTTAAAAAACCTGCTAAACCTTGTAGGAATGGTATTTGTTATAATCAAAACCATGACTTGGCTCTCTTTTGTTTTTAGCCACTATTAAGAGCCATCATATGGGGTCCATAGAGCCAGTTGTGGCTCTGCAGGTTGCAGACTCCTGTCCTAAACATCGTGATATCAGTGTGCAAAGATTGTTAGTATAAAGTCCAGGAGTTATTAACTTGCATTTTACATGATAATGTGATGTTTAGCCAGCTGAAAAGTGCCATGGGAGATGATGCTTACACCAAAATGCTAAAGGCCACATAGGGATGAGAGCATTTTAGAAAAGAGAGGAAATAAGAAAATAACCACACTGTACATCACACCTGATTTAGTGATCTGAGGTTTTCAGATCAAATCATGTTTGGTGGAGGTTTGAGAGGTCTTACTTCATAAAGACACTTGAACACAGCAGACATAGCACAAATAAAGCCATAGAGAAACTTAAAGCTTAGGTAGGCAGCAATATCCCAAGCTCTAAACATTTCCCTCAGCTCTGTTCAATCCACAATCAGAGGACAGGACTGTACCTACAGTTTTAGGTTGATGCAGGGAAAGCTTTATGTAGAGAACCAGCCAGGAGGCTCATGGTAACTGTGACTGAGCGATGAACAGCTCAGGTGGAGATTCTATTGAGGTTTTTTGCTTTATGTCCACAAATTGTGTCTTAATGGAAGAGTTGGCAAGAACAAACCTATTGTTGAAAGATATCACCCTTTCATAATTTTTCCCCGTCACGTAGGGGACAAAGCACACATGTGCAGGAAGGAGATTTATTGAGGCAAGACTAAATGTAAACATTTTGGCCTCTATTCCAAATGTGGTGTTACTGAAAGCTAAAAATGCATATGGCTGTGAACACCCCACCCTATGGTGGAACAAGCTGGGGGCTGGATCAGGCTTTGATTATTATTAAAAAAATAATACAATATGTATTACTAATCACAAGAAAGCTGATTGGATTAGATGGGAAGATGAATATAGATGAATACAAAACTATCCTCCATTAGAACATGATAGGACTTTTAAAGCAGTATGGACTCAAATAGACATCAGGCACATTGCTGGTTTCATGGACTATAGGAATTTTGACTTCACAGCTCAATACTCTAGTATAGGTTAGTTACAAAGAATACCAATGTAACTCATCAAAGTCTTGAGTTTAAGTTGAAAAAAGTAAAACCACCAACCTCAGAGACGTCCATCTCCAAAGCTCTCAACTGCTGCTGATTTATGCTGCTCAGTTCAGCGCAGACAGAGGTTCAGACAGGAAGTCCGACACAGACTAGCATTGTGCCTCTGTGACAGGATGCAGCTTCTCACTTAGTGAAGAGGATGTTCATTCACAACACATCAAAACTGCTCTGCTGTCTTGACTTTTCCTTCCAACTGACACTAATAACATGTAGGTCTTTGTCTCAGACTTTTAAAGCTCCGCTAAACAGGAATCATGCAAAATGAAGGACAAACCTTTAAGTGGAAAACATGCAAGAGAAAATGTTGGATACATAAGAAGTGACCCTTAGGTTTTTGTGCCAAATTGATTGTAAATGTTTTCTCTTTTCTGTGAGCACATAGATGACAAAAAACATAGGATTGTTTTTATTTTAGCCTAATCTAGTCTGTTTTACCATAAAACAGTCTGTATAGTCTAGCTCTACAACAGAATCTCAGTCACCTTTGGGTGGTTGGTTGGTCGCTTGTTTTTTGTTCATTGGATTGGGGCTTGGTTGGTTGGTTAGTTCGTTGGTTGGTTAGTTGGTCATTGGATGGCAGATTGGTCAGTTGCATGGCACATTGGTTGGTTGGCTGGTTGGTTAGTTGTTTTTTTCGAGTTTTTTTGCGGCACAAGTGGCTTGTTTTTTGGACAGTAGGCTGACGTTGTGGACTAAGGCCTCCTTACATGGGCCGTGTGCGGTAACCCCTGTGTCACCTGCACGCCTGGCTGGTTGGTTAGTTGGTCATTGGATGGCGGATTGGTTGGTTGGTTGCCTGGTTGGTCATTGGTCAGTTAGACGCTGGATTGGTTAGTTGGTTGGTTAGTTGGTCATTGGACGGCAGATTGGCTGGTTGGTCAGTTGGTTGGTTGGTTATTTGGTCATTGGATGGCGGATTGGTTGGTTGATTAGTTAGTTGGTCACTGGGTCATGGATTGGTTGGTTAGTTGGTTGGTTGGATGGGATTGGCTGGTTGGTCAGCTGGTTCTTTGGTTGGTCGGTCATTGGTCATCCTCAAGGCACATTCGTTGGTTGGCTGGTTAGTTAGTTGGTCTGTTAGACAGTGGATTGGTTGGTTGGTTAGTTTGTTGCTAGGTTGCTTAGTTGGTCATTGGATGGCGGATTGGTTGGTTGGCTGGTTGGTTGGTTAGTTGGTCACTAGATGGGATATTGTTTGGTTGGTCATTGGTCAGTTAGACGGTGGATTAGTTGGTTGGTTAGTTGGTCATTGGATGGCTAATTGGTTGGTTAGTTGATCATTGGACGGCAGGTTGGCTGGTTGGTCAGTTGGTTGATCGGTCGGTCATTGGTCACTTGCACAGCACATTGGTTGGTTGGCTGGTTGGTTAGTTGGTCATTTAATGGCCAATTAGTTGGTTGGCTGTTTGGTCATTGGTCAGATACACAGCGCGTTGGTTGGTTGTAAATTGGTCAGTTGGACAGCGGATTGGTTGGTTACTTAGGAGGTTGGACGGTTGGGTGGATGAGTGGATGGGTGCCTTTTTCAGGGCAGCAAGTCCTTAGACATCTCGTCCCCTAGATGGGCTGCACCAAAACAGAAATTTTTCCCTGCCGCTCCATGCTGGGTGACAAATAAAGCCAGTGTATTTTTCTTTAAACTTATATTTTTATATAAGTCTTGCGGCTAAACTTAGCTGTAACTGAAACAGTTTTTGAAAAAATGGTTCAAAATGAAAATCTTGTGGCCAAAAATTAACAGAAATATAAAAAAAACACTAAAACTAGAAGTATAACTAATCAAACTAAACTAAAACTGTGAGCTGTTAAAACAATGTTCCTTAATAAAAAAATAACCAAACCTATTCTGGTGGAGGAGGGTTCAAATTGAGGATGTTTTGTACACTTTTTAAAATGTCCCATAGTGAGTGTACAAAAACACACTATAAACCAAAGTAGAAATGTAGTACACATATAAACTTGTAATTTATAAGGGAATTACATTTATTGTATTAATGATGTCACACTTACGTTTTTAAACAAAGTATTTTTCTACGATGTTGATTTTTGTTCATTTCAAAGGTAGCAATATTTGAAAACTCCATACTCTTAAATCTGTCTAAATCCTGGAAGCTTAGCAAGGAACAGGGGCTGCAAATTAACTATTGCTAAAACACCCTGTATACTTTTAAGACACAATGTTGAATTCATTTTCCCCTGTTAAATAAAGCAAATAAACTATCCAACAGATCTAGTCTTTCCATCAAATTCCTGAATCCAACAGCAATGCATTACTCTGGTTTGAATATGGCTGTATGTTAGCTTTATAACCTTAACATTTCAATGGATGTTTCACATTATGCAAACAATGAAAGATGTATATTGTTCTCTATAACAACAGTTCTTTGTCTGCTTTATAGGTGCATCAGCTGTAACAAATATTACAATTTCAGGTGAGTGAAGATATAAAGATTTTTGAGAAACTGCAGCTCCAGCTATGTCAATTCTTGAAGGAAAGAAAGTATCAGATGTGGATTAAGACAGATAGATGATTCAAAGTGAATCTATAGTAAGATTGATTTTGTTGTTATGAAATGTTTTTACTTAGAGAAAAGAAATTAGGAAGATATTTATTCCCTGATCAGCCAATGGGCTGATCCTGAATCCAGAAAGAAGTTGCTTGCTTACCTGATTGATATTTTTTGCAAATTTATCAAGAAGCAACAACAGTTTGCTTTTTTCACCCTGGTAATTGTTTAAACAATTGTGAAAGCTTTGATACTGTTTCATCATGCATTGTTCAACTCTTTATTTATTCTTGCTTTTAAGCCTCAGTTGTACCGACGGCAACAGGTACATCATCACTGACAGGAACTACCAAAGCACCAACAACTCAGTCCATCACTCAGCCTCCTGATACCATCACTACCAGAGGTAAGCCTCTTTTTGAGTCATTTTACACGTCATACCCTTTTTAAATTGTTTTTTTGTAATCAAAGGTTGTGCACCTTTGATTTTTCACAGTGTGTTCACAGTTATGAGCTCAGTTTTAGCCTGCTGCTAACTGCAGGTTTGACCTTCCCAAAGTGTTTTTGCACTCTGACCACCGAGTTCTGTGTTTGTGTCAGAATTCTACGTGGTAAATCGACAATAAATGGTGCATAACTATGAAATGGAAGAAACTTGAAACATGATTTTAAAAAAAATGTGTAAACATTCCACAAATAGACCTGTACAGGGTGTACCCCGCCTCTCGCCCGTAGACAGCTGGAGATAGGCACCAGCCCCCCTCGTGACCCCACTCGGGACAAGCGTGTAAGAAAATGGATGGATTCCACAAATATGCAAAAAACACAGGATGAATTTGTATTAAATTTCATGTAGATCTGTCTGTGAGTAGCAGAGTTCATGTCTTGCAATAGTTTTTCAGTAGAATATAGGTCTGGACTTTGACTAGACCATTGAAACCTGCTTGGATATAAGCCATTCCATTGTAGCTATGGCAGGCGGATTACGGTCTTTGGAAGAAAGCCATGCCTCACCATGATGGTGGCAAATAGAACCAAACAATATGCCTCTTTTCTATAATTAATGGCTTTATTACCTATAGATGGCAAATTTATGGAGTGCAGATCTAATGATTGTCCTACATGTTATACTCTGTCCATTTTCAGATGATTGATTGTGCAGTTTTCTACATTCAAAGCTTGAACTATAATTCCAAAATCTTTATTTTATATGGGTCCACTATATAAAATCCCCCAAAGTAAACCAAAGATTGCGGTTCTACCTAAAGACGACATGAAAAGGATGCATGTATAACTTAATAATGGTAGATACTTCAGATGAGCATTATTAAAGTAGGTTTTGTATGGAGCTACAGTGGGGCCGTTAAGTTTGGTCCACGAAGAAAAGAAAAAAAAACCCTGAAAAAAAAGGCTGTTAAAAATTTTATTAATAATAACACATGGAAAATATGTTTGTTCTAAAGAAAAACTACTTTTCAGATTCATGTTTTTGTTTTTTCGTTTTTTGCTAAATCTCTCTTAGTGATAAATAAAAGACATGAAAGAAACCCATAATAATATAATAGTAATATTAGATCTTGCTTTTTTCTTTCTAGACACATTGAAATCTACCCCTACACCTGACATGACGACTACGGTAAACCCGAACACAATTACAAGCACCACAGGGACCGTGAACAAAGGTACATTAAGATTTTTATAGATCTTTTATATGGTTTGTTTCCTTTTTAAAGATCTTAGAATATATTTATTCACATCTTGTGACCCAACATTGAAATAAGAGAGAATTTAAATGCATGTTTAGTACTTGTAAAACGTATACCCTCTGTCTTCTTTTGCTGTTTGTAATTATTAGTTTTGACAAGCACCAGTCCTGAAACGAGAAACTACAGCACAGAAGCTGCTGAAGGTGAGTCAGAATTACACACAGATATATGATGGATAGAAGCTCTGTCGCTTAACAGTAAACCTGCTGACCATGTTGGTTCGGTTAAACAAAGCTTAATGCAATGTTAAAATATGGAAACCTCTTTCTTATTTATTCATATCCTAAGGCAAGCTCTAAATGGAAAAAATATCTTAATCATTTATATTTACACCTACTATCCACAGGTAAAACTGTCTCTCCAGCAGGTATGATGCATGTTAACATTCTTCCTGTTTATATTTTATCTTGCTATAAAATCCGTAATTCCTTTTTTTATTGTTTGTGTAGATTTCCTTTATTTCACATGTAAAATTTTGTAAATCCTTCATCAGACATATCAAATATGTTTGACAAATTAATTTTGATATGACAGCAAATTTGTCGTCCCTGGATACTCACCAAAAATCCAGTCAAAACAAGGAATCACCTACTGGGAAAAGTGCCGGTAAGTTCAACACTACATCACTGTAGTTAAATATAAATATATATGAAAATAAAATAATGTCATGGTGTCATTTTTATATATCAATGTAAAGCAGCACAAAAAACACACCCAGCTTTCACCTCTGAGTTATTTTCTGTCTCTGTTCATGTCCTCTGTGTTCCAAAAGCCTACAGAAATTATATTTTGGGCTTTTTTTCATGATGAAGGTTTTGTTTTTAAGATGTAAATCGGCTGTAATTTCCACTTTAATCAGGTTTTAAAGTGTAAAGGATTTCCAGCAGTAGCAGCTGTGATGCATCACATTCTTGATTTGTTTCACAACTAGTGGAGCTAAGTGATAAATCAAACTATTACCAATTCCATTAGGGAGGAACCAGCAAACATCTCCCATCCACAAAAGCACAAATCCATGATTTTGCTTGTTTATAAAAAAAAAAGACATTGGGTATTCAACAGAGTAGCAGCGTCTACATGTAATTCTGCCGGTGGAACCATGTTTGTTTTGCTTCAGCCACTTCTGGTTGACATCAAACACATTACTGCATTTTATTGGTCCAAAACATTTACATATTGAGGCTAATGCATTTTTTGGGAATTTGTGAATTCACAAATCTTGCGACAATTCATCTTGTTTGCAAGGTAACTGTAATTAGGGTAATGCTTGTGCATATGAACAAAATAAATGTCTTTAATCACAGTTAACTGAAAAAGAGTTACTTTCACATGGGGCTGGGTCGGTTCATGTCGCTTTTTCCTTCAGAGCTCCCGAACAGTTTTTCAGTGCTGTTTTTTAGATTAAATCAGACTAGCTGGATGTTGATGGGTGTGTTTTCCTCTTGTAGGCTCACAGAAACAACTGTGGTGGATTCTGCTGCCCGCCATCCTGCTTGTAGGCGCTGCTGGCCTTTTCCTCAAATTCAAAAGCAAGAAGGTCCACAATCACACAGGTAGAATCAAAAGCATCTTCTAAGTTAAAGATTTAGTTTGTTCTAATTTGAGCAAAAGTATTACTCTCTTTATTATTATAATTTTCTTCTTATCAGAAACTCTTGACACAGGAACTGAGAAGTAAGTTTGGTACTTCAGAGTATGAATCCTATTCTAAATGCATTTAGATTGGATAATCTTTAACCTTTTTTTTCTTCAAAGTGCATCTTTCCAAAGCAGGCCAGAAGGCAGTAAAGATGGAGTCATGCTCCTGGGGGTGAAGTCCTCAGGTGGCGAGGAAAACGGTGAGCTGCCTTCCCACTGTTTCCTGTGACAGTTCCTCTTGTTTGTGCATTCTTCCAGACCCTCCTTCGAACGCTTTCTTTCAGACACAATCTCCCAATTATTTCAGGGAAGTCACCGGCTTTTAATATCTCAAAGTACTCTATGGGTTTCAGCGGGACTGACGGGCAACAGAAGGTGTTTCCTGTGATTTCTCGCCCCCACCCTAAAACAAGTAGCTGGGACTGAAAGATAGGGACTTCCTACCATAAACACTGATTATTTTCGACCGGGGCAATTGTGCAAGCCTGTAAATGTCAGCGCAGCCCTAACACTGGAGGAATGTGTGCGCTCGGAGGGTTAATGTGTCATACATAGTTGGTACATGCATGTCTTCTTGCCTTTCCTCCACCTAGAGAAAATAAATATTAAATCTGGGAAGAGATCCTTCTTTCCTTCCCTACCACTTGCCTCGCCTGAAAGCTGCAGAAGGAAATTAATTCACACCATAGGAATTTTTTAGTTGCAAACTATTCGATGTCTTCAGATTTTCCTGAAAAAACGTCATGAAGCTTCGTTGCCAGCTTGTATTTCACCATTAATCCTGTATGTGTTTCAGCAGCACCTGCAAGATAAGAGAGGGAAGGCTTCATAAGTCTGGAAGTGCATCTGGAGGGATCGTCTATCAACTGATTCTAGGTTTTGATTTGTGGAGCTATTTTTGCCAAGCAGGGCAATCTTTGGAAAGTTGAATTTGAAGGAGCAATCTAACAATAAAGACTCTGAAGGCTGTGAGGTTCTGTGCATGTTTTGCTTTTAGGATTTTCTTATATGAACCCATCAATTACTTTTTTTTGCCTCCAGAATGAAGTATATGATTTTTTTTTGATAACTTGGAATTTCTTTATAAATTAATGTACTTATTTTTTAAGTTCTGACTTAATTGACCTTATATGGTGAAGGAGATAATGTTTCCTTAGATTAGCTTAGATTACAACAAACAGGATTCTGAATCTATAATTGTATTACATAGTCCTTTCCTATGTCTGTTTGCAGTTAAAAATGAATCGCTCTTAATGCAAAGACGACACAGTGCTTCCTATAGATCAAAACGTAACATGAAACAAAAAGTTTTCTTTTTAATCTGTATTTTATAATGATAATAAAAATACTTGTATTTTAATTTGATATTTTGTATTTCAACATAAAAGTGTGTTTTGTTTTGTTTGTTTTTTCTGATTTGTTATGAGAACATCCTGCTAATTGACTTGCATTGTAAAGCAACATGGTTTATAATCTATACATTTAAAAACTTATGACTGCTGTAAATGTCACTGCTGTTCTCTAAGTTTAGTCAACAAACATGTTTTCTTTGCAATGCTCATACCTCTGAGTCCTGACATGTTTGATTCCATAAATCACCTTTTTTTTCCGTTTATCCTTTAATCTCATTGCAGATTGTTTTTTTTTTTTCTTGCTGGTATTTCATGCAGATCATTGATTCAGAGTGTTTCTTTTTGTGTGTGTGTGTAATTGGACTTTTTCCACAGTGTTGATATAGAAAATATGTTTGTTTTTCTTTAAAATCTGCATGAAGGATGTTAAAAGCTGAACTACAGCGTTCAATCACAGTTTCCTCATTAAACCTTTGGATAATAGTTCTGTTGTGCAGCTTTCTTTAAACACATGCATCATGAGGAGTTCTTGACTATTTTATTTGAGATGGGGTTTTTTTACTAAGATTTTTTAAAAGTTAAACTTATTTTATGGATATATTGTCACTATAATGATTCACCACCAGAGGGTGCCGAGTGTGAACAGGTTATTGTATTTGCTGACCAACTACACGAGGTCAATGCCTGGGATTTTTGTTTGCTCTTCATTGTGCGGCGCTCACATCAGAGCGATGACCTGAATTTATCTGTAAAACCAAAGGGAAACACTTTAATCACATCCATAACCAGTATCTGGACTGAGTCCTCATGAAATGCAGCTAAACATCCTTCACTATGATCACTTATATGTTGTCGTTTTCCTGTAAACTGAAATTTCTCCTCATCCTCCATTCTGTTCAGCTAATTTTGCTTCTTCCGTTTCCCCCGTTGACTCTGATCAGATTCCTTGTTCCTGCTTAAGAAGAGCATTCCCACAGCATTATGGTTCCACCACCATGTTTCATGGATGGACAGGTGTTTCAGCGTGATCTGGATAATACAAGAGCATCTTAAATCAGGTTTGCTTTGTTCCGCAATGTAAAAAACATATTTCTATTGGCTCCACTGCTGTTCCCTAATAGTGATATTATCTGATGTAAACGACTAATACTGTAGCTGCTATGTTGATTGATTCTCTCCTAGCTGAGCTTTGCACCCATGCAGCTCCCCTGCAGACACCATGGAGTTGTTCTTTAGCTCATTTAGTCCGTTTAGGTTGAAGGTCATGTTTCGTTAGATTACAAACTGTGCCAGATTATTTCCATTTCCAGTTGAAGGATTAAACAGAGCTCTGTTAGCTGCCATAGAAGAGCTCTCTTTAAACCAAGGTAAAAGTTCACAAAAATAGACTTTCTCCTTTTTTTTTTTTTTTATTAATTCATTATTTAGCCCATTTATTTCATTCATTCAAGTCACTAAGTGAATCACATTATGTAGATAAATTACTCACAGACTGATGTCTTTCAGCCTTTTTTTCTATTAATTGTATTGATTGTCTGTTTCAGCTATTAAAAAAAACGAGACGTTTAGGATAAAAACATCAAACCAGACCATTTTAAAACACCTTTTCAAGCAGAGATTTGATGCTTCAGGAAAATTGTGTTTAATATCTGCTTTGAGGTAGGCAACAAACGAATTTTGATTGTACTGAGTTGAGTTAATCTGAGAGATGAGCCTCTCAAAAATAAATATATTTAAATTCACTTAACATGGCTGTAGTACATTGACCAGTTGTTTCTAAAATAAACAGATTTAATTGATTTTAGGTGTTTATACATATGTTTTCAGTCTTAAATGATCTTTACTTTCCCTTTTGTCTTTTTTTTTTTTTTCGGGGACTCCCACGGTTACAGCAGCATTGATATGTGAGGATCTTGTATCACCAACAACATGTTCCGCAAAGGAAAACAGCTGTCTCTCATTCCAGTGAAGTGCAACTCAGTAAAAAGCCTCCATAGGCGGCACGTTTCACTGAGAGCAGAGAGGTGCCATAACGCCATACCAGGTTCCTGTACATGTACCATGGGAGCTTCATCTGGACTGTGGCCGATTAGTAACCCAAAACTCACCGTGTTGAATCTTAATATCCTTCATGGAAAAAGAAGGTGCAGCAAATTTTCAATCACGTTTTCGTAAACCGATCCGTCCAAAGGCAATGGTGGATTACAACCAAATGCCGTACCCTTGCACCACAAGGCTAAACAAAAGTGTGATATTTAGCTGGAATACCCAAGAGAAAAGGAGCACACAGAATGCCAAGACATCATAGAAAGCAGGTTTATGTTGAAGGAAGATCCTTTCTAAACTGTCTCCAGCTTTGTTCTGACACATTTTTGGACAATTAATCTGAGAAACAAAAACTACTGCTAAAGAAACCTAGTTAAAAGAGTTCTTAATATCTATCAGATATTGAAGACACCTTTCTTTCTTTAAAGTCCTCTTCCAGTGGCTGTACAGATTATCTATCAGATTAGTTCTGGTCTCCGGCTGGATCTCTCCAGAACTTTAGATTCTGTTTTGTTGCTTTGGGTGAACAGAACATTTCAATGCAATGAAAAGATGTGAATAAAACCTTTTTTTAGAATTTCATCCCTGTTCCATCTGAAAATAAAGATCCCCATAGTATGATTCTGCCACCACTGTGTTTTACTGTGGGCTCAGTGTTGTCTTGGTTTGCTTTTCTGCCATACATACATTTTCCTGCAGGGTCAAACTTGGTGGGAGTTTATAAGCCTGCTCTAGAACAAAGGCTTCTATGAAATAACCCCACAATCTAGACCAGATTGTTGTTAGATGTAGAACACAGTAGTATATATATAACAGCCAATAATTACATTATGGATCATTGTAGTGCCACCAAACTTAGATACACATAGATAACTTCTACAGTAGCATCTGAATCATACTGCAACTGTTACTTTGGGAATATTTGCTAAACTCTATTTTTAGATATTTTACAGCCAATAATTACACTATAGATCATTGTAGTGCTACAAAACTCATATGGGTGAGTAGAACATGATATAATAACGTAAAATCAAGGGCCCAATTAAAAAAAAAAACAACGAAATTCCCCTTTAAGGACAGTTTGAAAAAAACGTTTTATTTGTGTGACATTAGATGAGAGTTTGTAACACAAGTTTGATTTGTGAACAATAAGATTTATTTGAGTGCAACATGTTTATTTGTGAGTGATAAGATTTGTTTGTGAAAACATGCTTTATGCATTTGCAACATCATTTATGTGTGTGTGCAACATGCATTTTTGTACGCAATGTTTTATAGTTACATATAGTTACAAATGTAGGTAGGTAACTTTAAATACAGGTGCTGGTCATAAAATTAGAATATCATGAAAAAGTAGATTGATTTCTGTAATTCCATTTAAAAAGTGAAACTTGTATATTATATTCATACATTACATACAAACTCATATATTTCAGATGTTTATTTTGTTTAATTTTGATGATTACAAATGACAACAAATGAAAATCTCAAATTCATCATATCAGAAAATTAGAATATTACTGAAGACCAATAAAAACAAAGGATTTATAGAAATGTTGGCCAACTGAAAAGTATGAACATGAAAAGTATGAGCATGTACAGCACTCAGTATTTAGTTGGGCCTCCTTTGGCCTGTATTACTGCAGCAATGCGGCGTGGCATGGAGTCGATCAGTCTGTGGCACTGCTCAGGTGTTATGATAGCCCAGGTTGCTCTAATAGTGGCTTTTAGCTCTTCTGAATTGTTGGGTCTGGTGTATTGCATCTTCTTCTTCACAATACCCCATAGATTTTCTATGGGGTTAAGGTCAGGAGAGTTTGCTGGCCAATTAAGAACAGGGATACCATGGTCCTTCAACCAGGTACTGGTAGCTTTGGCACTGTGTGCAGGTGCCAAGTCCTGTTGGAAAATGAAATCTGCATCTCCAAAAAGTTGGTCAGCTGCAGGAAGCATGAAGTGCTCTAAAACTTCCTGGTATGTGGCTGCGTTGACCCTGGACCTCAGAAAACACAATTGACCAACACCAGCAGATGACATGGCCCCCCAAACCATCACTGACTGTGGAAACTTTACACTGGACTTCAAGCAACGTGGATGAAGTGCCTCTCTTCTTTTCCTCCAGACTCTGGGACCTTGATTTCCAAAGGAAATGCAAAATTTACTTTCATCAGAGAACATGACTTTGGACCACTCACCAGCAGTCCAGTCCTGTTTCTCTTTAGCCCAGGCAAGACGCTTCTGACGCTGTCTGTGGTTCAAGAGTGGCTTGACACAAGGAATGCGACAGCAGAAACCCATGTCTTTCATACGTCTGTGTGTGGAAGTTCTTGAAGCACTCACTCCAGCTGCAGTCCACTCTTTGTGAATCTCCCCCACATTTTTGAATGGGTTTTGTTTCACAATCCTCTCCAGGGTGCGGTTATCTCTCTTGCTTGTACACTTTTTTCGACCACATCTTTTCCTTCCCTTCGCCTCTCTATTAATGTGCTTGGACACTGAGCTCTGTGAACAGCCAGCCTCTTTAGCGATGACCTTTTGTGTCTTGCCCTCCTTGTGCAAGGTGTCGATGGTCGTCTTTTGGACAACTGTCAAGTCAGCAGTCTTCCCCATGATTGTGTAGCCTATAGAACTAGACTGAAAGACCATTTAAAGGCTTTTGCAGGTGGTTTGAGTTAATTAGCTGATTAGAGTGTGGCACCAGGGGCCATCAATTTTGAACCTTTTCACAATATTCTAATTTTCTGATATGATGAATTTGAGATTTTCATTTGTTGTCATTTGTAATCATCAAAATTAAACAAAATAAACATCTGAAATATATGAGTTTGTATGTAATGTATGAATATAATATACAAGTTTCACTTTTTAAATGGAATTACTGAAATCAATCTACTTTTTCATGATATTCTAATTTTATGACCAGCACCTGTATTGATACACAGTCTGATTACATCTGTGATGAACACTAAAGGCATGCAAGCTACTAATAGTCTATTAGACTATTAGTAGCTTTCATGCCTTTGCCTTTGTCTGCATTTGCCTTCTGGCCTTTTGAGAACAGCTTATGAAGGAAATAACCTGATCCTCTGTGAACAGTGCTGATACACCTTTTAAGCTGAAACCCAAAGAATGCATTTAAGGAATGTTGGTCAGGAAGGTCTGCTCAGGTCTGTTTTCTAGCTTTCCTACTTTAAATAACAATAATCCACTGGCTGGAAGTTTGAACACATGCAAAAAAAATCCTGCCAAAGATTCTTGATGGTCTCAAAACGGGGGGTTTCTATTGGTTGGTTGGTTGGTCACCTGATTGGTCTGCCTGTTGGCCAGTTTGTTCATCAGTTGTTATAACTTTTGGTAGTTTAGCTGCTTATTTGGTCAGTTTTTTTCTTGGCATCTCTGCTTTTTTAATGACTGGTTGATTCCTTAGTTAGCTTCTTTATTGATGTTTGCTTAGTTGGTTTGATTGGCTGGTTGGCTGATTGACTTTAGGAGGAGACTAACTGGTTTATTGACTAGTAAGCTGGTTAATTTTTAATTTTTTTTTTTTGAAAAACAAAAAGACAGTTCTTTCTTTCTGTCACCCTGTAAAATGTGTTGCTCCTTCACATTTAAAAAAGCAACATACATTCATATCTATAGACCTGATAAATTGAAAAATTACTTTAAATTTGAATTATTGAGTTCTGATTTAATTAAGCTAGGGAAGCTTGTAGAAATAATAAAATAACAGATTAGATTTGTTTCTCTTACCATAGTTTTAGTTTTTTTAATCAATTATTTATTTATAGTTTTGCTTTGAATTTTTAAGTTGCATACCAATTTATAAAACATGACCTTCCTGTGCCTGTGTTCCGCTTCGCAGTCTTTTTCTCTGCAGCCCTGCTGTTTGTCAGCACTGTCTGCTATAACCTAGGCTGTAAGATTAACCAACATTACTGCACAGACTGTAGATAAGACTGAAACCTGCGGGATCAGGTTTCTACAATCAGACCCTTTTTAAAATGTTCCTATTTTGTAGGTCAATGAAAATTCCACACGCATCATATAACAGAAAAAGTTGATGATGGAACAATGTTTTTTTTTTTGCTTATAAAGATTTTACTTGTCAGTGCAGACCATCCAAGCTGAACGGCTGCCTCAGCAGAAAATGAACACAACTGAGATAAAAGTAGGTCAAATCTCAATGAAACCATCCTCATGACGCTGTGCATTCTTCAGCCGTGGCCTCATTGAGGATCTGCTTCAGATGCAGACACTCTTCTATTTAATCGTTTAATCATTTTATCTTATTCCTTCATTATTCATGCATTCCCTGTATAACAAACCATTATTTTTAATTAATAGCAGATAGAATTAATGTAAAGGAGCTGAATTTTTTGGATAATTTTAGCATTCTATCTGTTGCACATGTTCATTGACCAAAACGCTTCTTTAAGTTTCCTTAGATCTGACATGCTTGGCTTCACAGGGGGTGTATCATTAGCCAGAGAATGTGACTTTTCTTCCCCCTGAAGCATATTTCTCACCATGTGACTGGGAGAAAGCTATCTGTCGAAGGCGCCCGCTGGATTCCATTACTGTTCATCCAGCAGAGCAGCTGGGGGCAACTGAGCCTGCTCCAGTTACAGCAAGAAAATCTCTGTAACCACAGAGTGTGCTGAGAGGTAAGCTGTTGATGAGCCACACTGCTGGGGTCAGTGTCGCTACTGCCCAGTGCACACATGTTTACACACATTTAATGACAGTGAGCAGACACATTTTACTGTAGCCCTAGCTTGAAAGCTTTTGTTTGCTTTAAACTTGCAGAGACAAATTAATCCAAGTACAAAGTTTTACTACAATTTTAAGTTGTCAATAGACCTTGGATTTTCTGAATGTCTTCTAAAGTTTTGATCTTTTCTTTCCTAGAATAAAAGATAAATAGGCAGAGATGGCAAAAGTACTCACTTTTCGTACTTGAGAAAAAGTACAGATACTTGTGTTAAAAAATACTCTGGTAAAAGTGGAAGTACTGATTAAACTTCTTTACTCAAGTAAAAGTAACAAAGTACAGGCTTGTAAATTTACTTAAAGCTACAGTGTGTAATTTTGAGCGACATCTAACGTCCAGACTGCAGACCGCAGCAACATGAACATCTCCCCCCCACCGCTTCTCCCCCCCAACAGTACGGCGAGCGTTACGGGACAAAATGTCTTCCACGACGTCCGCATCACCTACCTTCTCAAGTGATGAGGTTTGTTTACATAGAAAGTTTTACAGATAGTATTTCATTAGTCTGTGTGTTCAGTACCGTCTCAGTTCATCTCTCTCAACTTGCCGTAGTTACTTTCGAGCGTAATGGGCGATCTCGCAATCGCTAGTTTGTTGGCTCTGCGCTGCCGTAGCGCAAAGATGTCTGCCTCCATGGCTGCGAGACCCGCTCCTATGTAATTATAAATAACGAATTCTAAGGCAACTCAAATATTAAGGTTAAGAGGCTGAGCTCGTAGATGATGATAAATAACATAGTTATGTATAATATATTACATTTCTGACTGCATATCCCTGTAATTATTACACACTGTAGCTTTAAAGTATAAAAGTAAAAGTAGAAACCACTTTTTTCATGCCGTTGCCTACATTTTAAATGGATGTCTGCCAATAGGACTAGATCTCCGTTGTGTTCATTTTCAATCATCTCGTCGTCCATGCTACTATGCTAACGCCACCGCCACCAAGCTGCAATGATTTGCCACGAATGAATACCGCAGAATCTGTCGATTCATCTTGTAGTGGTGCGTCAAATGAAACGTAGATTCCCATCCAATTAGATTGAATTTGGTATTGATGACGTGAAAAATAATAACGGTAACTCCATTGAAATGATTAAAAACTAAAGTAACGAGCCAATTTTTTAAAATGTAAGGAGTAGAAAGTACAGATATTTGTGTAAAAATGTAAGGAGTAGAAGTAAAAAGTCGCCATAAAAATAAGTAGTAAAGTAAAAATATCAGAAAAATCTACTTGGGTACAGTAACGAAGTATTTGTACATCGTTACTTCCCATCTCTGTAAATAGGCTTATATTAAAACCATACTCATCTACTTTGCTCTGCAAAAGTATCATTGGAGCCACCTTCCCCTTTGATCACTGCCTAGAAATATTAGAAAAGAAAAGGAGTGGGATAAAAATTGTGGAATTGGGTTCAATGTAAGCAGATTAATGTTTTTTCTATCTGTCTACGCTGTAGACAGATACTACTTTTCAAACAATCATCCTAAAATAGAGCATCCATTGACTTTTATTTAGAAAAAGGCTTTGGTTAAGCTGTTCATTAAACTTGGCTAAATACAGTGAGTGTATTTGAAGAAAGGGTGACCAATATCTAAGTTCCTATAAGAGCAGACTAGAGAAGAACATGAGAAATTTCATGGGGTTTCTTTACAGATTTATTTCTTATAAATTTACTTGGTTGCTTCTTTAAAACATTTTGTGGGTATATTTTTGGTTAAAGATCTTCCTCAGAGAGTCATCTGCAAACCTCAGACAGGCTTATTTTGCCTTATCATCTCTGGAACCCATTGACCAGCCTCACCACTCATCTTTCAGCAGCTTCACTGACTCCTGCTCAGATATCACACTATCCCTCTTCAGATATTCAAGGCCATTCATCACTCGGCTCCTCCATGCCTCAGCTGCAGATTCCTTCTCCATCCACCTCTGTGTGTCCTTTGTCTGACTGTCTACCATAAATACTGACCCATTAAAAAAAGACCATATTATGAGAAACTAATACAAAACATTCAGATCAAACTTACAGTTATTCTTCAGTCACTTTGGTTTATTTCTCACATCAATATTTAAATGGTTTTAACAGTTAATGCTGTTTTCAAATCAAATAGCAAAAACTTCAAAGCTGGTTAATTACCTGCAAAAGCGTGTCGCTTACTCAAAATGGGAAACTTATTTCTCAAAAGTTAAAATTCTTGTCAATGACTGTCAATGTCATCAAAATGAAATTTCCCCACACCCTTGTTTATGTACAAGATTTTGAAATGGCTTTGTCATGTTTACCAATGCAAAGAATTCAGATCTTTCTGAGACTACCTGAAAATGAAAACCCTATATAATATTTGCTCTGCCATTTAAAAAAGCAAAGTTACACATTACTGCATTTAGTGAGCTTCAGTACATAATACTGAATATTTATGTTTTTTATAAACATTTCCTGCATATATATTTGCATTTCTAATTTGTTCAAAACATTGTGCAAAAGAAAAAAAAATGTATTTACAACAAACATTAACCCCCTTTCTGTAGGGACATTATAGTGTATTTGGAGACGAAGAAACAACACATGAACAGAATATCATTCATGTAGATCCAGATGTTCCTCTCTGCCTGCCTACATAGTTTCATCTACATCAGGACTCCCAAAAGTAGGGGTCTGGTCCTACCAGCAGGGGGGCACAAATACCAATTGGGGTTTTCCATTCATTGTTTTGGTCTCCCCCAGGTATATGAAGGGCCAAAATATATCATAAAATAATTAAATGTACAATAAAATAAGTAGATGTCACATTTATTTATTTATCTTACATGTGATTAAAATGTCAAGCACACCATTAAATGGTGATATACACCATTAGATCAATAATATAAATTTAAAAATGTGAAATGAATAGATAAGTGTCATTTAAAAACTATTTGTGTTCCAACTGTTTCATTATCATGTTTCAATCTTAATTTACCTTTTACTCTGCTTTTACATCTCTTCTATTTTACTGTTTAATAAAATTGTCCTTGTATTGAATTGTGCTATGCAAATAAACTTGCCTTGCAATTTGAAATTTGGTGGAAGAAGCAGAAGTGATAACTGGTTACATTTACTCCGTTAAATTGATTTATGTACATTTTTTTTTAATTCACTCTCAGGAGTGGTTTTCCTGCATTTTATTTTTACTTGAGCAGATATATGATGAGCTATTGCTACTCTTATTTGTGTAAAATGTCTGGCCTATTTTATACAAATATGCATGAGAGAAACACACCTTCAGTTAATGTCTGAGACCTTTTTTTGGCTCCAGTTTCTTTATTTTAATGTTATTTTCTATTTGCTGATCCTGTCTTGTCATTTGAAGGTCAAGAGGGAAAATATAAGTTATGTAACCCTTTTCTAACCTATATATACCATACTATCAGTAATGAATTCAGATTTTATAGCAAAAGTTGTTAGAATTTTTTTTCCAACAATTTCTTCCACCCAAAATAGTTGTCTAATTACTAAATGTTATTTACATTTATTTTTTTTTATCTGATTAAAAAAATGCAGGTAACTGTATATAGTTTGTAAATTCACATAATCTTTGAAACATGATCAGTTACTTGATCACCTTTTCACCAAAATTAACTTTTATTTCGGTCATTATTTAGATTAATACTTTTTATTTTTACTTGAGTAAAAATATGAGAAAGTAGTTGTGCCTCTTTTACTTGAGTATAACTTTGGGAATAATCTCCCCACCTCTGGGAAGGGGTGAGAATCTGTCACTATCATGCGCAACTGACTAAAAGCTGCGCAAAATTATTAAAAAGAATTTAAAAAAAAATGAAAAAACTGTAAATAAACAGTATTATAATACAAAGCAACACATAGCAACAATATGTTTTGTTTTGTAGAGTTTGTCTACGATTTCTTCTTCTTTTTCTTTCATAAGGTTTTAGAAACATTTCATGTACTGTGTCAGATGATGGAGAACTTTGTAATGATTTTAACTGACACTTGTTTTATGTCAATTGTTTATATGTTTGAATTGTGTAAATAAAGTGCTGTTAAAAGTCGAAAAGTCTTCTTCTTCTTCTTCTGAGGTTTTATAGCGGTTAGCAAACTACATGTGGTGCATTACCGCCACCAACTAATAAGGAGTAAAACAGGAAACAAGACACCCCCAGAAAAAAATAAAATAAAGTAATTATAATAATAATTTCCGAACTGTTTAACTTAACCCAAAATAATAAATACTTAATCACATTTGCCCTCATAATTTCTAATTTATCTTTAAGTCATCGTCACTCTGCCAGTTTCTGATGATGCTTGGGAGGTGATGTTTTTAGCCAATCAGGCATGATTTAGGATTCGATTTGTAAACCGCGTCGTGATTGGTTAAACCCTCCGAGCAGCTGACTTGATGAAGGTATAAATAAGACTGCGAACCGGTACTGGTTTAACGTGTTTGAATGGGAGGGTACGTATGCTGAATGAAAGAGAGCGTGGGCTGTGATTATTTATGAAAACTTAACTTATTTTTCGCACTATACGTGTCTAAGGTGAGTAGTTTATTATTACTACTAATTCTGTCAAAGCAGTAATACGTTTTATGTAATTATTTCGTCAGTTTGAAACGCTTTACCGTTTTATAAAGCGGCTAATAATATTTTTAAATTTTTTGTAGGTTTATTAACACCACTGGATGAATGAAAACTGTCACCATGGTCGCTACCAGTAAATTAAAGACAAAAAACGGCGAGTGTATTTCGGAGCTGGTTGAAAGGCGCTACGACCACGTGTGCATCGAGAAAGGTAAACCTGCAGGGGGGGGGTCTCTGTGTGCTTATTGCTGGAGAAGGGGTTGATTATTTCCAACTGCTTGTTTGTCTCTGTGTGGTGCATGGATGCAGCAGTGGAGGAGGGGGGATGAAGTCATCTCCTTTCTGCAAAACAATCTGCAGCTGATGCTTCCAGTGAACATTTCTGTAATCTGTTTTCTTGATTATTCTATGCCTTTTTTATTTATTTGACACATCTTTGAGATGCAGCATGCAATGTTATGTTACACAGCTGCATGCCTATGGTTTAACTGGCTAACTGTGATGCATTGAATATGATTTAATTTTTACAATATTTGGGTTTTGCAGAGCTGGATTTCTGGGATCGCTGCATGGCTGAGCCCCAAGTGTCTGCTGATGTCACAGAGGACAGAAGCTGCCATCAGTTGGCTAAGATGTTTGAAAACTGCCTGTCCCGAGCCAAAAAAACGACATTGCACTGCTCCTCTGTGCTGGTTCCAGAGACGCTGACTAGGAAGATAGCTCGTGAGGTCCTTTGGCTGGCGTCCTCCGAGCCCTGCGGCCTGAGAGGCTGCATCCTGTACATCTACCTGGAGCTGGAGAAGGGCTGCAAACAGCTGGAGCGCATTGCCTATGACGCCTCTGTAGTGCCCACATTTGAGCTGACTCTAGTGTTCAAGCAGGATGGTTCGGTGTGGCCCAGCCTGCGGGACTTTCTCTTTATGGGTTCTTGCTTTGGCCCAACTTTCAGGCACGTCCTTAAACTGAGTCCAGGCTTCCGACTGGTGAAGAAAAAACTGTACTCTTCCTCGGCTGGCACCGTGATAGAGGGGTGTTGAACTATGTTGGAAGTGAGGTAAAGGGAAATGCACTTTAACTCTTTCTGTTCAGCAGTTTGTTGCTCCCGACTTTCAGCCAGTCAGCTTGGGATGTAATAAGATTTTAAACTCAAAACAAGCCAGACATTTTCTGACTCTGGTTTCAGAGTCCTGAAAAGTTTTTTTTTCTTTTTTTTTTTTTTTTTTTCTTGGAGCAGTTCTTTGCTCATGCACAGTTTTAAAACTTGCCTGTCCAAATGAATGTAAAAGTGTTCGCACAAACATGTTTGCAAGGATCATACTGTTCTGTTCAAGGCACTAGCCACTTTGTAGATGCATCTGGGTTTTCAGATGCAATAAATGTTAAGCTACAGTAACATGGTGGGATATTTTTTTTGTCTTAAAAGAATGCAATGCAAGCATAAGTTTGGGGTTAGGAAGCAAGTTTGTTCTTTTCATGCTCTATAGCAGGTTTCTCGCTTTAAACTCTGCGCTTATGACCCATTAGGCTTGCATCCATACATGTATGTTTTGCTTGCTTTGCTCTGTAGTGTGTTTTTTAGAGGCTTAAATTAATATTTCTTGCACATTGACCTTAAATCTTCGCTCTAAAGTCCTTTACTCTGCTCACATGAGTCTATAGAACAATTGTAATTTTGCCTGATTCTAACCTGAAATATTACATTTGTAAATGAGACATTAAGACCAACTTTAGGACATTCTTGTTGCCCCTGGACTCAAAATGGCCAGGCAGAGATGACGGAGCTGAGTTCAGGTTTGAACTTGTCATAGACCGCTTGAACTGGAATAGAAATGTATGTTCTGCACTTGGATCACAGCATCAGGCTGTTCTGTGTAAATGTTTTAATACATTTTTATTTTTATACTGAGAGATTCACCTTTTCAAAGCAAGAGCCTTTATATACCATTAAACATTTGGTTAACCTGGTGTTGATGTGGCTTTTTTTTTTTTTTTTTTTTTTTTTTTTGTGGACTTTCAAAAAACATTTTCCACTTATTTTCAAAAGAAAAATACAAAATTTTGTTTTTGATCGGCTAGCTTAATGAGTATCTATATACTCTTTTACAGACATTAAAAAGACAATTGATGGACTTTGCACCAAGATTGAGCTTCGTCATATTTTCCTTAAATGACAAGGTAAACAATTTTTGGTATAAAATCCTAATATTTTTCTAAAACGCTTTTCTTAAACTATACATTGTTATTGATACATTGGTGTTAGTGGGTCAAGGGTAGTTTGAAATTTCAAATGTGCAACCTAAGGAAAGGCCATTTTTGATGCAGATTTAACTCTAAAGGTTTTGTTTAGATGATTCACTGTTAATTTTACAGATTCAACATTTGGTTCTGTGTATAAATAAAATAGATTTTGGGTTCAAAACACTTGAAGTTGAAGCATTTTTCTATGCAAGAGAAAGTGTGGCCAGGTTAGATTGTTTTGCAGTTAAATTTGGTTCCAGGTTTGCATGTTTTTTTTTTATGTTCAACTTGCAGAAACACTCAAACTTTCTACAAAATGCAGATTGCCAAGTTAATAGGTAATGGATGCTGGTTTTCTAAGGCCGTCTACTTGTACAAGTAGTTGTGAGGCAGAAATTGGTTCATTTTTGGGGTGACTTCAAACCATCCTTCAGTAAAAGCATTTTAGGCTGAAGAAGGGCTACTACCCTGGTCCTATAGTTTGGCCCCTGTGTAAAACATCACCTATAAAGCAATGATGTAACTGATGCACAAGCCCCTGAACAGACTGACACTTTTATTGCAGGTAATGAAAAGCTCACATGATGTGATGTAAGCAGCACTGTCATCTCGAGGCACACAGCCTCTGATCCCATTGCCCCGCTGCGTTAATGTGGGTCAGCAGCACAACTGTGTATGTATTGTATGAATGTCTATGAGGCAGCAGATTCCATCAAACGTATGAAGCAAACTTAAAAATAAACATGCAGTGTTAAACCTTTATTTAAGATAAAATGTTCATTGTAAAGTGATAAATTTCCATGTTTTTGCATTGTAACAAACTTCAAAGGTGCTAGGCTAACTATTTCTGTCTCTATGCCAAGATGAGCCAGCTGTTACCTGGCTAGGCTGTGACGTTTCAGCTCACATTTCTGAAATGTATAAATTTCTACATATGAGACCAAACAAAAACGAAAAAATGCTTGAAGATTTCTTGTCTCCTTGCTGTAATGACTAAGCTTTATGTCTTGCCTGATCATTGTGCCTCTTTGTCTGGCTTCTAATTTGTTTCCCTTTAGCATCAAAATGTAATCAGCATATATTGAGTTATATATTCTATTAAAATATCGGATAAACGAATAGTAAAACATGCAGGTTATAAAAGTTTTGTCGAAGTTTATTCCGCTCTGATAAGCCGTCTTTTTGTTCTTTGTAAAGTTCCTAGCCTATATTTTCAGATGTGATGTCTACCCTCATATTGTAAAGATTTAAATTATCTTTTAAATTTCTAAATTAAAGACTTTGTGTAGGTAAATTAAGTTTTTAATCTATATCTGATCTGGAATCAGTGCCTGGAGTGAAAAGTTCTGTATTTAACAATGTTTGGCTATGTTAGGTTAATTAGATTTGTTCTGTATTTTTAATAGTTTAACTTTATTGATCTCACATCAATGGGTCAAAATGTACCTCTGCATTTAACCCATCCCCTTGGGGAGCAGTGGGATGCCATTGTGTGGCGCCTGGGGAGCAGTGTGGGGTTAAGGATCTTGCTCAGAGACCCAGAGTGGAGGCTGTGGGGATCAACTTGCAGCATCTACTTGCAACCTTCTCAGAGCACAAGCGCACTGCTCTAATCCCTAGACCAACACTTCCCTAGTGATGGAAACGATTAGAAATGAATGGGTACTGTGTTTTTCAATGTTTGACACTTTAGGCTAATAAGTTATCAGTTTATCTTCCTATGTTAAGTTCAGCCTTAAGGTTAATCTTCTTGGCTCCAGTTTCACATTTTAAGTTGAATATTAAAAGTGTTATATTAGCCTTCTCATTTAACATCTTTCTCTTATGGTTGGAGGAACAGCTAAGTTATGCTGTTTCCTTCCATCTTCCTGCTTTGTAATATTTTTGACTTTTTTTCTGTACATTTAGCAGCAAAGCTTGGCTTGGTGAGGGTAACTAAAGATTTCCTGTCTTTAGTTTGATCGATTTTGCTTTTCTCTGATCTTTTTATTTTTATTTTACAAACATTTTTAGAGAGGTAATATAGGCCCATCCTCTAATTTATATTACTCTATAAAAAATAATATAGAAAATGAATAAGCTGATCATTAAAGCAAGCAAGTTTTATGGGGTTTTTTTTAATGTTGTTTTGTAAGTGCAGGGTGATGTTTTTATGTTTTCCTTTATATTAAGCTGAGCGTTTTTTAATCTATAATTTCATACATGGTAACATAGCTATGGTAACATGAATAAGTGAGTTTAAATTAGAAATCGACTGATACAGTTTTCTTTAACAATGATACCAATTTATTCAATATCAGTCCAACCGATCCCCGGTATGTGCTGCTGATTTTTGAGGGTGAGTCTTTAGGCTGATATTGGTTTCATCTTCTTCATTTACATGATAAAAATGACAATGATAAGAAATGATAAGACAACCTATTCACAAGTCTTAATTTGAATAAAATAAACATTAACAAATCAAACAAAACATTAACGATGGATAGCAAAAAAACGGAGCGGCAATGCAGGCACATTATGTGATCTTAGGGCTTGGCTGCTGAATGCACTAATGAATCAGTTGAAGCGTGCAGGTATCGGCCGATATCCATTGCAAAAAAAGGTTATATATATGCCATAAATATCAGCCAGCCGGTTGTCATGTGCAGTGCTTGTTCCTTGTAGGATAACTGATGTTTGTTCTCTATGCTAAAAACTTTCCTTGGTTCCATTTGGATGTTTTTTCTACTTGATTTAAAAGATTTATAATAAAGTGAAATGTAATAAGTAAGGTCTTATTGTATATCTTTGCCCTGGCTAAAAAACAAGTTTTTTCAGTGTCTCCTGTCTGCATTTTAGGTTAAGCATCCTTTCTGTTAAGACTTATATTCTTTGTATAAGAAAAATTAAATCTAACTTAATAATAACGACCTCCCTTTCAGAGGCCTAGACCAGTATCTGGTATTGCAGGCTAACAAGGAACCCAAAACGACTCCCCATTCCTAAGGGTTCAATTTGCATGTCTTCTCAGGCAAGACAAGTTTTTGTGCTACTATGTAAAGCTTTGAACTCTATGCTAATTTTGACATTTTGAATCGAAAAAGCTTCCTGGATGGGAAGCAAAACGTCTTCAAACTTGGAAACAAAGTCAATAGGATTGTTTTTTTTTTGTTTTTTTTTACTTTTTTGGAATGACTATGACCTGGATGACTGAGAATCTTCACCAGCAACTTAATACTTTCATCTAAATTGGCAAATGTAATGAATTTGAGGAACAAAGAGTGAATGTATAAAATGCAACTATTTGATTCTGTATATTAGCATGTTTTGCCATATTAGGTCAACTTTTATTCCCCCTCTCTAATGTGAGCTAACCTCACTTTCAAATGTTTTACATTTGACGTCTATGAAGTCTTAAGTATCTGATTTTTGTAAAGAAAACAAAGCAAATATTTATCTGTTTAACATTTTTATCAACTCCTTAGGAAAAAAAACTCTCAGCAGTTAAATTTCATTTTCCTTTGGGATCAATAAAGTAGTTTGGAATTGAATCAAATCCTGTCTGGGTGATGATCTCTTCTTCTCATTCTTCACTTCTTTTACTCTCCAACATTTAATTACCTTTATGAGTTTGGAAGTGATAAATCTAGTTCACATCTAATGTCTGCAGAAAACTGTATTTTTTCTGCAGACTAGCATTTTTGCATAATGAGTTTAATTCATTGTCTATTGCATTCTGCATGTGCATTTCACTGTTCTCTTCAAGGAAAAAAATCAAATGTATATAAGTTTAATAAGTGGTCACTCAAACATAGTAGTATAGGATGGGAAAGTACTAAAAATGTTTTCATGCAGCTGAAACTGATATCTCAGCTCCACTATGCTGGCCTGACAGCTCATTTGCCAAAGCTTGTGAATCTAATGGTGGCACTTGAGATCCTTGGTGTCAGCATGATTCATCTAAGCTTGGACACCTATCAGAGTCAATCTTACAGAGGAGCTGATCTGCCTACAGATGTTTAGGCACTTTGAGCCACCTCTCTATCCCTCAGGGAGCTGACGGGGAGGCTCAGAGTCACAGGATCCGCCTGTTTGTTGTGCAGCTCTAGGAGATATGCCAGGCGAGTGTCTCCATGTTTCCTGCTGACCTGTTTAACAACCTCTTTTTTAGAAGATGGAAATCTGATAAACTTGGTTGTAGAGTAACTGCTGGTGTGTTTATCTCTCTGCTATGTTTGTGTATATTTTATGTTAACAGTGATTTTTTTTTTCTTTTTTGTGTTTCATCTTTTCTGTATGCTAAACTTTACACTATTTTAGTGGTCTTGTGTTGCATTATATCAACAAAACATGTCAGCCTTCAGTATCTTGTCATCAAACTTTTATATAAAAACAGTGGTATGTTGGTTTTGACAAGAAAATGTAATTTATTTAAGACTAAAGTTTCCTTTTTGAGTTACTCATAGTTTGAAAATGAATTTGGATATCCAACAAATGTAAACATAAGACAATCAGTGTTAAAGATGAGCTGAGTTATTTACTACTGGAGGATTAAGGGATTGGGTGAAATAAGATCTTCCCCGCATCTAAAAATCATGTCAGCCTTGTATATTGATCTTTTGCTTAGAACAAACATGTAGTGTCTCTCTAACATACTGATCCTACTCTTGTCCATTTTGACCGCTCCCAACAAATACCTCAAACTTACCTTTCACCCTCTTAATCTCCTCTGCACACTCATCTCAATCTACTCCATCTTATTTGTCCTCTCTTCTTGGTCTCTCTCCTGCTGGGCTCTTGGATTGCTGACTACTGGTAAACAAACTCATCCACATTCCAACCTATATTTCTCAGATCTTTACCTGTTCACTCGTCTTTTCCTCTCATTCCACTTGTTTGTTCCCTCTGGCAGATTTGTACATGGGCAATGTGGCACACTGCCCAGGGTGGCATGGCTAAGGGGGTGGAACACTCACACACTAAATAAATTATAGATGCACATCAGTCATACAGGTTTTCCATTGCACAAATCAAACATCCACCCATACATCCTTCTATCCACACATCCTAACAGATGGGAATACATGCTATACTAATTTACGATAACACAAAGGGAGTATTTCAATGCCTTTGAGCATTTAGACCAACGATAAGCTAAGACAGGAGGGAAAAGCCCAATAAAAAGGCTGGTCAAAGCTGGACTGATTTACTGCACATTCATTACAAATTCCTTGAAACATCATTTGTGATTTCATAAAACAAGCAAACAATTAAAGACAACACATTCTGTCTGTCTATATTCAACTTCAAAAACAGTTTTTAAAGCCACGGGTGGATAGTAACTTGTTACACTTACCCAGCATTTGCTTAGTAAATTTTAGAAAATATTTTACTTTTTGGAGTAGCAGTGTTTGCAGTGCTTTACTGTACTTTTTATGTTTATTTACAGTTTTTCTGAAAAGTTTAGATAACCTGTCATTAAAGACAATCAGCTGCCAGTAAAATAAATTGAAATTGACAAAAATTATTCTAAGTTAATAAATAAGTATTATAATAAAATGGAAATCATGACATTGTTTACTTATTGTTTACTTTGTTTACTTATTACTGTTTTTTTCAGTTTTGTGTTAATTGAATAACCACTGTGATATAAACTCCAGGTTCTACTGGAGGTTTCCTCCTGTTAAAAGGGAGTTTTTCCTCTCCACTGTCGCTACAAGCATGCTTAGTGTGAGGGATTGCATTTGAGTCAATGAGTCGATGCAATCAACTGGCTTTCATTAGATAGAAAACTTTGAATCAATTTGACTGTATGATCTGGTTGAATTATAAAGTGCCTTGATATGACATGTTGTGAATTGGCGCTATATAGATAAACTGAATTGAATTGATCATTTTATTTAATGGGACAACTGTAGGTAGTACTCCTGCGAGAGAGTCACTACTCTTACTTGAGTAAAATTTTCAAATACTTTATCCGCCAAGAGTAATTTGCGTTGTTAGTGATCAGATGAATATACAGTAAACAGTATTGTGCCCGAAAGTTCTTTATCTTATACAGTTTGCATGCATAAATTATTGTTTGGATCGGTCTGTAATTATGTACATGTTTAAAAGATTCATTTGAAAAATTGTTTTTCTTCTTCCCAAATTAATTTGGGTATTGAATTGTTTATTGATTTTCTTTATTGTATGCTTTAAATATCAGAATTTGAACATAACTCTGTCCTTTTGTATAATTTTGAATATTAAATCAGATGCCAATTACTCAGTGTTGAGTAGCCATTTTACCAAGAACTATTTGACTCTTATTTTAGTCATTTGGATTACTACTTTCTACCTTTCAGTTAAAAAAAATAAATAAAGTTAAAGTGATGCTTTTCTCAATTGAGTCAGATTTTGGGTGCTTTACCCAGCTAGCAGAATCAAACAGACTATCACCATTAGTTCATGCCATCAGTATTTCTTTATGCAGGTTGTCTTTATGTAAGGTTACTTTTTATGGACTTTGTCAAAGGAAGAGGTTTAAATTTGGTTTAGTGCTTTTTAGCAGGTAAAAATATGAGTCCAGACGATGGCGCTCATTCAGCTGTCCATTTAGGTAAGAGGAACAATCTCTTTGTTTTCTTACTTTTATTAATGTTCCTTTTCTCTCTGAAGCATATATTCATTCCTCCAGTATCCCTTTGTAATCTGTGAACATCTTACTGTTAATTTAATTAAAATGGTGTCTTCTGTTTAGCCTGTTTAGCCTCATCTGTGCATCTCTCCATCACCACAGCAAACAGAGAACAGCTCAGAACTGATCCCTGGAGGAATCCGCACTACCACCAGACGTCTGTGAGTCCACATATCTTCAGGAAATAATAGATTTTAATGGACATAATATACTTGGGTTTTTTTTTTCAGTGAACAGGATGTTAAAAACAGACATTATTGTTTTTCATCACAATGTTTTTATCACTGCTGCTTAACTTATCAAGGCTGCACTTTAAAAAATGAAAGTCTAGAGAGCTGTACTTCATGAAATTTATTTTTTGTTTACACTTGTGTGTATAAAATGACTAAATAAAATCTGTCTAAAAAAAGGAAAATGAAATGAAAGCAACATGACAGATGCAGAAAAAGGTCCAATGCGTTTATTACTTTTCATTCACAATTCCTATCTGTAACCTCTCAGACACATTTAGTTTAACCTGACACTGCTCTCTGACCTTCCCAACCTTCAGTCTAATCAATTCTAGCGATTCATAGAAACACTTGCTAAAGAGTTTATTTTAGTGATCTGGAAATTTCCATGTTTAGTTCAACTGAAGTCTTGACTTCAATTTGTCTTCAAGTACCTTTATGGTATATCAATCGAAAAGGAAAGCATTAAACACAATCAAAAACATCCTGTCTTGCTGCTTTTCTACTTTGGCATCAAAGGTTAACATAGTTCTTTGCATTAAAATGTGGTTTAGGTGAACACCTGTTGTTCTGTTCCAGCTTTGACAAAACAAAAAAAACCCACACGGGCCACAGATGCACCATGGGCAGGTAATCTACGCAAGCAAAAATAAATCGATTTTACAGCTAAACTCTTTTAGTTTAATGTATTATTTCTCCTTAAGCAAGGACAAACATTTCCTCTATGTTTCTCTTGCGCTGGTAAAAAAAAAACCCATGAGCCCACCCAGATGCATGCTGGTCCTGTTGACAACCTATTTATAAACCTAATTTATCCAAATTGCTCATAACTAACCATAAACAAAGAAACATAACTAAATAACCAAAGAACATAATCTCAAAACACATATCAAACAATAAAGTAATATAAATAAAATTAATAAGATTATCCACAAAAAATAAAATACTAATTTAGCAATTATGAAAAAATTGTTGGCTCCTACACTTGTTATAATAGATTATTTTTCTTCATAAAATGCTATCTGTGTAACACCTTCATATAACTGTTGAACTGATACTAATTTAAAGGGGAGGCTTTTTTATGGCTTTAAAAAGAACAAGTATAAATTAGATAACTTTATGAAATTCATATAGAGACATAAAAATAATATGAAGAATAAAAGCAAACAGGAAATCTGGACTTAATAACAGGTGATTTGCTCTATTACCTTAAACAAGCCATTCATGTTATAAACTGGTTATCCCAAATACTTGATAGTATTTAATAAACTCGTTAGTGGTTTTAAAGGAGACATATTGTTGTTTTTCATATTGTTAGTTTGGTTGGGGACTTTTTTTTCCATTAGTACAAGAATTGTACTAATGGTATTTTACCTTAAGTCAGGTTAACTTAATCTAACAGTGGAAATAGTTTGAAGGGTCAGAATACTTAAAGGTATAGTGTAGGATTTTCCCTAATTTCTTGAAAAGACCTGGCCTCTACACTTAAAAAAAAGCACATGCACAACCCTGTACCCGCTCCTGAGAGGGATTAAACATGTGGAAGAGCATGCATGAGCCCATTTCTCTTTGTGCACACTCTGTTTAAAAGTTGCTGTTTGCATCACTCATACAAGCTTACTTTCCTTTTTTTTTACACAGTGTCCTGTCTGGCAATGTGGCAATAAGAATAATGTCTTGATGCCAAAAAGAGCCCAACAGATTTTACTATCACAAGTGCAGCAGTACGGCAATTGCCATATTGCTCCAATTGTTTCATGCATATAAATTGCTTTATTATAATTATGCAGGGAGTTTTACAGTTTATATGGACACTGCAATGTAAATAAAACAGAAGAGGAAAAACAGAAGAAGAAAAAGGGAGAAAAAAAAGAGAAAAGATGAAGGAAAGAGGAGATAGAAAGGAGATAACATTTTCAGTCTGCTTCATCATCTGCAACGAGATACTAAAAGAACAGCACAACCGAAAGACACGGTACGAGACATACAATAAAGTAACACCTAGATACTATCGCTGAAGTAGTACTATTTAGTCTGACATGTACTCTCTATTACCTGAAGATAGATATACAAGCTTACTTTCCAACAGAAGATTTGCAATTTTTCCACTATGTCAGATTCACTACTGGTGAGTGCAAATGGGGAGGAGCACGGAGGAAAACCTTAAGTAAACATATCACCAGAATGATTGACAACTAGGAAGAACATCCTCCACTGTACCTTTAAGTGTTGCTAAAAAGAAAAAGCTGAATAAATACGTTTTAGGTTCAATTTATGTACTTTTAGAATCTGACATATCATGTTTAAAATGGCCTGATGGTTAAAACCCTGAAGTTAACAGACACGTTGCTTTCTTTTTATTATGACTCTAAGCTGCAAAGCATGAATCACAATATGAACTTAGATTACCTTGTTGTTGTTTTAGTTTTGCGCATTGATAAAGAGCACATCTTGGTCTGATCTGGTTTTACTAACTCAAGTACGATGCAATGTTTTCAGTATCAGGTGGTTCTAGACCTTTAATAAACTATCATGAGGGCTGTAGAGTGAAATAAAATATCCCTAACAAGCACATGATGCACAGGTTTCACAGCAGTGTATCCCTAAAAGAACCTCAGATATTTTGAGATGTTGCCATGCTGCATGCATCCAGAACAGGGTTTCTCTCCAGTGTTTGTCACGCTGCTGTTTAACCTTCGGAGGGCACCGCCCCCTGAAAGCTCTGGGAGCTGGCAGCACCTCTGTAACTATTGAGCTGCTGGCGGAGAAGTTGAATTTCTCTGGCATCTTACAGGTGGGCGTTGGCTTGCTTTTGTGGGTCTCTGTTGGTGGTGGGCTGTGAAATGAAACACCATGAGAGCAATGCCCCTTTAAAGCTGAGGAAACTGCCTGGACGGCATTGAGTGGAAACTTAAGGCAAACAAGGAGTGTGGTGAAAAGAAATATTGTGATGGGCACCAATGACCAGAAAAAGGCGACAAAGTGGAGTCTTTTAAGTCTTATTTTTAATGGTCTTAATTTTTTTTTCTTTAATGGTTTTAATAAAGGACTGTTTCTAAATCATGTGTTTGTAGAAAATTGACTAAAACACTGTTAGCAATTCTCTCTGCATTATCCAAATTTTAATCTTAGCAGTTAGTTGGATTATCATTCATAATGTTACCTCTCTTTAAAAGAAGAGGTGGAAGCAATATATTATATTATTTTACTCTAATTAAACTATTTTCCTACATTCAGTAATTAAATGGAACAATGCCTTTTACCTTATTATTTAGATATAACTGTGTTTGTACCCTGAGTTGTTTAGTAATTGGTTATGGCACAGATATCAATAATATTGTATTAATGCAGAAGTATTAAGGTTTTGCATACCAGATGCTGACAAAATACATATAGCCTCCATGCACAAAATTCATGGAGACTTATAACCTTAGGCCTGACTGGGCTGAACCTTATAAATATAAAGTTAAGCTTACTAACACATAATGATTGTGTTAAACAAACAAACAATAAAAAAACATTACTAAAACCTAGGTCTCCTACTTGATTTTAATTCCTTACTTTGGGGCCCAGAGCCTAACTGTAGAAACTAGGCTCAGTAACAGACTGACTCCTTGTGGAAAATCACATGCAGTCATTGCAAGATTAACTATACTGCCATCTAATGGACATTTAATAAAACAAAATTTTTATACAAACTAAAAATCGAGATAGCATTAGAATTATATATATGGATATAAACACATATCAGTGATTGTTAATTTAGGCGAAAGAATGGGTAACATTTTTCCCCAAAAGTAATGTAATCATTTCTAAAGCTTATGTTTTTAAAGATCATATGTTAAGGTAAAGGCTCCCAGTTGCAGCATTTTTTTGAAAAGTACATTTTTACTGGAATTGAACTAGAACTTTGTCAACAACATCAACTGATATAAAAGTCTTGCATCCTGATACATTTTGAAGCTTTATTGCATAACTCTGCTGTCCAATTCCCCTTCATTCTTAATGATTATAACCAACAGCACTCTGTGACAAGGTATCTACACTTTGCATTTATATATATATATATATATATATATATATATATATATATATATATATATATATATATATATATAGTGGTGCCAGTGGTAATCGGAGCACTGGGGGCTGTGACCCCCAAACTGGGAGAGTGGCTACAGCAGATTCCAGGTAAAACATCAGAGGTCTCTGTCCAGAAGAGCGCAGTCCTAGGAACAGCTAAGATACTGCGCAGAACCCTCAAACTCCCAGGCCTCTGGTAGGGGACCCGAGCTTGAGGATGACACATACCACCTCAAGAGGGGTGAGAAAACAGTTTATATATATATATATATATATATATATATATATATATATATATATATATATATATATATATATATATATGAACAAAGTAGTAAAATAGGTGCATTGGAATAATCCAAAAGTTCCTACTTAAAAAGCATTATACACTGAATTATTATTTTAACGGTTTATTACCAATCAGTCTAATAACTTTTGTCAGCTATAGAAAACTAAACAATCTACTTTGGACAATGTAAATGGAATGTTAAGTGGAAGGAAAAAGTATAAAAAGGGTTGAGGTTCCAAAAATTTAGATTCTTTTATTTCATGCATCGAACTGTTGATTTTAGTTTAAATTGAATTTAATTGGCCGATTCACTTTATGCACTGCACCTGTAGCTGTGCCAATATGTTGCACATATTAAAATTACTTTTTTTCTAATCTTTTCATTTTGGTGAACATTCTCAAAACCTATGAGTAATATTTTTCATGTTAAATCTGTGTTAAATTGAATTTTTTGTTTTCTTGTTCTGTGTCACCTGTTGTAGCGGGGGGACTTTAATTACTGGTACACAACAACGTGATAGTGGCGTGGCTCTGTCTGCCAGGCTAAACTCTGGAAGCTTTTGCGCTGGTAAGATGTCCTGCTGTGCTCTCTGGCTGTTGGCTAAGCTAGCATGGAAATAAACGTAACCATATCATTTCTAAAGTATATCTATGTTTGTTTTGGCTGGTGAAAATCACCGTTTTATTATTTAAATTTGACGGGGATTTTCCCCTCATTTGCATATTTTACGATCTGCTGAAGGAGACTGGGAGCGCCTAACAGCATGAGTGTGCGCTGACTGTGTCCCCGCTACTCCCATAGGTGCGTTATAGTTTAAAAATTTTCTTCTGAGTTCTGTTAAGTATTTTTTTTCTTTTTACTGAAGCACTGCATAATTTATGTAAAGATAAGCCATATGTTAAAAAGGGTAATATGTTTTTCTCATGCAGTGATTATTCTTGTCATGCACTTAGATTGTGTAATGTTTTGACCAGTGATGGTGAGATGAAGCCTCATGAGGCATTAAACCGTTTGGCCAAAGTGCTTAAACGATCCCCACAGTTCATGAGGCTTCATGTGAACATGTCACCACCTACTGGTGGAAAGCAGAACTACAGTTTGAAATAAAATCAATTTTTTTTTTTCCAACTGTTTTTCTTTTTTTCCCCCTTTTAAGTTCCCTTGGAATTATTAATGGTTGGTGTGTATAATAAAATCTTTTGTACGTTTTTTAAGTGTAAACTTTCTTAGAACAATCATTTAAGGTGCACAGTTTTTCTGCCATTTTAGTGAAATAAACTAAAGCAGACAGTGAAAGTGTTTGTGCAAATTGGGCAATGATGAGCAAAATGAAAGGTGTTAGTCATTTTTATTCAAAAATGATAGTTTTTCCATGTTTTTTGGTTTTAATCAGGTTGGAAGTTGTGTTCAACCAATCTTTTGGCTAAACCGACCTAATTTACCCAATCTATATTTTTACTCGGGCAAAACAATGCAAATTAGTCTCATCAGCCAAAATAATTAAGTTTGATTGCAACTTTTAAAAGTCAAAGATAGGTCTTGAACTATCAACCTCTAGAGTGGGAGCCTGTCTCTTACAGATTACGCCACCTATGTAGATAACTTTTGTGAGGAGAAAATATTCTCACGTGTTTACAATGGCTTTGTCCAGTGGTTTGCTCAAATTTTGATCATTACATTGTTTATTCTAACCAAATTAGCTAGATTGGTTGTTTTTCCAACCAATCTATTCTTAGAATCTATCCAAACTTTATCCAGCTGACAGCAGCTCTCCTCCAAAGACCCACATCTTGACTGAACACTGAGGCTGTTTAGATGCCTTGCGCTTTCTGAACCGCTTCCCAGAATTGGTCACGTGATTTCATGGTAGCGAGGCCTCGGAAGTCACCAATTTTGGCCCCTCCTCTAAATGAATCACGCCTCGACACACGCCTCGAAGCCTCGGCTTATCTCATAACATCACTAGTTTTGACTGTTTTGTTAGCTTTTACTTAATATTTTACATGTTACAGGGGCACACATTATTTTGGTATGTACATTTTATTTACAGAAGTATTTTTTTTATTTATTGTAAAAAAAAAAAAAACCTCTGGAAGCTTTTGCACTGGAGACTACCTAACAGCCTGTGTCCCTGCTACTCCCATAGGTGTGGTGAAATATAAGTGCAGATCCTGATTCCTGGTCTGAGTGGTGTCTTCCATTTTCAAGCAACCAGATTAAATCTGTAACACACACACCAGTATCATGAGCCGAGCATGCACCCATGGCATGATGCTGCCACCACCATGCTCGACTATTGGAGCTGTGCAGATGACAATTGTAGTAATCCCAACCCCAGTTCTTGGCAGTGCTGTCCTGGTCCACAATGATCTTAAATAACTTCTTTGTGGACAGACTGATGTTCAGGAGAGTATTCTAGTTATTGTTGACCTGGTTGCTACATGTAGGAAAACACTGTTAGCAGAGGATGGTTTCGATCCATCGACCTCTGGGTTATGGGCCCAGCACGCTTCCGCTTCTGCTGCTGATGAAACAGTGGTTGATCATGCAATCAGAACATCTGTTCTGTTGAGGATTTATTATTGATCTACCCCTGTGGGCCAGTTGTACATGTCCACTTGTCCAACAGCTTTCAAAAAGGGTTAAAGGTTCGAGTCCTGCTTTTTTTCCTGAGGGTCCAGGTTCAACCTCCTGCCCAGTGTTACTTAATGTTGTTTGATATAAAGCTCTGATATTCTAACTTGTTTATATTGTTTGAAATTGTTTGAGGTTACAGTGATAAGAATAGCAGAAACTGTAATTACTTTATTTTATAACCAAACTTCTATAATGATATTCTAATTACGAATGAATGAATGACTCCGAATTATCTTGTTTGTTTCATTATGATAGAATTTTCTAGGTGTGTCTTGAAAACAGGAGTCATTGCTATATTATGAAGCTTTACTAGAAAAAAAATCCCAATAGATTTGCTTTTACCTGAAGATTTTTTGTCTTCTACGCCTAATAAAACCAAGCAAATTTTTTTTGTTTTAATTTTTGTCCTTCAAAAAGAGAAACAAAACAATTAAGAGCAACAGCGCCACTTCCCGTAGTGGTCATATAGTGTATTACATCCGTAGTGGTTTAGGACTACCATAGGAAATGAATGGGAAATTGTTTAGGGAGGTTTAGCTAAACAAATCTCAGGGATGAAGGTTCGAGTCCTGGTCTTGGCAGAAGTTTACAACATTTTTTTTCCTGAGGGTCCAGGTTCAACCTCCAACCCAGTGTTATTTAATGTCCTTCTACATGCAGCTCTGATATTCTAACTTGTTTCTATTGTTGGAAATTGTAAGTGGTTGCAGTGATAAAAATTGCAGAAACTTTAATCACTTTATTTTATAACCAAACTGCTATAATGATTCTCTAATTAAGAATCACTCTGAAATGTTTTGTTTGTGTGTCTTGAAAACAGGAGTTATTGCTATATTATGAAGCTTTACGATAGATTTTATTTTTACCTGAAGATAGTTTGTCTTCTACACAGATACCTCCCTTTATGGCATTTTAATAAAAAAACAAGCAAATTTGTCTTATTTTGTTCTTCATAAAGAGAAACAACAGTTCAAACACATACAGATATATAAATATTATCTGAGTATAAAATTGTAATTATTTTTGATGGATAATTAAATATGTATATTTTAGGTATGTATGTATGTATATTTAGGAGCTTAACAAACTTTTGGTTACTTTTATCAAAAAGCTTACTTTAAACTTTAAATGTATTGATCATAATCAGGGATCTAGAGCATTTACTTTTTTTTAGCATTAGCATCCAATATATTTACATTTAGCAAGGAATAGAAAAATAAGTGACATCACATAACTATATAACTTATTAAATACCAGGGCAGTGGTATAGTTAGATGCAGGAACAAAGGTTAAAAAGCAGGAACAACTTTTGCTCTTTGCTGGTAAATACAGAGCAACAGCGCCCACTTCCCTTAGTGGTCATGTAGTGTATTACATCCGCAGTGGTTTAGGACTACCATAGGAAATGAATGGGAAACTGTTTAGGGAGGTTTAGCTAAACATTGCTGTGTTCATAAGATGTTGGCAGCATGTAAGAGTGAATGCTGTTAGAGGAGGATGTTTTTAAATGTATATCAAATATTTCCTTACACCATCTACTGAATCTAGTCATTAATATTTATTTATTTCATGGTTTTTTACGGTTAAACGTTGTGCCTGCTGTTCTCCAGACCCGACTCAGGAAAAGGCGACCAGTCAGAGATCAGGGCGCACCAGGTGCAGGTTAAACCTCTCTTTTACTAACAGCTCACATGTTGTCTACTTTTTCATCCAAAGCTATCAAATCTGTCTCCCTCTTCTAAAATCTTCCAGAGTCAAAGCTGGCTGCCTCTTCTGAAGACAGAAGAAAAACAACATTTGTTAAAGGAAAACCTCAACTATGCAGGAAGAAAATGAGATGGAAAGTAGTGATGTTGAACGTGCGGCAGAGGGGCAGAGATTTCGACGAATGGCAAAGGTTTGATAATATCTGCAGCATTGGTGGTTCAGTGGTAGAATTCTCGCCTGCCACGCGGGAGGCCCGGGTTCGATTCCCGGCCAATGCAGCAACATCTTTTTCTTGTGAGCAGGGGGTCTAATATTCCAGCAGGCGGGTCAGACTAGCAGTTTAAAGTCCATCAATCCAATCCATTCCTGCTATTTTGGCACGACCATGGTCCCTCTAAAAGCAGCTTACACGCAGAGCTCCAGTTCTTACGTCACCATCGGGGGAGGGTCGAGAACACCGCTCTGCGGGCAGACTGCACACCAGGAAAGCTGTTACTTCCTTTGTTTTTATCTTTAAGCCTGAAACTGTTATAAACCTTATGAGAGGAAAGAAGTTTATGGGTTTTTTTTTTTTTTTTTTTTTTTTAGTTGCTAGCAACAACCGTTAGACTGATTCCAGCAGATCACCAGCTAACCGTTTGCTTTAGAGCAGCTGTGAATGAGAAAGAATGTGGGAGTTCCTCCTGAAGCTGAATCATGAGTTAGTACCAGTGGATGTCCACCAGGTGGAGCTAAAATAAAGTGAACAAGTGGAATTTTTTACTATGTTGCTATATTTTGCTCAGATACAGAGCACAAAATATAGGTATTATTGGCCAATTTGAATTATTTAGTGATAATGAGTGGGAACTAAAATAATCAGCATTTGTCATTGATCAGGAGGTGAATGTGAAGCAATGTGATGCAGACAACCATTAGACATTTATCAACATATCTTGACATATTCATGGCTGGAAAAAGATCATATATATATATATATATATCTATCTATCTATATATATATAGATAGATATAGATATATATAATTGTTTTAAAACCTACTTTATATTGCATGTTTTATTCATGAAATATGGAAACAAAGCACCGAAGAGGCTAGAAGGGTTCTTTCCTGAGGGTCCAGATTCAACCTCCTGCCCAATGTTATTTAATGTCGTTTGACATGCAGCTCTGATATTCTAACTTGTTTCTATTGTTGGAAATGTTAGAGAATCTGCTGCGAACCGATCCAGCGAGAGCTGCAGATCACAACCTGATGAAGCAAATAGGACCACATCATCTGCAAAAAGCAGAGACGCAATCCTAAGGCCAGCAAAACGGATCCCCTCAGCACCTTTGGCTGCGCCTAGAAATTCTGTCCATGAAGGTAATGAACAGAATTGGTGACAAAGGGCAGCCCTGGCGGAGTCCAACTCTCACCGGAAACGAGCCCGACTTACTGCCGGCAATGCGGACCAGACTCTGACACCGGTCATACAGGGACCTGACAGCCCGTATCAAAGGGCCCGGCACCCCGTACTCCCGGAGAACCCCTCACAGGGCCCCCCGAGGGACACGGTCGAACGCCTTCTCCAAGTCCACAAAGCACATGTAGACTGGTTGGGCGAACTCCCATGCACCCTCCAGTACCCTGCTGAGGGTGTAGAGCTGGTCCAGTGTTCCACGACCAGGACGAAAACCACACTGCTCTTCCTGAATCAGAGGTTCGACTATCCGACGAACCCTCCTCTCCAGCACCCCTGAATAGACCTTGCCAGGAAGGCTTAAGAGTGTGACTCACCTGTAATTGGAGCATACCCTCCGGTCCCCCTTTTTGAATAGGGGGACCACCACCCCAGTCTGCCAATCCAGGGGAACTGCCCCCGATATCCATGCAACGTTGCAGAGTCGCGTCAGCCAACACAACCCTACAACATCCAGGACCGTGAGGAACTCCGGGCGGATCTCATCCACCCCCGGGGCCCTGCCACCGAGGAGCTTTTTAACCACCTCGGCGACCTCGCCCACAGAGATTGGAGAGCCCAGCCCAGAGTCCCCAGGCCCAGCTTCCTAAACGGAAGGCATGTTGGTGGGATTGAGGAGGTCTTCGAAGTATTCCGCCCACCGACCTACAACGTCCCGAGTCGAGGTCAGCAGCACACCATCCCCACTATAAACAGTGTTGGTGCTGCACCGCTTCCTCCTCCTGAGACACCGGATGGCGGACCAGAATCGCTTCAGAGCCGTACGGAAGTCTTTCTCCATGGCCTCTCCAAACTCCTCCCACACCCGAGTTTTTGCCTCAGCAACCACCCAAGCCGCATGCCGCTTCGCCCACCGGTACCCATCAGCTGATTCCGGAGTCCCACAGGCCAAAAAGGCCCGATAGGCCTCCTTTTTCAACCTGAAGAAGAGAAACAACATTTGTCAAAGGAAGCTCTCAAATATGTGCAGGAGGAAGAGGAGACAGAGGTGAGTACACAGCATTTGGCAGGGGGGCGGAGTTTTCTCTGGATGGCACAAGACTCCTAATATGTGCAGCATTGGTGGTTCAGTGGTAGAATTCTCGCCTGCCACGCGGGAGGCCCGGGTTCGATTCCCGGCCAATGCAGCAGTTTTTTTTTCTTCTGACGGGCGGTCTTTTAGAGCAGGGGGTCTCATGTTCCAGCAGGCGGGTCAGACTAGCAGTATAAAGTCCATCAATCCAATCTTCCTGCTATTTTGGCACGACCATGATGCCTCTAAAAGCAGCTTACACATGGAGCTCCAGCTCTTATGTCAGCATCGGGGGAGGGTCGAGAACGCTGCTCTGTGGGCAGACTGCACACCAGGAAAGCTGTTACTTCCTTTGTTTTTATCTTTAAGCCTAAAACTGTTATAAACCTTATGAAAGGAGAGAAGTTTATGGGTTTTTTTTAGTTGCTAGCAACAACCGTTAGACTGATTCCAGCAGATCACCAGCTAACGGTTTGCTTTAGAGCAGCTGTGCATGAGAAAGAATGGGAGTTTCTGCTGAAGCTGAATCATGAGTTAGTACCAGTGGATGTCCACCAGGTGGAGCTAAAATAAAGTGAATATGTGGAATTTGTTCCCTATGTTGCTATATTTTGTTCAGATGAAGGGCACGTAATTGTTGGTCTTTTAGCTATTATTGGCTAGTTTCAATAGTTCTGTGACAATTAGTTGGAACTTAAAAATGATCAGGTTTTCCCGTCGACCATGAGGGGGATCTAAAACTTTATGGATGCAGCAGCCTACACTGTGATGCAGACAAATTAATGTGGTATTTCCTGTGCTACTCATGCCAATTTATACAGTTTAGAACATGCATAAATAAAGTGAAAGTAGATTGTTACCTACTGCTCCTCTAAGCAGCAATAGTCAAATAGGAGGGATAATGATGCATCCCTGAGTATCATGTTTTATGTATTTCCTAACAGCTCAATTGGATTTTCTTCCTGAGTCTTCTTTCAGCCAGCTGACTGGCAGTCTTTAGAAGTACTTAAAAAGTACTTAAACGTCTCTGTTTTCTGTCCTACATTAGAGGCTATTGGAGAAGTTCGGACCAGGGCCTGCTCAGAAGAATCCTGAGTATCCTCTGGTCATCAGACGCCACGATGAGAGGGCGCTACGATTACGGGACATTAGCGTGAGAATTTATGCTCAAAAAGTTCCAACACTTTTTTTTCAATATGTATGACTGTCTGTGTCCAGAGAGAATAAGTTGAGTTGAAACATTAACCTCTGCAGATTCACTATAGTTGCTGAGTGCTCACCTACATCTGTGACCCATTCAGGTGGTTAAAGGTGATGGAGAGTTTTCCAGTCTGGCAGTGCATTCTGTCTGTAGTTAGACACTAGTTATCCCATGGGACAATCCTGTCCTATATGCCAAACAGAAGCTTCAAACTATTCAGACTAAAGGTTTGTAAACAGGTGAATCAGTTGCAGAGAAACCTGGCTTCACTCACTTACCTCCTGATGTAAATGATCTATAGGTCCAGCATTTCTGACTGAAGACTCCGGAAACACAGAGGTATTGTTAATATCGTTTAAATTGTATTTCTTCTGCCAGCTCATTTTTAGTGTTTTATGTTAGATTAGAGAAGAACCCTTTAATTCAAAGGTTTTGCTGTGATGTAGTCATCATTGCGTTTCTTTCTCCAGCACCTGGATGGGGATGTCATAACGCAGCTGGATTCAGTTGAACTGCAGGATTGTAGACAAAGATCTCTGTTTGACTGGTACTACACAGAGCATCACAGTGCAGCTGTTCTTCCACAGGTCAATATTTTATTAATAGAACATAAATGGCATGAAATGAGGCACTTTTTACCGAAACTGCACACATTCTGCTTCCTTTAGGTTGTAGAAACCCTAACTCTGACTTGATGCATCAGCCAGTTTCTCCATTGATATGTGTGGATTCCTGAAGCTCTACTTACAAAGAAGTGTTTATCAATCCGTGCACATCTAGGCTTAGAATAAATCCTCATTCAGCTAAAGTTCAGTCAGATTGAATGAGTGGCACAGATACAGATTTAAGGGTGGGCTTTGACTGGGATCTTCTCAGTTCATTTTATTGAAGCTTGCTGCAGCCAGTCTGGGCTCTGACACTCACCCACATTTATAACAGAGTTGTTTACCAGGTGTGCTTTCTGCTTTTCATGCTCTTCTCAATCATGAGGTAATGATGGGAGTCATCCATGATCCTGAGTATACTGTTTTCACAAATTCAGACCTACTTATCAAGTATCAGTTTCATCATCTGCTTCTTTCCTGAACCCCAGTCGGCCTCAGCAGATGGCCGCTGACACTGCGCCAGGTTCTGCTGGAGGTTTCTTCCTATTAAAAGGGACTTTTTCCTCTCCACTGTCACTACAAGCGTTCTTGGTGTTGGGGATTGCTTAAGAGTCAATGAGTCGATGCAATCAACTGGTTTTCTTTAGATAGAAAACTAAACCAATCTAACTGTATGATCTGGTTGAATTATCTGTAAAGTTCTTTGAGATCACATGTTGGAATTGGCGCTATATAAATAAACTGAAATGAATTAGTTCATCTATCTGTTAACCAATAACAGTCACCCATCCATCTCTCATTTTCACATATATATCCTCCTTAAAGGTTTCAGAACACGTACCTCCCAGATCCATCCATTGATTTCCACTAAAGGCAAACATCTTCAGCCGTATTGTTCTTACTCTGCGCTCAGATGCGTTAGCCAGCTCACGGTGTCTTCATCTCTTTGTCTCAACTCCTTCCTCAGCCCAAACAAGTCTATTTCTGGCTACATCCATTCCTCTGCGTGCAAGGCACCACCACAGCCTTCAGTCATGACATATCAGATCAAACCACTCATATTCTAGGTCGCTGGTCATCTCAAACGTACCGTTTATATGTCTGCAATAACATCTGTGATCTATACCACCAACACTTGCTTCACTTATTAGATCAGTCTTTTGGGGGTTCAGTGCAGGCTTGGAGAAATGAACAAGAACCGAATTCTCTGGGAGATTATACCCCCACACAGAGATCTTCACGCCTTCTGTTTACTCCCAAGATGGTATCAACCCCCCCATCCATTCATCCATTCCTCACTCATTCCTTCCTCCCTCATCTCTTCATCCCTTCCATCCCTCACCACTTCATGCCTTTATCCCTACATGCCTCGTTCTTTCACCCTGTCATCCTCTATTCAGTCAGTAAACCTTTAAACTCATATTCTGGGTAGTGGTGGCCTAGTCGGTTTGATCAGTGCCCTTAGCTCTGACAAGGTTGCAAGTACCCGGTTTGATCCCCACAGCCTGAACCCTGGGTTCCTGAGCAAAACCCTTAACCCCACACTGCTACCCGGGTGCGGCACCCTGGCAGCCCACTGTTACCCAAAGGTAGCAAAAACTGAAAACGTCTCACAGGTTTTCCTTCAATAGAGTGCATAAAATTACTAAAATCATTCAGGTTAAATATCTTCCAGACTTTTTTTTTGTACGATAATAGTGAAGTATAGCTAACACTTTTTTGCACTTAACATGCACACAGCGAGAGAAAAAAACTTTAAACAGAAAGAATTTATACCACATAGACTTGTGTCTAATTACAGTACATGTAGGCTAATGGCTACCAGAATCAATTTAAAGCCATTACTGGTGTTTATAATTTGACTGCCAAGCCTTAATCTCGGTAGTTGAATGAAATTAAACACTTCTCTATCTGATTCTACCATTAGGCTGCCTCAGTTCATGTCATTTGATTTTAATGTTTCATAACCAATTAAAGGAAATGAAAATGAATTTGGGCTGTGCTCTCGCTTAGGCCAATTTATACTTCTGACGCATAGCCTTTGCAACTGTCAAATCTGTCTCTGTGCTCTCTGTTGTCTCGCAACAAAAAAAAATCCTGCAAACCTGCACAGACCTCAAGCGGATGGTCGCAGACAAAAAGCAGCTGTGATTGGTCCTTGGTATGCCTTTCTTGCTGTCTGTGTGGTCGAAACATCCCAGTCTCATCCCTGGTCTGATTCAAGGGGCGTACACACCACCTACGCATCCTCCTTTGTCTTTTTGTTGACTCCATTAACAGAACCTGTTCCTCTTCGATGTCTAGCATCTCTAGATCCATCTCTGTTACTGTGATATCTTCCAGACGCACCATTGTTCTGGAAAATTAAAAACACCCGCCAGTACCGCCGAAGAGGTTCTTGTGACCATCCGTCGAAGTTCTTGTGAGTTCTCAATTAGGCTCCCCCTAGCACTTAGGCAGGAAACTCCTGTGTGTCCCTAGAAATTCCAGACCGACGTTGCAGAAGCATACCAGCAAAACTGGTTCCCGACCAGACGCAAGCGAGAGTTGATGTGTGCGGTTGCAGAAGTATAATCCGCCCTTTATCCTCAACAGACTGGGGGAGTGTCAGCATTACTACTGACTAGAACACAATCTGTCTCCTACTCATCTCTACCATCATTTGGAGACAAAACGACATCTCTAACCCTGTAGGAGTAGACCACCATTCTCTGGTTGAGAAGCAAGGCCTAAGACCTAAAGATACAGCAAACCTCTCCACTACGCACTGAGCTGTAGATGACAGAGCAAAAGAGGTGCAAAAACAAACAAGAGAAGCTTAAATTCCTAAAATAGACAATCTCGAAATTGCTCCTTTTCCAGATCTTATCGATTAACACCACACACAGGGTCACTCAGGAGAGGCAGGTCTAGTGGAGTCCAACCTGCACAGGAAACAACCTTAACTCTTCAGAACATGCAGAATCTGTTATCAAAGATCCAGAAAGTCCCTTAGGCTTTTAAACATTTAACTAGTGGAGTAAACCTTGTGTACATTTTATGAAACCTTACCTTTTTGGTATTAGTGTTATTGGTGATTCTTAGTTATGTGACTTTTGTTAATTTAACTTTTTTTCTAGTTTTGAAAAAACTACTCAAATCATTATAATTTCTGCCAGTTAGGGGAACGTTCTTGTTAACTAACAATTCGTTACTTATATACTGGCATCCATGTGCTTCCTGTGTGATTTTGAAAGTTTCTTGAAACTTTGGCTTCTTTTTGGGCCCATTTAAAGCAGTTCTGTAACTTTTGCGTCCCAAATATACGGTTTTTTTGTGTTCATTTTTAAGTTGAGCTAAAGAAACCAAAAGTAAGCAAAAACCAAGTTAGTATTAAAAGGAAGTGGGGAGAAGAGCTATGAGACAAATCGCCCCTTCACAAACTCACACCAGTATTTGCACTATTTTCCCCTGTTGATTGTGGTTTTGGAGATTTCTTGATCAACTCACATATATGAGCAACACCCAGGTTTTTCAGTTTAAAGTTGAAATATTTTTCGTAAAAAAAGTAACCTGGGGTAAAAACACCAAAAAGAGATATGATCAACATCTTACTTTTACTGAACTGAAAACATGTACAAAAAGCAGCCAAAGTAAAAGGGATAGCTCTTTAGAATAACAAATTGAAGCACTATAATTAAAAAAATGCTACAACAAGGCATACAACAACCCCACCTGTCTGTCACTTTATTTGTGTCATATAGATGAACACAGCCGGACAATGAGTGTGAACGCTGTGGAACATGGAGGCTCAGTCACAAAATGTCAACGGTCTTCATCTACCAATGCTGTCAGCTCAGTGACTGAAGCTCCCATTGCTTGTGATCATAAGTTCAGCAACACATACAAGTCCAGCAAGCAGCAGGGCTATGAACTACATTGCTTTGAAAAAACATTCAGTCACAAGTGAAAAGAAAATGAGGTAGCACAACATAATGTCTGATTCCATACTTCCCCTAACTTGATTTGTGACTTTCCAGAATTTACCTTACGAAAATACCATCTGAATAAAGTCCATGAAAGTACTTTGCAAGTTCTGAAAAATGAACTTTGGTCCTGAACTCAGAGGTTAACTAATTCATGGGAGTTCCAGGTTCTTTTTTGTAACTTTCAAAGAGAGTATCTGCTAAATTTTTTTAATTTTAATTAAAGGTTACTTTCTACATATCAGAAACCTCTGGGCAGGTACTTGACAGAGAATGTAATTTCAAGAAATTTACTTAGAAAGTGTTAACATCAAATTGCATTTTTGAAAATATTATGTAAGTTCCAGAAAGTACCGCTTCAAGCTCAGAAAGTAAGCTATAGATAAAATAAAAAAAACATAAGTCCTCGGGAAGTGAAGTAGGTACCTCACAAACTAGTTGAAAACCTAATAAGTTGTGAAAAGAAAATTAATATCCAAATAAAACTTGGTCAGCTCAAAGAAAACCTCCAAATTCTGGAAAAATAAGAGCAGCATTATTTAGTGCTACAGAAATGACTAAGATCAGTAAAGGTTAAAATGGTAAATGCTACACTGACCACATAGTCAACCAGTGGTTTCTCAGCCACTGAACACTGATATTACTGACAGGTGACTGTGCAGATGTTCGATATAATTTTATTCCTGGCCTGTTTTAATGTATGTGTGCTCTCTAAATACATTATAGCGTCTGTGATGACACAATATTTAAGGCTTTGCTGCCATCTCGTGGACAAAATCACAGTTTTTTTTAATTCAAGCACATTACAACGTGGTAAAAACATTCTGTTTGGATTTACATGCAAACTGCATGTTGGTCATATACACAACATAAATATTGACGATAAAACTGTTGATGTTAGAAACACTGGCTATAGTATAAGTGCTATCTGTACATAATGTATATCACAAACATAAATACCCCCCCCACATTTTTTATTACATCTTTTCATGGGCTTGGATAACTGATGAAAATTGTGCCAAATTCCCCATTTTCTCTCCAGTTTGCATGGGATTCGTGTTCCAAAGTTTCATTTGTGGTTAGTTTGATATCGCCACTCTCTCAATGTTTGGGAACTAAGTTCATATAGCCACTAGTGGCAAAGAACTCTGAGGATTTTAAAATGTATTTTATTGTTGAAGTTGTTTCACCACATGATGATGACCTAGGCTATAACCGACACCCTGACACTAAGATGGAGCAAGGCAGCCCTCAAAACAGGACTTTCCATGGTAGACCAAAGACTTGAGTGCACATGATCAGTGTTATATGAAGAGGTTGTATTTTGAAAATAGACACAAGTGCTGCCAGCATTACTGAAGAGCTTGAAAGAAATATCTTTTAAAGAAGATGGCAGTGAAAACCAGGTTTTTCTTAAACAATTAAACTTTATTGTCGTTACACTGTCAGTGCAAATTCACTCTGCATTTAACCATCACCTTGGGGAGCAGTGGGCTGGCAATGTGCAGCACCCGAGGAGCAGTGTGGGGTTAAGGGTCTTATTCAGGAACCCAGAGTGGCAGTCTGTGGGAGTGGGCCTTGACCTCAGAACCTCTGGGATCCAGGCGCAATGCCCTAACCACTAGGCCGCCACTCTCCAAAGAAAGACGAGCAGTTTAAGGCACAGCCTTGTTAGAACCAAGACCTATGGTCTAAAGACGCCAGGATAAGCGTCTTTAGTTCAGACGATGTTAAGTGTATATGGTGACTACAAATTGAGGAGTGAAAATACAAGTGTCTTGCCGACAGTTAAGCCGTGTTTCACACAGCTACAGCTCACACTGTACGACAAAACCGCAGGGCTGCGTCGTACAGTGTGAGTTCACACCTTACAATGCATGTTCAGCCAGATGCTCTGATGTGATGTACCTGCTCACACTGTACGTCCGTCTAAAATACACGTCGGATTCACCTCCGCTGTGAGATACAGCTAGTCTGACTTGACTATTTGGAAACCAAACAAGTAGAAGAGGAATATCAAGCTCACTATAGTGAACCACGCTGCCTTGGCAATTTGTGCAATTTTGTTCTGAAAGCCCTAAAAAGAAAAGGCGACGACGTATTTGGACAAAGACATGGCTTAGCAAACGTTGCTACTATGGTCTGTCAATTTTACAGAAAGAACTTCATTTCACTCGCACCCCCGCTTTGCTTCAGTGTTTACATCTGAGAGGAAGAGGAAAAAGAAGAATCCTTGTTTGCACATGCACCCTGAGCGATTTGCCCACGACGGTCAGGAGCGACCTCACGATTCCTGGTCGTGGGAGGCTGATCGCCCCCCCGTTACCCCCTGTACACTACAAGACTTACAATCAGGCTGAAAGTCGGACCGATCGAAAAATTCTCACATAACCGGAAAATCGCAAAAGGGCAAAAAAAATCGCAGTGTAAGCCCGGCTTTAGGCATGGTAGTAGGAGCAGAATGGTTTGGGGACATTGATGTTCACAGTTCATTGATGTAATCATGAATGCCAACATTTACTATGACATTCTGAAGCATTATCTCCTGCTGTTAGAAACTGTCCAGTAACATATGGACTCCAAACACCCCTCCACTGCTTTGCATTAGGAGCTGAGGGTAAAGATTCTGAACTAAGAATGTTCAAACCTTCAGCCGTGACATCATTTGAACAAAATCCATTTATCTTGGTCTCATCTGACAATAGGACATGGGTCCAGTTATCCATGGACCCAGACTGCTCGTCTTAAAGAAGACTGCTGGCTTTCTTGTAAATCATCTTTAAAAGACGCTTCCCCATCTCTCCAGCAATGCTGGACATTTTTACTTTCTTTTTATTTCCAGCTGTTAAGACAATAATGGTTGTATGTTTGTATTGTCAGGTAAATTTACTCTTAAACAAGCTGTACACTGACTGCAGCATTATTTCAACGCCCTGTCTTTAGTATTGTCCCATGAAAAGATATAAATTATTCACAAAAATACAGAGGTGTACTCACCTTTGCAAAATACTAAAAATAATTTAGCTCTCTAAATGTGGTTTTATTTCTTCTTGTTAATGTTTGGACTCTGCAACGTGGGCCAGACTATTGAAAACCTGCTTATATGTGTTTGCACTTGCTGTGTAACTTTTGATTTTTTTTTTTTTCTGCTTTGGCATGTTGATAATTTCATAGAAGAGCACGCAGAAATGCAGCATTAACTGAAAAACCTGAGCAAAACATTTTGGCAACCTAGGAAATAAAGGTAACCTCATCAGCACAATGCCATGCTTCACGGGTGTCTGTGGGGGCGATTACATGTTAAAGGTTGCCATGAATCCATTCAATAAAAATAAAAGGCTGACACATTAGCTTTTTTACTGCAGTGATTAAGCATGCAAACAGGCAATGATGGTGCGTATGTTTCGTGTAAGACATCATGGGCTAAGAATTCTCTTGGCACATCTGGAGCGACACCTACGATCAATTGTTCAGCAAGAATTGTTAGACACATGTCTAAACATACATAAATGAACAAATAATTATTAAGACATATCAGCAAGTAGAAGTGGATCTTAACAGTAATTTTTACAAAAAAAAAATGTACAAAGGCATTTGTGTTTTACTTCAACGACCCGATATATCACCGAAATATGAGGATGATGCAGAGCAGCAATTTACAGATGTAAATGTTTTCCTGCATTAAGAGTACATTACATTTATAGGTTTCAGCTGCATGTGAACAAAAGCAGTGAAAGCAACATGATTGCCCAAAAAAATTAATGCAGGAGGGTTGAGTGCTTTCATAGGGGTTCTTTCTCTATTATAGACTCAAAAGTCCAAAAAATGAAGTAGTGAATAATGTAAAAAATAACTTCCTTTAATGTCACATTTTCAGTCTTCTCCAGCTCTTTAGAGGCTTAGAAAAGTCTTGTCCTTGTTGCCATTAGATTTCAGTCACTCTCCTCAAGTTCAACATCCCTTTATTCGCTCACTTCAGTTTTTTTTTGTTTTGTTTTTTTCAAAAAAGCTACAGAAGATCCATGAACCAGATTCAGCGGATGAGAAAGTGTGTCAGGATGTGTCTCCTACATCTAACCAGGCCAGTGGTCTCCGCTCCACTTTTCCAGAAAGTTGCACTAAGAGATCATTTCTCTCTAACTTTAGAGGTTAGATTTTATAATATCCTCCATTGTTTGTCCTCCTCACATGAAAGCACAGCTTGTTTTCAATGTGCTTTCCAGGAATGTGTAAAAAGTAAGCAGAGGCAGCAGGAATGGTGAGGAAAAGCTTACCTAACTAATTGTTGCTACTTTAGCAGGTTTAGTGTGCTTTATAAAATAAATACAAATAAAGCACAGATGGCAGAGGGGTATGTGCTGACGGCCTTTCCTAGGTTCATATTCCACGCTGGGAAAAAAAATCGAAATCTAGATAAGCCATTTTTTCTTAAAATAGATGCATTTGTTCTTGGATTAAGGAGGTAAAAGAGACATTTTTTCCAATGGAACAAGACAATTTACACTTAAAATAATAAAAATACAATTGCATTGTCTTATTTCAAGTGCATATTATCTAATTATCTTATTTTAAGATTCAAAATACTCATTCCATTGGAAAACTATCTCATTTACCTACTAAGGTAAATACACTTTATTTAAGAAATGTTTTTGTTCTTATTTCTAGATCGTTTTTCCAGTGTAGGAAACAAACTCAGAAAATAGGACATATCACCGAATCCCTCAGGATTCCTGTCTGCGTCCTTGTCTTGGTGCTGAATCCCACTGGAGTACTACTGCTGAATATCTTTGCTGATTTTTGCTATAATATACTACCTTACTGGTAGTGTGTGTTTCCATGCATTTCTATGCCTGCAAAGTCTTTCCACATTTCACTATGAGGAAATATTCAGAAAAGATGCTTCTCCAGAAGTAGGAGGAGGTAGCAGCTTGGTTTAATCTAACCGAAGCATTTTCCTACAGAGCTGAAAATGATCAGTATAAAACTTGAGGGCTTATTCTTTATTTTATTTATTTTTCATCCATGTACTGTATTCTTTAAAAAAAATTAAGAATGCAAGTTTAACCTCGGCTTCCCATGGAGTTCAGCATGTCGTAGGTAGAGAAATTGAAAGGCTAAATATATAACAAGCTAACAAGAGGGAAATTTCTCTGGATGTTTTTAGCATAATCACTTACTTTCATTTTTTTTAAACAATCCATAACTATTATTTTGTTAAATGTACAAAAGTAAAAAAAGGAGGAAATGTGAATTTCATTAAATATGAACCTTTGAGAATTTGGACATGTGGAATAAGTGGAGATGACATCTAATCTCAGCAGCTCTGATCTATTTTTAAAAATATAAAAAAGGAGAAAAATAAAAGAAGGTATAACAGAGAGACCGAAAGTATTTTTTTCTGCTTGAAGCACAAACAGCCTTAAAAGCTTTGTTTAATTAGTTTATGTGGAAACGGCTAATAATAAAAGAAAGAAATTACAATCAGGTTTTCTATTGGTTTTTAAGGCAATTGGGGGTGACTAAAACATAATTTCTGATAAAAATCAGACCACTTTTTTAAAAACAGTTATGTCGTGTTCATATCTGGGATATTAATATGTTGTCAGGAGCAAAAATAATGTGGCTGTCCACCCTGATAAAGAGAGCAGACTGTTTGGATGGAATAAAAACCTTACTTTATGTAAGGAAGCGGATAATGAGAACCACACTGTTTGTCTTTGCTATAACAGATAGCTGCAAGGGAGTCAGCAGTCTGATCAACCAAGGTGATTGTGTGATAGCAGCATCAAGCAAGAAAACTCTATATAGTGTTCTTTTAAATTATTATTCATGTATCCTCTTTCAATATATGCAAACCAGGCTATTAAGATTAAACATTCCTCCTGCCTTACAATTTGATAATTACTGCAATTACTTGTTCCCTCCTCAGTGCCAAAATGGTTAAAGACTGTTTTACAATTTACCCTCTTACTAAAACCTATGCAAGATTAGTTTAAAGTGGTATTTTATGGCAAGAACTACAAATTGTATTAATACAAACAGTAAAATAAGTCATGGCTTTTGAATGGTGAGACGTGCCAAGGAAGTTTTGACTGGTGAAGTGCAACAATCACAGGTTTAAAGATTACACATTCTTTCATTTACTGTCCCATATTTTCAAACTGGGCAGAACTGGAGTAACACTTTTCAATATGCTGATGAAGATTCTCAGTAATCCAGGTCATACCCATTAAAAGAAAAGTTTAAAAACAAACAGACTTTGTTTTCTAAGTTTGAAGGTGTTTCGCTTCCCATCCAGGAAGCTTTTTTTTTTTTTATTCAAAATGTTTGGATTAGTGTTGAATTTCTAAGCTTTATAGAGTAGCCCAACAAAGCCTTATGACTTAGAAAACATACAAATTGAACTAAATAGACAGATCCATCCCTTTCTAATGAGGAGTCGTCGAGGTCTTTGTTAGCCTGCAAACCCGATACAGGCCTATGCCTCTGAACAGGGAGTCGTTAGGGTCTTTGTTTGTTATATTGGAGAAACCGAACCTCTCCACAGACGCATGGCTTAACACAGACGGGATACCTTCTCCGGACAAGACTCGGCTGTCCATCTACACCTTATGGACAGAGGACACTCTTTTGAGGAGCAGACTGTTCAAATTTTGGAAAGAGAAAACGGGTGCTTTGAAAGGGGTGTGAAGAATGCCATTTATGTTAAGAAAGAAAAAACCATCCTTAAACAGAGGGGGTGGACTCAGCTCTTAAAAGGTTTCAGCTCTTAAAAGCCGCCAACGCAGCGATAGAGTTGATTTCTTCCCGCTATCATCTCAATCCTCATCGCCATGCAGGAGACCAAAACATCTCACCTGTTCAGCCAGGCAAACAATGATCCTAACTAAACACTTTTCAGAGGCATAGGCCCGTGTCACGTTTTGCAGGTTAACAAAGACATCAACGACTCCCCATTACTAAAGGGTGGACCTGTCCGTTCGGTTCAATTTGCATGTTTTCTAAGCCATAACAAGGCTTTGTTGGGCTGCTTTATAAAGCTTGGAATTCTATGCTACTTCAGACTATTAGCTTCCTGGATGGGAAGCGAAACGTCTTCAAACTAGGAAACAAAGTCCAGTGGTTTGTTTTTTTGACTTTTTTAACTTTTTGGGAACTCTTTTCAATTTACCTGAATTCTGCCAGAACAAAATAAAAACACAAACAATACATGGCCCATCTTTTCCATTATATAATTACAGTGATAAATGACGAGTAATTAGTGAGGCTGGAGTTTACCAGAAAGGGCTTTTAATTCCCTGGGTAGGGTTCCATTCTGCTAGGTATCCTAACGTGAAATTATAGGTGTTCAGAAACTTCCAGCTGCATTTAGCCACTAGCCTGAACACAACATAAAAAGGGTGTAAAATTAAAAAAAATATATTTTGACATATTCCTTTTAAGTAAACTAAACTTGTCTCCTGGACCGGATTTTAGCAGGGGCTTACCGGGGCTGCAGCCCGGGGCCCCCGCATTTCGGGGGCCCCGAAGGATGTTTTATATTTTTGTGAATGGATAGTGTCAGAATTTACCGTATTTTCCCGACTATAAGGCGCACATAAACGTCTTTTTTTCCCTCAAAAGGTGCGGTGCGCCCTATGTGTGTTGTAACTGCGACTTTTGAGACCCCCTCATTGAGAAGATGATGAAATAGTGGCTGAGGGAGGTGAATGTAAGGAGACCAGGTGGTTTTTTTCCACTCATCACCATCGCTGTTAATCTGTGACTCCATGCGTGCCCATCTCACAGCTGATGAGAAAAACATGGTGAAACAAATGAATGCTGTGCTCGCTGTTATTCAACCGCTCGACATCGGTGTGAACCGGACGCAGCAGGCGCAGCGAGTTTACTTGCAAAGTCAATGGTTGACGCGCGTATAGGCTCAGCAAAAGGTCCCGCAGCGCATTTTGAGCAGCAGGCGCAGCGCGTCGGGAGCGTTTAAGCATCTGACGCGGTTGAAGCGCTGCTGCTGCTCGAGATGGAAAAATGTAAGTTTTGCTGCTGGAAGCGCCGCATCAACCAATCAGAGAAGCTGATCTGGGAGCTGACAGCGAGACAGACACATCGCTCTGATGACATGATATTAAGGCAAATGAAAAGGGCTGGATGGATGAGGAGATGATGAAAGAGTGGCTGAGGGAGGTGTATGTAAGGAGACCAGGTGGATTTTTTCACGCATCACCATCGCTGTTAATCTGCGACTCCATGCGTGCCCATCTCACAGCTGATGTGAAAAACATGGTGAATCAAATGAACGCTGTGCTCGCCGTTATCCCGGGAACTTTTTGACATAAGGGTTAAAATTATGTTAAAAGAACTTTGGGGCTGTAAAATAATTTGAAAACAAACTTGGTCTTTTTTAAAGTTTATCTGCTAAATTAAAGTAAAAATTTAAATGATTGTAGATACAAAACAAAGAGTGTGCATGTCTGCATTATAAGACAGACTCAAAGTTTCAAACTTTTCAGGGTTTAGTATTGTTTTCTTATTTGGTTTGCGTTTGAGTAAATGTAGGTCGTGTTTGTGGTTCGAGTTCCTACAAAGAAGTTGAATGCAAAAGTGTCATTAATAAATGGAAATCTGTATTTTGTTCTTCATATTTTTCAAGATGTTCTCTGTAAAAACCTTGGTCTAGAAGATGAAAATTGTTCATTTGCACCCACCTCTGCTTTTATTGAGAACCGGGGGCTGTAGAAAATCCTTCAGAGGGCAGCACTTTGGACTTACCTGGGTCAGGATATTTTCTGAAAACTACAGTATGCCTGATCTTTTTTTTCCAGAAGATATTGTTTATATCCATGTTCTGTCTGACTGGCAGAGAAGAACTTTTTTGACATTTATTTCCTCCACTATTTACCAAGAACTTTAAAAACAAAGAAAAAGTTTGAGTTTTGATATATTCCACTTGTACTTATTTGGACTTGTAAATGCTGGGGATATTTGTATAAATATTGTTTTACTCGCTTTGCTTTGTAAAAGTATATTTGAGCATTGCACTTTCATGAACTCAATTTTTTTTATAGTTTGTGTTCACAATTCAGTGATTTTATTTTGTGATGCAAGCATCATATTCTAGTTTCAACCCCAACATGTGGTTTAGTTTTTCTAGAAAAGAGTTCAGAGTTGTTTGTAGTTTGTGACAAATGGCGTATTAAAGTTGTAAGTTGTCAAAACTTACTGTTCGGTCATTTTCTGTTCATCCTCTAAAACAAAACAAACACATACAAAAAAAAATATATAAATATATATGTATATTATTATTATTTGTTTTTTTTTTTTTGACTCTAGCCCAGGGGCCCCCATCCTGACTCCAGCCCAGGGGCCCCCATCCTCCTAAATCCGGCCCTGCTTGTCTCTTAGCAGTTTTTGTTTTTTAGGGGTGAATGAGAGAGTAAAAGCATCACAGAAGTGTAAAAGGTGGCTAGAGGAAATAGGGGGTTGATTCAAATAGGCAACGACTGCTCAGCATTTTATGGATCTTTAAACCGCCCTCCTCCAAAGCAGTAATGCACTGAGTGGTCAGGAAGCTAATGGTGAAGTAAGACAGCATGCCGAGACATGAGGAAATTAATGTATATTGTCTTTCATTGGCATTCATTACTGTAAGAGGAGCTGGTCAGGTGCTGCTCAGTCATAAAAAGGGATTTGACTGAACATTTGAACTGGAATATGCTGGTTCATAGCTTTAAAATAGTAAGAATTTATTAATTTGCCATGCATTTTTCTATCTACCCATTTTCCCAATGCATTTTGCTATCTTATTGTATCTAAATGATTGTTTAACCAATAGTTTCAGCCCCTCAGAGATACATTCCCAATTCTTCTAACAAAACCTTTCAAATGAGATTATACTCTATTGTGTTTTAACTGCTCTTAAAAGTGGCTATCTTTAGAGCGTTTAACCCTCCCACTCCAGCTGCTGCATAGATATATCTGGAAACACACATTTCTAAGCTCTCTGTCACTATTACCTTCTTTCACTAAAGCATGCTATTTCAAGGATTTAGTTGCACTTGATTTTATCATGTGTCTGCACTCTGCATCGACTCTAATCCGAACTTATGGGTTTACTGATGGCTGACAGAATGCACTGTGTGTGTCCATTCCCCCTCTAATTTTTCGCCCTATCTTGTCTTTTTAACCTCACTCTTCTGGACCTCTGCTTCCACCTGCTTTAGATTCAAGCATCTGTTATTCTCAGTATCTGTCTTTGTTGTTGGATCGTACTCCTTCCTGTGTGCTCAGTGTCTTCTTTCAGCTCCTGCTCAAACCGCTCATTTTCTTCTCAGTCTCGCATGTCATCTCCGGCGTGGCAGCTCTCCTCTCCATGTATTATAAGGACAGGAAAGAAGAAAGCGTCCTGGTAGGAAGGAGGTCGATCCCTGTCACCCTCCGTGCCCTCTCCTCCACCCCCTCCTCCCTGCTCTGCCTCCTCATCTCTCTCTCTTCCCCCGCTTTCCCTTCTTCTCACCTCTTCTTCTTCATCCTCCTCCTCTCCTTCGAGGACCCCCCTGGTCTCTTCATTGTTCTGTCTAGAGCCTATTCCTAAAAATCCCCCAGAACCTCCACCTCCAGCCCCACTGCCTCCTCCACCCCCACTCCCTCCTCCGTCTTCCCTGCTGCCTGCCAGTCCTCCTCCAATGCTTCTTGAGTGAAACAAGCTGTTCTGTCGCCCACCTCCCAGTCTGCCCAAAGAGAATCCGCTGCGGCTGAGCACCAGTCTTCCTCCTACCCCTCCACTTCCCGGCCCTGCTGCACGGATCCCAGCCACAGTAGCGTTCAGGAGGGCCGTGGTTCCCATTGGAGCCCTTAACCGGGAGGGAAGACTGGAGCTCGATGTGGTTCTCCTGCATCTGGGGCAGCTCTGCAGCAGGTAAGCAGAGTTGAACAGCACAGGCAGAGCCAGAGGTGGCTGATGAGGCCCCTGGGTGGGAGTGATCCCCGGAGGTCCAGAGATGGGCGTTGAGGCTGTGGGATTTGTGCTTCCACTGGAGTCCAAATCCATAAGAAGAGCCTCAGAGTAGCTTGGAACCATTTGTTGGTTACAACGGATGTGCCACTCCAGCTCTGTCATGTCCACTGTGTTGACACGAGATATAGCTCGGTAGCTTGTCCCATTCAGTCCAATCCCAAGTCCTCCTGGATGGATTCCATTCTCAGTCGCTCCTTCCACTGTGTCCCCTCTTCCTCCTCCACCCTGCCCTCCACCAACAACTCCCCCACCTCCGCCGCTGTCCTCGTCCTCACCGAACAGTTTCTCCACATGGTAGTGCACATATGCTGTGCGGTATTCCGAAACGACGCGGAGTGGCCATGAGAGGAGGAAAGCTGAAGCCAGCCAGAACACCCGGTGCCTTGAAAACCAAGGCTGATGAGCAGGATCTGGGAAAGCTAGGATGTGCTCTCTGAAATCCACGTTTTTTAGATGCATCCCCTCCCGGGCCTCCATATAGTCATCGAGCCCCTCATTTTCACCGAAGAACCGTGCTCGCTTGGAATCAAAGGGAAATGAAAAAAATATATAATGTTGGTTAGAAAATCTGAGTTTTTAATCACATAAATATCTTACACTGCTTTATGAATTACGATGACAGTCTCCAAAGTTTCATATAGTAACATAAAGCAGTTATAAGTTATCCTACTAAATTAAAAAACAAACTAAATCTTACAGTAATGAGCAATATTTATAAACTCACATCTGTGATCCATATATGCACAGCACAATCCACACATGCATAAGGATTAAAACAAACACATAACATTTACATATTCACTAGATTCACGAAAGTATTTGTGATGCATAGAAAATTATATCTTAATTTATAAACTACTATGTCTGGATCTTATCCTGTGCATGTGTGGATCTAGTCCTGTGCATGTGTGGATCTAGTCCTGTGCATGTGTGGATCTAGTCATGTGCATGTGTGGATCTAGTCCTGTGCAGGTGTAGATCTAGTCCTGTGCATGTGCGGATCTAGTCCTGTGCATGTGCGGATCTAGTCTTGTGCAAGTGTGGATCTCGTCATGTGCATGTGTGGATCTTGTTCTGTGCATGTGTGAATCTAGTCCTGTGCATGTGTGGATCTAGTCCTGTGCATGTGTGGATCTAGTCCTGTGCATGTGTGGATCTAGTCCTGTGCAGGTGTAGATTTAGTCCTGTGCATGTGCGGATCTAGTCTTGTGCAAGTGTGGATCTCGTCATGTGCATGTGTGGATCTTGTTCTGTGCATGTGTGAATCTAGTCCTGTGCAAGTGTGGATCTAGTCCTGTGCAGGTGTAGATCTAGTCCTGTGCATGTGCGGATCTAGTCCTGTGCATGTGCGGATCTAGTCTTGTGCAAGTGTGGATCTCGTCATGTGCATGTGTGGATCTTGTTCTGTGCATGTGTGAATCTAGTCCTGTGCATGTGTGGATCCAGTCCTGTGCAAGTGTGGATCTCGTCATGTGCATGTGTGGATCTTGTCCTGTGCATGTGTGGATCTAGTCCTGTGCTTGTGTGAATCTAGTCCTGTACATGTGTGGATCTAGTCCTGTACATGTGTGGATCTAGTCCTGTGCATGTGTGGATCCAGTCCTGTGCAAGTGTGGATCTCGTCATGTGCATGTGTGGATCTTGTCCTGTGAATGTGTGGATCTTGTCATGTGTATGTGTGGATTTTGTCCTGTGCATGTGTGGATCTAGTCCTGTGCATGTGTGGATCTAGTCCTGTGCATGTGTGGATCTAGTCCTGTGCATGTGTGGATCCAGTCCTGTGCAAGTGTGGATCTCGTCATGTGCATGTGTGGATCTTGTCCTGTGCATGTGTGGATCTAGTCCTGTGCATGTGTGAATCTAGTCCTGTACATGTGTGGATCTAGTCCTGTGCATGTGTGGATCTAGTCCTGTGCATGTGTGGATCCAGTCCTGTGCAAGTGTGGATCTCGTCATGTGCATGTGTGGATCTCGTCATGTGCATGTGTGGATCTTGCCCTGTGCATGTGTGGATCTAGTCCTGTGCATGTGTGAATCTAGTCCTGTACATGTGTGTATCTAGTCCTGTGCATGTGTGGATCCAGTCCTGTGCAAGTGTGGATCTCGTCATGTGCATGTGTGGATCTTGTCCTGTACATGTGTGGATCTAGTCCTGTGCATGTGTGGATCTAGTCCTGTGCATGTGTGAATCTAGTCCTGTACATGTGTGGATCTTGTCCTGTGCATGTGTGGATCTAGTCCTGTGCATGTGTGAATCTAGTCCTGTACATGGGTGGATCTAGTCCTGTGCATGTGTGGATCCAGTCCTGTGCAAGTGTGGATCTCGTCATGTGCATGTGTGGATCTTGTCCTGTACATGTGTGGATCTTGTCCTGTGCATGTGTGGATCTAGTCCTGTGCATGTGTGAATCTAGTCCTGTACATGTGTGGATCTTGTCCTGTACATGTGTGGATCTTGTCCTGTGCATGTGTGGATCTAGTCCTGTGCATGTGTGAATCTAGTCCTGTACATGTGTGGATCTAGTCCTGTGCATGTGTGGATCCAGTCCTGTGCAAGTGTGGATCTCGTCATGTGCATGTGTGGATCTTGTCCTGTGAATGTGTGGATCTTGTCATGTGTATGTGTGGATTTTGTCCTGTGTATGTGTGGATCTAGTCCTGTGCATGTGGGTATTCTGTCCTGCGCATGTGTGGATGTGCATATGCATGTGTGGATCTTGTCATGTGTATGTGTGGATTTTGTCCTGTGCATGTGTGGATCTAGTCATGTGCATGTATGGATTTTGTCCTGTGTATGTGTGGATCTAGTCCTGTGCATGTGGGTATTCTGTCCTGCGCATGTGTGGATGTGCATATGCATGTGTGGATCTTGTCCTGTGCATGTGTGGATGTGCATCTGTGGATCTTGTCCTGTGCATTTGTGGGTCACATATGTGATATCCAGTTGCGTAAGAAATAAATGCAGCGAGTTACAAGCGTTTAACGTTAACATGAATTTAAAAGCACAAAATATTTTAGGTTGAGATGTTATAGAGCAGGGGTGCTCAAGTCCAGTCCTCAAGAGCTACTATCCTGCAACTTTTTGATGCACCCCATTTTTAACACACCTGAATCAAATGAGTGGCTCATTACCATGCCTCTGCTGAGCTAAATGAGGGGGTTGAACCATTTGATTCAGGTGTGATAGAGAAGAGATGCATCTAAAAGTTACAGGATGGTAGCTCTTGAGGACTGGACTTGAGCACCCCTGTTATAGACCAACATAACTAAGTCAAAAGGAGAGTATTTTTTTAACATGCATGCCAGTCTGGTTCTGCTTACCTGAGTGAGGTAAGCAGCTTCAGCACGAGCACTGGAAAAGCTAAAGAACAGAAAGTTTATGCATTACAACAAAAATCAAGAGAAGCTCAGTTTAATTAAAGAACTAATTTCAAATTTAAACAACAACGGAGCTGATTTGTTAGTATCTAAAAAGTCTGTGGTACCTGAAACATTTAGTGAAGCGGAGGCGAACCGCAGGGTGCTGCTCCAGGTCCAACAGCTCTTTTGACACATCTTTGACGCCATAGCGGGCGTAGTCAAACTCTGAACTGGAGGCGTGAGTGTTAACTCGCTCATGATAGACCTAAAAATGAGAGGTAAAAGTCAAAGTTAAGAAAGAACTGCTTTTCCATTGTGTTTTTCTTTATTCATTTTATCATTTAAAATTCAAAAAAAGAAAAAAAGGGGATCCCCTATTTGCTTCCTCAACTTCTTTCAGTAAAAGCAAATTGTATTTGAGCAGAATGAGCTAGAATTTTGTGCTAAATAGTGATTTCTATTAACCTTTTTATTTTTTTAAAAGCAACACTATGTTAGCCTTGTTAACCAGACTATATGGGAGATTAAATGTGTAATTTAGTTTGGCCCAGATGAATTCATTGGAAGATTGTTGATGAGAACAACCCGTTGTTCTTCAAACCATGTTTGTGCCTATTGGCCAACGCTTTGACCAATGAGCGCAACTGACTGTGACATAGGAAGCACGACAGAAAGCTAATGGAGGAGTGTAAACAAACAGCCTGTCGGTAAAAAGACAAATACGTCATTCTCAAAAATGAATGAGCGTAAAGCCTCTTCCTGCTCACGTTTCAACGAAAACCCTAAGTCTAATCCTTCCAAAACTGATTCCAAAGCTGAGTGAAAAATCCCCATCATAGCCAGCTGCGGTTAGCCCTGGCTGCGGTTAGCTTTGGAGCTCCGCTGGTTGCCATGGTCCTCTCAACTTCGGAAATAGTTTTTTCTCTTTACGCATTAAATGGGTAAATGGACCATATAGTGACACTATCAAGTATAATATTCTGGCCTCAAATTATCTTAAAACTTACTTTTATTGAACAACAGCAACAGAAAAGAGAACTTTTACCTTTCAATGGAGCACTCCATTGAAAGCTGCTGCTGCTGCTGTAGTGCACGCTACTGTGTCGTGCAGCTTTGTCGTCACAGCCTAAAAACCCCGCGCGCTTTGCATCCAGACATTCAAAACACAGCTCTGTGTTGTGACTGGCCCGCCAAATTTAGGGCCTGGGGCATTGATCGAGGCTAAACCAACTCGCAGGCAGAAAGGATTTTGAACGCTGACGGATGGGACTAGTTTACTAGGCTAACACTATGTCCGTTTTGACCAAAGTTATAGCTTTATTTAAGATGCGTTAAATTATTTTTTAGGTCAATATACAGCACCTGGTGCTTATTGAGTCTCTGATCGGACTAGGAGATTCTGCTTATAGAGCATCAGTGGTGGTAGCTGACCTGTAAGTCCTGTGTCCTAGATCTGTTCTTCATAACACTCAAAACCTTCTCAATTAGCTATTGACCTGTACAGAAAGTGTCTTGAAGTCCAGAAATCGCTGTTGAAAATATGGCCGCATTTGGTCGGTCTGAATTTGTCCCACTTTAGTCCAACAACAATTTCTGGACCAGATTTAGCCTAAAACCCAACATCTAAATGACAAATGGTGTTTGGGGGTAGGATTTATGCGGATTGCCAAAGCAACTCTAGTGGCTGATTGTGCTTAATTACTTTGCCAAATGAAAAATCTGTATGCTTTTTTTCTAATTAATCTGTCAGTAATCGGGTTGCAGAATCTTCTTAATAAACTTTTTAAAAGTTTGAGCCAAGTGAAACTAAAATCAATATACTTTGGTTCTGGACAGAGCACATTTACAGGCATCTTCATTATCTTCATTAATGTTTCATTTTAATTACTGCTGATGACAGGTTTTAGAGTCTTTATACCCCAGTTAATGATGTTTTGCTAAATTAGTGGGAGATTATTTCAATAATCAATTAATCACTATTTATCAGATAAGTCATTTCAGCCCTAATGAGATGTGGCAGATACTGCTTCTCCCACTAAATGCTGTCTCACCTCCTGACAGCTGAATGACACTATTTCATTGAAACATAATCAGAGGAGAAATGAAATTTAGATTTTTTGTGTGTGCATATTTTCAGATTTAAATTTGTCTTTTAGACAGAAGAGCAACGAGGAAAGAGAGAGTGCCCTCACCTGTGTGGTTGTGTATGCATCTCCATTGCGGTATCTGGTCACCTGTCTGGTCCTCCTGACGTAGTGATAGCTGATGGCCTTCCACCAAATGCATGGTGTGGCCTGCTGGAGTCTCTGCACCCGCTCGTACACTTCCTGACAGACCAAATCAGTTAATGCCATTGTTTAAAAAAGGAAATCTAGTTTACTATCAGCAACTGGCATGGTAAAACTATGACAACTGCCTGAAAAAAATAAACAGACAAGCTGTAACAATAAACTACAGTTTGCATACAAAAATAACAATGCACAGGATTAAGTCATTATGTCATTGTGAAAAGTGTTTTGTTTTTTTTTTTTTGCAAAGAGCAACAAAATTATTTCAATATGCAGTTCTTTTTTTCATTAGAGCAAAAAAAAAAAAAAACAGAATCAGGTAAAGTCATTTTCTCTATAAGGCATTTTTCCCCCCTTAACTCTTTGAGGAAGTTTTTTTTTGTTATGCCTTTAATTAATTGCCACTTTTGATCACAATGATGCAGAAAGAAAATGTATCAAATATTTTCCTGGGTATCGATATTGAGTTTGGAATATTAGTATCATGAAAACCCTTCCTTACCGAAACCCATAGAGTACTGACCAAGGGCAGAGCCATGAACAACACAGCAGAATATGAAAAATACCTGGAATTCAGCATGAGCCAACATGGCCGTCTTAGAGAAGCAGTGCCAGCACTCCACCAGATAAACCACATAAAGCATTGCCAGAAAGGCCAGGGGGATGTAGACATATCCGCTCGAGCATGGACTCTCCCAGTGAACCATATCATTGTAGTAGGCTGCAGATGTGGCGTCATCATCGGCACCGAGAGGTATGGAGGGGGAGGAGCCGAGGACGGGCACCCGACAGATAGCGCACCAGGCCAGCGTGGCGAAGCAACCATACATGAGGAGGGTCAGGAGGAGGCACTTCCAGTGGGACTCTCTGCACAGGGAGGAGGCCAGGGATTGCTGGGTGGGCTTTTGCTGTAAGAGCAAACAAACTTTTAAGATGCTGCAAAACTGTATGTTTCTTTAAGCAATAGTGCTAGCTTTTCTAGCAAACATGCCTACACACCGACGTTCAAAATGGTAATAAATAATGCAATATGCCTCAGTGTTAATATTTGATCATGTGAAAAATATTTCTTTTCTTTTTTTTTTTAAGTCGAGGAAGGAACAAAGATGTGCCTAAGGCCTCTGGTTGGTAAAGTATTAATAACCTTCCTGTTTGGTAAACAGTGTCAGATTTCCAACCAAATGTGCAGGCTGAAGCCTCAGCCGAAGGAACACATTAATGCTCCATACCCATCGGAGGATAAGTGCTGCACATTAGACACATAGACAGTGTTTACTGCGCTCTCTAAGTGCACATAGTGAAGACATCACATTACAGTGCCCTCAATCACACGCACACACAGATACACAGTCATAACTGGCTGCTGTAACACGCTTCCCTCCTTCCTGCTCAATCCACATGCCCCAATCTCTGCTTTGTAATGCAGCCAGAGGAGAATATGTGAATAATTTAGATGAGAACGATGCTTCCAGAAAGTTCCTCAGCCAACTGACTCTACTCCAACATCAGCAGCACGTCGGTGCTGATCCGGTTTGTAAGTGTGCATGAATGGAGGAAGGAAAGGGGGGGTGCTCATGTGTGTCACATAGACCAACAGTGAATATATTTGATTTTATACCAGACACAGACTGAGGTGTGTTTGTTATCTCTGTGGGAATAATATCAGACAAAATAAATGGAGATGACGCATAGGAAAAGAAAAACAGATGGGATGACACCAGTGTCCTTCTCTCCTCTACGTAGAGTTTGCCAGTTCTGTCATCTATCTCCATCCATCTACCACATGAGCCCTCATTCCCTCAATCATTACCACTCAATCCTTCTCCTAGAGACACATTTACTTTCAGCAAAGTTGAGTCACGTTGGGATATTGGCTTGAAAACAGAACACGTTTTTTTTCTTCATCCTGTATCTCCTGATTGTCAAGGGCACAGAAGCTGTGAGGCAGAATTAATGGGATCTCTCAACCAGAATGAGCCTCCAGGATCACCTAATAACAGCAGCCACTAAAGTAAAGTATTTTTTCATCTATTCTCCCTCCGATGTAAAGTTAAAACATGTTAGAGCCACAAAGGTTTATGTATTGTTTGGTTTTATGTGACAGACAAACACTAATTAGTGCTTCAATAATCAAACAGATTATAGTCTGAAACTTGGTGGCTGGGATTTGATCTAAACACTTCAACTCTATGTTTCAGGTTGCGGTCCTGCTGGAAAATAAACCTCTGCTTTCGTTACAAGAGCTTTGCAAGCCTCAAACAGTTATTTTCTTTAAGGACTACACTGCATGTAGCTTCATCTATGTTTCCATAAAATCTGTCCGGATTACTTTAAGCAAAGCCCCACAGCATGATGCCGGCAGCACCATGTTTTACCATAGGGTCGGTGTGTTTAGGATAAAGTGCAGTGTCAGCATGTAAACCAAAATGTTTGACTTTAGCCTAACATAAGGATGGCATGTTCTCCTACATATTTGTTTTGATCCCAGATGGGTTGTGAAAAATTGCCAAGATAACATTTAATGTTCTGTTTCATGTTTTCATCAACATTTTCTCTGGGTAATCTTCATTTTGTGAAAGGGCTTTGCCAAAAAAATAAATGGTCTTTTATTTTTCAACAAAAACTGCAATTGAGAATTTAGATTTTCCTCTGCTAACAACAATCATGTAAATATTTCCAGGGTTTCATGTTAGCATTGCAGGAAAAGTGTTTACTTTTGCTTACATGCATGGATCTGCACGGTAGCTGTGTAGTGGTGAACATAATTCAGGCATATTAACTCCACCTAAAGGACTGAAATGAGAAATTTTGTGTCTTACTCTCAGTGCCTCTGCGATTTGAAAATTGTATTTTGTTATATTGTGATGGTAGCCTTACTTTATAAAGTACAGAATTAGTTGTTTCCTAATTCCTTGCAACAGAAGCTCCCACCTTAGTGTGGTCCTCCAGAGTTATCATAACAGCTTTTCTTATTGCTCTTTGCTCCTGAAGGTTTAGCTGGAGGACCAGATCTTGATTGGTTAACATCTGTCCCTTCCTTTTTCCATTTTTAGGTAATGGATTGAACCCACCTGGGACATTTTTTAGTAACCTAACCCTGCTTTAAACTTGTTCCTGAACCTGTCAGCTGTGTTCCTTGGTCTTCCTCAAGTCTTCTCTCTTTTAATGTTCTTTAAAAACCTCTGACTTGTCATTTAACAGCTGCATGCTATCAAGAAAATATGGGAATACAGGAGGCACTACATTTATAAAGAATAAAAAAGTAAATGAGTGCTTTTGCATGACACTATATAACCTCTCTGACTCTCACTCCTCCTTTGTCTTAACCCATAGATCTTTTCTCTCATTTCCTCTCTAAGGCAAGTCTCCAAGTGGATTGATCGGGGTGAAACTGCATTGCAGAGAGGGAGGTGGTAAGGATCATGTGAGAGATAGAGATAACCCAGAACTACATGAGTGAAGGACAGAAGAAAGGGAACCTCACATAAAAAAACTCAAACAGAAATTAAAGCCTATTAAAATATCCTGAAGTCTTCCTTCTCTGCATTATCCCTAACAGAATATCTTTTAAACACAAAAGTGCAAGAGAGAGAGAATATTTTGGCAATAACAAATAACCCCTATTAGGGTCAAGCTATCCAACAATTTCATCTGAAGTCTGCAACAACGTCGCCAGCGTGGCAAAAATCGTCCCCAAGACAGGAGTCAAATTATTTGCGTTTGCACTTACTGTGCCAGGTCCCTTTGGAGGGGAAAGCAGAATGCAGTGTGGGGGTCACTTAGTGGCACTGCTCAGTCTCAAAGCAGCAGTAGTGCCATTAATAAATCATTAATAAATAAAAAAAATACAATGTATATATATGCAAATATAAACTCATGCTTCAGTATCAATCTGATGAGAAACAAAGCTAGCTAAAGCAAGTTGTCTTTCAGGTCTTATGTATGCTAATGAACGTGTAAAATCAAGAATAAATCTTTTTATTTCATTTATACCTTCAGGGATATAAGAGATAATATCTGCAATATTTAGTATTAAATTTAATTAAAATTAGTAAAAGATTTGTAGCTACTAGCTAGAAAGGCTGACTGGTCTGATACTAGGGCTGTAAATCACCAGTTTTATCACGATACAGTATGGTATTGATTTGTTTGAATGATGATACAATTTTCCTGATATCGCAAAGATTTAAATTTGGCGATCAATATGATGGATTATCATATGCCCATCTAACCTTGAAAATGTGCATCTATATCAAAACTCAAATTGGATACTTTTCAATAAGAAGAAAATAGAAATACATCACCCATTAGCATTCTGTCACGGTAACGCCAGAGTTAGCGTATCCTAGAAATGACGATTTGGATAGAATATTTATTTTGCCGAATCAATCATTTATGTTATATCAGTTTAAATCGATATATTGTCATGTCCACATCTGATACGCAAATTTGTTTAAGTCTCCATGATTCCAATTTTCTCTTGGAAGAATCTGTTTATAAATTTCTGTTTTTCTGTTGGAGTCACCTCAGTCAAGCTTCAAGGGATCAATCGGAAATAGTGTTTCTGCGTTTAAATTCGTAGGGAAACGCCTGTTCCAACCATTGCATTTTCGAATTCTTCCGAGCGGTGCATGTCTTTACACTAGTGAATAAAGTGAATGTGATTGGTCATTTGTCAAGAGTGTTTGTTGTGGCGGAAGGTTCGCAAGCAAGAGTATTGTGGCCGGTTTGTCGGAAGCATCTTGCTAACCAGTTAGCAACTTAGTGCTAGTAGGCAATGGCATAACGACACAACAATAGGCCACATTAATAAGCAACATTATTTGGGTGGGCCCCAGGTGAAGTACAACACTTATTGTACACATATTGACTGTTGATATATGATTGACCGAATATAGGTGTACAAGCTGACATGTAACTACCGGTAACTGGTCTGCATAAAATAACGAGAGGAAAAACACAGATTTTAAGAGAGGATTTTTATTTTAAATAGAAATTTCCTAAATTTTGGGACAATATCATCTGATAAAGAGTATATTTATATACATGTTTAAGTCAGCATGATTTCACATTTAAATATGGACTTCCCTACGACTTTAATGTAGGAGTGGGCGTTTAACGTTATACATTTCTAGACAAGATTACAATTTTGATTTATCCTCTAAACAATAAATCAGAATAAGTGATGATAAAAAACTGGTGAATAGTGATTTTTATTTTTTACATTTTTCTTCTTTCATTTTTTTTTCCATTGGTGCATTGGCAAATTTGAAGAATATGATTGAAATAAATCATGGTTCTTTATGTAACTGGTGTCTTGAAGAAGCATATTTTCAATGTGTATATATTTTTTTAAAGTGTTAGCGATTGCTGGGCGGCTGTGTCATACATTGACAACTATGCAGTTACAGAAAAATTAATGATTATGTTTTTTTTTGTCAATTTTATCTTTATCACAATAGGAAATATTGTGAAAATATCTTAAGGCCAGCAGGCCCAGCCCTAAGTTGAGTTGGTTCTTAATATCATTCTAAATTGCACCACAAGCAGCCACTATAGAACTATAAAAAATATTAACCCCGAATTTAGGAGAAAAAAAAATACAATACACAATGGACCTTTAAGCTCATTCTTCTTTTTTAAAGCTCTGGTAGTTTTTAACACATGCTGTGCAAACAGTAGATCAATCCTGCACTGCAAACAACAGGCTATTTTACCTACTAAGTAAATTTACTTTATACTAATGAGCTTGCAGTTACTTTGTTCATTTTGAATTGAAAAAACTTCCAGGATGGGAAGCAAAACATTTTGGAAAACAAAGTCCAATGGTTTGTTTTTTAACTTTTTTGGAATACTAAGAGGACAGGAAATTTTCAATTAGCTTGCTGCTTCACAAATGACCACCTACAACTACAGATTAACTGGTATTCAGTAGCAGGCCTGGCAAGGTGTACTTCAAATCCTCTCTTTGCATATAGGTCTCCATCTGTGCACTGCACAGCCTATGTTCACACACCTTTTTCTTTATAAAGTGCTTAATAGAATGGCTCTCTCCCACATTGATTCAGTGCCCGCACTGATTCAGCTCGTTAGGTGTGACTAGAGCGGCTATAATTAGCTGCCCCAGTATGTGGGTGGCGAATGAGGGGAGGAAGAGAGGAAAATGTGCTTTTGATGCCTGCGGAGCTGAATTTAAATGTATTTCCTTTTATTGAGACTGTATTGAGCCGTTCTGGAGTGTCAGGCTGCAAACGGCAACAGATAAACAGCACTTACTGAAGTAGCCATGATAACAATCCAACGTTGATACAAACATCCTTCTATTAACAGTATTCAATCAAAGCAATTTATTTGAGTTATTTCTGGTTATGAACAATCCATAAATGTAGTACACCCCTTGATTCCGATCTAAAGGTCTATATTTGTTCCTCTTTTCTCTATGGTTTGCTTTCAGGAGATAATAATTTTCCAGGTTTTAATAAATATAAATAATATAAATATAAAGCGTGTCACAACTTATAAGTATTCCTTTAAACTTAAGGCTAAGCTTTCAGAAATAAACTGTTAAGGATAAGATTTTTAGCTTTAATATAAATATTAACTGCAAATGTCTTCAGAAATTCACTAATGAGACAATCTGTATGTCCTCCAACATCTTGTTTGAAATCAAAAGAGAAGATTTTGGAACCAAATGTTTTACCTTTTACTTTTCAAATGTATATCTTGAGTTGTGTGACCTACTATAGATGGGTGTATTTTATCATATGTTTTCTCAGTCATAATCCCTCAAATCAATTAGAAAGCTGTTTAGTGTTGGTCAACCTTTTAGATTTCTTTTATTTTGTAAAAAAATATGACAAATTTAATAATTTAATAAATATGGAAATTATTTATGAAAATAGAACCGGTGTGAGGATATAAAGCAGGTTTAAAACATCACAAAAAGTAATACATCATGCATGGATCCCAACTTAAAAACAGGCGGGAAACAAAATAATTGACATCAGTAAGCTGGAGAGGGTTACTAAAGCATTTCTGAGGCTTTGTTTCTCCAGTGAACCAAAATAAGAACCACTATCCAAACGTGGAGAAAACAGAGTAGTGCAAAAAAGCTGCCTATTTATTTTAAGAGCACATTGCAGAATCATTTAAGAAGTCCCAAAGGAACCCTAACCTACAACTAAATCACTATTTTAGTCAAGATCAGTGTTTAAGATTCAGCACCAGTTTTACTTTGATCTTCACCTGCAGACACTCATTACACTGCATGTGAATTAAACACATCAGTGATGGATCCCACCATCTCAGAAAAAAATATAATACTGTTTTGCAAAAGATGAATGTGAAATATTACTGTGAGATGTTTACCACACCGTGCCAATTGATTCTTGATTATTGCTGCGGTCACTGAGAACACGCCTGCTGTCTCACCACCAAACATGTCCAGTTTTGAAAATTAATACATTTGCATTTCAAAAGCATGAAGAGTTCGAAAAAAAAAGGCAAGAACAAAACTATTGGGGAACATGTAAATTTTGTCCACCTCTGGGAGTCAAATCTGTAAAATAAGCAGGATGACCTCTAGTTTTATTAGACATTTACAGCAGAAATGTAAATAGATCCTATATTTGAAAAGAACAACAGCACACGAATGATAGTGGAACACTGTAGCTAGCAACCTTTTTAAAAAAACTCAAAATCTTCATTTTCAATGGAATCAGAATTGGTTTCAGATAATGCATCAGAAACCGACACTGATTCAGATTCATGGGCAGGAGCCCAAGGCGGCTCGTTGTCTAGGGTGGCATGAGATCCCTGGTGCTTGATTTATACCTAATATTCTGGCTGAGTCTAGGAGGACGTGTGCAATAAAGACCAGGCTTAACAGTATCACTGCTCAACATGAAAAACTCACTGAAGCAGCAGAGAAAGAAGAAGAGTGAGGCTCATTTCATGAAGCCTAAAACATAAATTCAGTCTTACCTTCGCTGTTTTAAGGTAATCTATTGTCCAATTATCATAGCTACCAGTGTGACTGTTTTTTTTGGCTTCTTCCGTGTCCTATTGGCTATGTGATTTTTAGAAATTGGTTTGACAGACGTGTAAATCATTTATAGATGTTTTGAGAAAACAAACAAAAACAAACATCTCATTTGATCTAATTGGCAAATCTCATGAATAAATATCAATTTTAAAAAGTATTGATATGCAGTTTTAGGAGTAGTAAGCTTTGGAGTGTCTATAATTATGAGAACAAAAAAATACATAAGGCGGTAAAAATATTTCTTATTGTACTTTTTAAGATTTCTTGTACATTAAAAATCACTCTATGGGCAGAAAAAAATTAGGATAAACAAGTTAGCACTTTTATAGCGGGCTCCAGGTCAGATATCTTTTATCAGCAATAATTGCAATAACTAGTTGTTTTAGAGTGTTTTTTATCATGTAAAAAATATAATAACTACTTCTTTAAAAGCACACCTTTTAACACACTCTTTGACATTAAACTTTTATGTTTAAATAGATTTATTTGTCCTGCTGTTTTATAAAATTCATATTATAACTATTGTACAAAGTAAACAACTAAATAAAGTTTAGAGAATTAGTTTCTATATGAATCTATGACAATTATGAGTTTAATAGTGATACTGTAGTAATAGTTAGAAGTAATTTTGGTAGATTAATCAACAATTTATTTTTGCATTTTGTGGTCTACAAAAAAATATTTTTAAATTTTCTTGGCCTCGGAAGAACAGGTCTTTACTCTGCCCTTGCTTTGGACCAAAATAAATCTCTATATATCTAAAATGAAAGCTATCTAGGCCCCAGTTTGGGAATACTTCCTTTCATGAGGAGCTCGGGGCTATAACGCTGCTATAAGAGCAAATTCCAGTTTTAGAGTATTTTTTAATCAAGACAGTAAAATTATGAAGTTTAAACAAAAATAAAATGTTAAATTATTGTTGGAAACTGTCTTCCCAGTTTAAATAGGTGAATACACACTGTATTATCTTTCATTGAATCCATAAATCTTTCCAACTCATTCTTAGAACACTGCTCTTTCAATATCCCCAAGTTTTGTTCTTAACTGCTCTGGATTTAGGTGGAAAAGCCCTACTAGTTACTCTTGTCAAGTTGTAGAAGCACCAAAAGGACCCTTTATAAGGTAGAATGCATAAATATGGATTATTTCTACAGTTAATAGTTTATTATTGGCTTGAATGCTCTGCAGGTTTGCATAGATAATAAATCTGAGATCTGCTCATTATTCTAGAAAATCTATCTCTTTTGCATTCTACAAAACCCTGCTGTGAAAACAAGGTTCAGTGATGATGCAAACAGCTAGAAATGAGAGACACTTCTCTATGCATACATCAGTCTGCAGATCATTGCACATGAAAGAAGAGAAATATAGCTGCATCAGCCAAGATCGTCTGTTTCACAGAATGTCTTGTAGAGTCACAAACACACAGGTTGCTGAGGGAGATCTAAATTAACTAGAATGGCAGAATAAATGTCATGTCCGTAATGTAATTTTGCAAGCTTTGGACAAAAACACCCTGAAACACCTAGGTTGTTTAACTTTTTGTGGGGAAAAACAAAGGTAAAGCTTTGACAATCGAGCAGCATAACATAAGGAAAATGTCATTATCAATGCTTTTGCTTATTGCAATGGCAGTATTAATTTGATAAAGCAACCCATTCGGACCCTTATCTGACTTTAAAACAAAATGTCCCACCACTCTGTAGATTTTAGAACCTCGGACTATAAACAAACCAGAAAAAAACTACTTCAAATAAATCTCCAATATGAGGCCAAAACTACAAAAGGTCAAACCTACAAATTTCCGTTTGAACCTGCATATGCACACTTGAAATATAATATCCTATCAAGCATTGCATCAACAATAAGCAGCCTTATGTTACTACAATATTGCACACACATTGTGATAATGTTGATTGTATAATTTGAATATTATACATTTTCTGCTTGCTTTGAAGACATTTCTGGTAAGGGTTTTCATTACTGCTGAAACCCAATCAATCCAGCTGATGCACAATTTGAAATTCAGTCAAACACAGTCCAATAGTATGTGATTAAGCTTTCACACTAAATTACAACTGGCTGGTTTATTACAGCAGACCTTTTCTAAAAAGGAATCCTTTACATTACTTGGCTCAATGCAGGAATGTGCAACCAAAAATTGGCGTTTTAATATCATTCATGCAGGTCTGCTTCATTGATATTTATGCCTATGTGAACTCGCATGCATCAACCTCATGTCGATGTGAGATCAAATAAAGCTAATGGAGATAACAGTGTGCAGAAAGCTTGATAGCAAGAGAGACGGACGAGGCAGAATGACTCCACAAGGCGAATCTAAAACAGGAAGAAGATGAGAAGGGCAAGATGAGAGTAATGGAGGCAGTAAACAGATGGAGGCTGCATCATTGGATTATATCGCACACTGTCTGCAGAGAAGGCATGGATGCAGACAGAAGAAGTGGTGAAATAAAGTGAAAGGTAGCAATTACCACCATCTGAATGTTAACTCTTTACAATAAAGAGCTCTTCTCTTGCCCTAGTTCTTAGATTACAGAAAACAGGGTGCTAAAAATAACATCTAAGCTGTAAAACTCTCATGATCTTAAGATCTGAATCAGACTGCTTAAAGTTAATTGGAGCTAAAACAAAACTATCAATAAAACGATTTTTACTCAAATATAAATTAGTTACCAATAAAGGTTAGGAACATTCTAACATCTACTTGGGCTTTTTAACTACTTGTAAAAATTATTTTTTTGTGGTTATCTTGTCAGACAAAGATTTTTCCTTCCACCCTCTAAACAAACACACACACTCATCTTACTGTTTAGCTTTACTTTGCTCTTATTATTACACTGTCATATTAGTTTATAAGTCAAAGTCTGTTAATTTGGGTACAAAATTGACATCAATAAATATAAGTTCAGACTTAAGGGACAGTCTTAATGCTATATATTAAATTCAATTTAGTTTAATAATATAGAACCAAATTCACATCATGTCAAAGCACTTTACAAAATATATATATATATAAAATAAATAACATATAATAGATAGTATTTTTTCAATTTGTCCTCTTAAAGACAAATGTTTTCTAAATGTAAGTCTGTACTGATTAAAAAACAAATTAACTTTGATAACAGGCAACAATAAATAATGAGTATAATTTAGTCAGCCACTCTGACACAAGCTGAACTTTATGTAAATAAATGCAACATTACATGTACATAATTTTCTCTGAAAGGTGCTACTATTTTCAACAAATATTAATCATTTTTTCATTGAAGAGTTACATGGTTAATTATTATCTAGTGTACTCTCCTGAGGCTTGATTAAACTGAATACCTATCTTATTTAGTCACCTTAACACAAAGCCTGGGGCCTACTGCTCATTGTTAAACCTCTGCCTAACTTTTACATACAATGCTTACAAATAAAGCTAATCTATCCTTTATTGGAGCAGCTACGGACAAACACTGAATTATTAGTGCATAGTACATTGCTCCTTTTTAAAAGTAGACATCATCATTACTGTAAGAATATTACTAAGAAATAAATGAATGATAGAAAATTTTGTTGGAAAGTCTGTTGCTTAAAGTTGAAGCATCCAAGCCTGACCTATGATTCATTTAGGCCCTAAAAAGGCATTATAAACAACCTGCTTACTATACAGTATATTGTCAGCATAAAGATATTGCAGCTCTAAGGTTCTGTTTGGATCTTCAACAGATTTTTATAAACTTTTTTTGATGATTTACCATCGAAAAAATAATAAGAAAAGGCCAATAACAATAATATCATCAAAAACCAACAGGAGAGTTGTCTAAACTTGTTTCTTATTGTTGCATCAGTCAACATCAATAAAAGCCTAATCTGTTTCTAAATATGATTAGACTATTATTAATGTTGATCGTTTCTGTTTTACTGTCCAGAACTTATCTTGATAAAAGATAAGTTCTATATTTACTACAATCTTTATGTTTGTAAGAACATCCATCCTTAGTTTTTAAGGAGCAAAGTCTGTCTAATAAGCAGTGTACAGCCAGCTGATTGGCAGTGTACAGCAAAAAGTCATATACAGCTAAAGATAATTGAAGTGTATTCCTGCCACACATTAAATCAACTTTAAACTTTAGGAAAGGTATGAGATATTGCGATGGCATTTCAAGACCATCTTGCAAAGTATATAAAAAACGAAATTAAGAGAGCTGTCAAATGTTTTGCCCTGAAGGTTTCAATCTAACACACATCTAACTGTGTGTGACTATAGTTCCGTGGGATTCTTGGCAGTTAGGTTCTTTTAATTCAGTTAAAAGTTTTTAAGAATTTCTTTACTTATTTCTAGATCTTTTTTCCGGTGTACATTTTACATTTGGTCAACATTTGGCACACACTGCAAAAAACGATCTAGAAATTAGCAAAAATGTGTTCAATTAAGTGTATTTACAATTAATTTGAGTAGGTAAATGATATGATCTGCCAATGGAATTAATATTTTTACTCTTAAAATAAGATGATTTGATAATACGCACTTGAAATAAGACAAGGCAATTGTGTTTTCTTATTTTAAATGTAAATTGGCAACATGTCTCACTCACCTTCTCAATTCAAGAAAAAAATGCAGAAAAAAAAGACTTAAGATATAAATTTTTTGCAATGCAATTGTGCCAAATGGAACTTTTTACATACAGAAAGAGTGACCTTTCACAATGCTTGTGGCTAGAGTCCACAAGATGAAGAACAAGTGTAGTAAGTGGGAGAGGTCCACTATAAATTATACAAAAGATATAACATAATAAAAATTGCATTTTTTTATTCATTCGAGGGGTAAAAACGTTTTTTTTTTGGACATGTTTGAAAACCTACACAGTCTGTACACATATTTTCAGAATCTAGAAGGTCTTACCTTTCAAATGAGATATATCACAGGCATGGGGGATTTATAATATAATTTTATAGGCACAAGCTATAAAAGTGTGGGTGTTGAGGGGTTAAAAAATCTACCGCCTGTTATGAATATTTGAACTTAAACTGTTTTTAATAGGAAATAAGACATGACTAAACAAAAATCCTGTGACAAATAAAGAGTTATTCTAGTAAGGGGAACAACCGCTATCTAAACCAAGCAGTCATTATGTAAAAAGTAATTCTCAACTTTAGCAAATTATGAACAAACTGCCATTTGCATCCATTTCCATATAGAGCTAAACCTCACCCAGGCATCATAAATGTCTGACCTGTAAAATCAGGGAAACATAAGTAGAACCTGTCTGACAGCTTGAAGCAGACTAAGGAATTTCAATAACAGGACAATACGGCGTGGTTAGAGCGCACGGCCAATGAACGGAGATCTTAGTCCTCGATGCGTCTCTACCCCTCTCTTCTGTCAGCCCACTGTACAAAAAAAGGAGCCACTAGTGCCATAAAAACCTCAAAAAAAAAAAAAAAGGTCTGAGTAGGTTTGACTACCGAGGAGTATTTTTATTTTCTAAGAAGCTTGCAATGTTTATTTCTTTTTGGGTGAGAAAAATTTTCCAAGCATGCAGACGGTTTTGCGGTTTATATAACATCCGCAAAATCATAGAAAAGGAAGAACCACAAACTAAGCCTGGCTTAGAAACATCTACTGCTATAAACCATTGAAAAGAGCAACTCATCTTCTCCATAATCCCTTATATTCCAGTAAAAACATCAACCCTATTGTTAAAGCTATGACAGACATGTACATCAATGTTATTTAATTTAATTGTTTGAATTATTGAATTGAACAGTTTGGCCATCTTTTTACAAAGATGTTAAGACACTGATTATTTGAGTCCATTGACTCTGTGAAGCTCCTCCATTGTGTAAGGGCTCTTCACTAAGTCATTTAGTGATTTATAGAAGGATAACAGATGGAGTTTGCCTGCCGAAGTGTTCTGCTTATATGCTATATAGGTGTTGATCCCAACAGTAGCGATCTTCTGGATGTATCATTGTCTTACATCCTGGTCAAGAGTATCAATATACTTTTTGTTTGTTTTACTTTTTGTTGAGAAAGAAATACTTTAAAAATAGAAACTGGCTCCTCTTTTTAACGCAGAGCTGTGCACTTTGAAGAAAAATACTAGGAAATTGGAGAGAAAACAGCGCACTACATGCTACAGGAATCCTACCTAGTCTGGAAAAACAGTTTACTGCTGCATAAAATGACCCTTCGTAAAGCAAGAGCAGCATATTAGAGGAGAATAAGAATAATCGTAGATATCTTTTTCACCCAGTTTCCAAACTCACCCAGAGCCATAGCTCTGTTGAACCGCCCATCCCACCTGCTCTTTGTAGCAATGATTTTATGGGATTCTTTATAAATAAGATTGATTCTACTAAAAATAACATCATCAGCACTCCTCTAACTGTGATTGGTTTATCTCTGGGAGGTGAGGCAGCATCTGAGGTAGCCATAGAATCGAAACAGGGTTGAGACTGTTCTCATCCAGTTGAGCTTTCAGAGTTAGCAAAACTATTGTCTACATCTAAGCCTTCAGTTTCCATCCAGGTTATTTAAGGTTCAAAGTATTTCCTTTGATCTCGTCCTTCATTTTAGATGTGATTAATCTATCCCTGTTACAGGAATATGCCCCTTAGTCTTTTAAGGTTGCTGTAATTAAACCTTTACTTAAACCATCTCTTGACCCTGATGACTTGGTCAATTATAGACCAATATCTAGTCTTCTTTTCTTATGTAAAATTCTTGAGAAAATAGTTGCTAAACAAGTGTGTCACAGTTTACATGATAATGAACCTTTCAAAGAGTTTCCGTCTGGGTTTAGAGCTCACTATAGCACTGAAACAGCTCTCTATGGGGTACACCCTGGACAGGTCGCCGGTCTGGCATAGGGCATCACAGAGACACACAAAGAGAGAACATGGTAACTCCATGCAGAAAGAACTCAGGCCAGGAATCGAGCCCAGAACCTTCTTGCTGCAAGGCAACTCATTAAGAAAGTAATATTGTGAAAAGAATATTTTGTAGGAATAAAGTAAAAAATAGAATATTGCAAAAATTCGAAATATCCTGACCAAGGATAATGCTGAGAAACTAGTACATGCATTTGTTATTTCAAGGCTGGACTATTGTAATTCTTTACTATCAGGAAGTCCACCAACTGTAGTTAAAATCCTTCAGCTGATCCAAAATGCTGCAGCCACCATTTTACCTATCCTCGCTTCCCTTCACTGGCTTCCAGTTAAATCCAGAATAGGATTTAAAATCCTCCTTCTCACATATAAAGCCTTAAATGGCCAAGCTCCATCTTATATCAGAGGTCTGATTGTTCCTTATGTTCCTAACAGAGCACTTCACTCTCAATCTGCAGGTTTACTAGTGGTTCCTAGAATTTCTAAAAATAGAATGGGAGGCAGATCTTTTAGTTATCAGGCTCCTATCCTGTGGAACCAACTACCAGTTTTGGTCCGTGAGGCAGACACCCTTGTCTACTTTTAAGGCTAGGCTAAAAATGTTCTTTTTTGATGAAGCTTATAGTTAGAGTGGCTCAGGTTATCCTGAGCTATCTGTAGTTATGCTGCTATAGGCTTAGACTGCTGGAGGACATAGGGACCGCTTTTCATCATTCTGCTTCATTCTATCTCTATTCTCCCACTCTGCAGAATCTGTTAGTTCAATCTCTAAGTAGACAGTAGCTTCACCTCCTATATTTGTGTTTAGCTATGACGCCATCCTGGAGAGAAATATCACCTGTGCTGCTGCCATCAACACCTTTGTTTATAGATGCTGGAGATTTTTCAGTGTAGTCCTGTTTCTCTGACTGTGACTAACTTTGTGCTCTCTTTCATCCTCTTACATGAGAGCTGGCTCGGAGCTTGTCTGCCTGGCTGTGTTTTTCCTGGACGGGGCCGCCTGTGGAGTGGGTTGACAGTTGCCTTTTGTATCTCTACTTCTTTCTGTATGTCTGCTTCTGTCCCCATCCACCCCAGTCAGCCTCTGCTGTAGGCCGCTAACACTGAGCTTGGTTCTGCTGGAGGTTTTTTCCTTTTATAAGGGAGTTTTCCTCTCTACTTTCGCTACATGCATGCTCAGTGTGAGGGATTGACTTAATGCACACAAATATCTTGGGCTCAAGCTCTTTCAGGAGAAGCGTGTCCTGCATGTCAATGACTCGATGCAATCAACCGCTTCTCCTGATTAGAAACTTTGAACCAGTATGACTGTTTTATGAGTTGGCGTTACATTGCTAAACTGAAAAATTTAACTGGATCCCAGATACTTTGTGGAAAACAATCTTTTGACTGATAAGACAAAAGCCAAATTTCTGAGAGGATTTATCCCCTTTACATGCTGACAAACATGGTGACGGTAGGGTGATTGCTTCACGTGTGACAAGACCCTCAATTAAAATAATTCTGAGTGTTGGTCAAATTTGTCCCCCTCAGAGACTCACTAGCCACTGCTGCAAACAAGGGTAGCATAACCAAATCATAGGTGAAGATTTAATTTTCACATACAGTCAGGTTAGTTTGGACTACTAGTTTAGGGATGCCAAATATGTGACACACAGCAATGTTGATTAATGCTGCAATATCAATAAAACCAGAAAATAAACAAATCTTTTTTTTTTTTTTTTTTTAATGGATGTGTTGAAAAGGCTGCTTCTAGTGAGCATCTGAAGTTTTAGCAGGGAAAACGTTTGTAGTTTATCAACAACCACCTTTGCAAAACCTTTTCCTCTGCATCAAACAACAGCTGTTATTAAATGTTGCAGACTTGTAAATGATTTTAAGTATTAAAAATATGATTTTAAATTAACTAAATAGCTGTTTCTGAGGGGTGTTGAGATTATAAAACCATAGATACACTTTGTACTGATATTTGTAGAAAATTTTAAATGGGGTGGACAGGCAATAACCAATGTACACCGAGGGGTGGCCCAATGCAGATCCTCAGGGTCAGACCACAATTAAATTCTGTTCAGTTTATTTCTATGGCGCCAATTCACAACACATGTCATCTCAAGGCACTTTATAATTCACCAGATCATACAGTCAGAGTGATCCAAAGTTTTCTATCAAAGGAAAACCAGTTGATTGCATTGAATCATTGACTCAAAGGTAATCCCTCACACCAAGCATGCTTGTAGCGACAGTAGAGAGGAACAACTCCCTTTTAACAAGAAGGAACCTCCAGTAGAACCAGGGTCAGTGTGAGCAGCCATCTACCAAGGCCGACTGGGGCGAAAGCAGATAGGCGCCAGAATCTCAGGGTCAGTCTACACTGTTCCAACAGGAAGGAGCACAACATCCATATTTTCTAAATAAAGACAAATATGCTGTCCTACAGCCTTTGCTTACAAATGGATAATCATATTTAAACATCCATGCTGTCTAAATAAAGTGGACAAAATTTCGAGGGTGAACATCTTGTCCATTGTCATTACTTACCTACTTTTATCAAAAATTGTTCTCCATAAAATTCATATTTACATGTACTAATGTCTACATTAAAAGGATTTTTACGTAAGTTATTATTTAAGTAGTTATTTATCTATGATTTTACTGAAGACATTGATGACTTGCAGAGACACAGAATTTTCTCTTTACTCCATATTAATACAAAATCTAGTTCTGCAAAGAGCATAAATTCCGTATTAATCAACTTTAATGTTAGTATTATGATGTGCATAATTAACCATGGCATTGTCAAGTAATTGTTAATATATGAAAAATGTAAATGTTTAATAAGTTTGAACATTCCCCTTGAGAGTATTACTGCTCCCACCATCTGTATTAGAGGGCGAAAAAAATGGTAGGGGTGGCCATGATTGGCTAAGGGTGGCCATGGCCACCTCTGTCCCCGCATATAGCTCCGCCCCTGTTTGTAGTCCCATTTCCCCCCCCTTAATTACCATTTAAAAACAGATTTTTTTTGCATATACTCATGTTTCTTTTTTAACTTTTATGATTTCAAACATCTAAATGTGAAGAAAAAGAAGAAAAGAAACAAGGGTGCAAATACATTTAGCAGTTGGAAGTGTTGGGTGGTGTTTAACACAAAACACTTAGTGGTGGGGCTCTGTCCTGAAAGCATTGCAAGGTGTCGTGTGATTACGCTCACATTACGTCTGATTGTGTAATTTCTGATATGATGTGGGTGTGTGGCTTCACTGTGATGTAATCCTCGTGTATTTTGGAGCTGACACCTCATTTATTATATGTATAGATAATAAAGAATGTGATTTATTACACTGTACGTGATTTTAATTATCTATATAATTCAGTTTTCATTCCTCTATGTTAAAGTCAAGGTCCTCCAGTGTCCTTGTTTGTTTACATCGCAAAGAAAGGATAAAAAGAAGGCAGTACAAATACATGTTTAGTCAGAGAGAATATGCTTATAATACAGAATGAGGAGAGTGTAGAAATGAGGGAACCACCGCGAATGACACAATGTTTTTATAGGAGGGGGAGGAGGGGAAATAATCGTCCTACTGTGTAAACAAACGTAACTCGAGAATAAAAGCGAAAAACAGCGGATGTCCTTCCTCACCTGCTCTCGTCCTGACCCTTCCTCCAAAATGGGCTCTTCTGCGGCGGCCGTCTCCTCCTCCGTCTGCATTTTCCTCACCTTTCCCTGTCTCCGTCCTCCACCTTACAACCGGCCGCTGGCAGCAGCTCCCAGGCAGGTAACGTCCGCAGTCATGGGGCCTCCCCGGCGGAGAAGCAGCGAGCTCGGTCACCCCATCCGCCGCAGGTCGGTGTCCGATTTCACTACGGCAGGGGCCTGCGGCAAATCAATCCCCATCTGTCTCCGGTGCTGCTGGTGTCCTTCGCGCTTCTCTTCCTCCTCCTGCCCGCCGCTGTGACCCGCTCACGGTCGGTGCGGTACCCGCAGCATCCTCTGCTTTAAAGGATGAGAGAGGATCGAGAGCTGCAGTCCGACCTGCCACTGGGAACGGTTTAACCGCCGCGGCTCGTGCTCACACCGAGCTCCGTAACGACTTAGTGACACGTGATGGCGCGTGACCGACCGAGGAGACAGAACGGAAAAATTTGCCCGCCTGAACTGCCCGCCGTTAGATCCTAATACTGCAGATACATTATGGACCCCAAATTTAAAACAAAATTCACCCCAAATATGGTCGCCTTTAACCTCAGGTTCCTACAGTTCCACCAAAAATGTTATTAGGCGAAATTCTTCATCCTATTCGGTGCAACATAAATAGGACAATGATCACACAACTTTAATTGTAAACCAACTTTAATAGCATACATAGCATGATTTGAAGTGATTTTAATGAAAACTTAGATTTAGAGAAACAAAATCCAAAAAATATACACCCTAAAAACTGATTGGACAGTACAACCCCAAAAATGTTTTCTTTGGTTAAAACAACCTAATTTGGTAATGTTTTAACTGATCTACATTGGTAGAAGGGAAACCAAAACAAATTATTCACTTTGACCGCAATACTCAATTTAGTTCACTTTATTTATATAGCACCAATTCACACAACACGTCATCTCAAGGCACTTCACAATTAAATCCAGATCATACAGTCAAATTGATTCAAAGTTTTCTATCTAAGGAAAACCAGTTGATTGCATCAACTCATTGACTCAGATGCAATCCCTCACACTAAGCATGCTTATAGCGACAGTGGAGAGGAAAAACTTCCTTTTAACAGGAAGAAACCTCCAGCAGAACCAGGCTCAGGGTGAGCGGCCATCTGCTGAGGTTGACTGCGGTTCAAGGAGACAGAAGCAGAGATACAAAAAGCAGCTGTAAAAGGCGGCCCCGTCCAGGAAACACACAGCCAGGTAGACGAGCTCCCATGCTCCCAGCTACCATGTCAGAGCATGAAGAGAGCACATCCAGCCAGTAAGAGAAACAGGACTACACTGGAAAAACAGGCAGATCTCCAACATCTATAAACAAAGGTGTTGATGGCAGCAGCACAGCTGATATTTCTCTCCAGGATGATATCACAGCCAAACAGGAACAAATGAGACAAAGCTACTATGAGAAAAAGCAGAGACAGCTAATGTTAGAGATTGAACTAACAGATTCTGCAGAGTGGAAGAATAGAGATAGAATGAAGCAGAATGATGAAATGGGGGTCCCTATGTCCTCCAGCAGTCTAAACCTATAGCAGCATAACTATAGAGATAGCTCTGGATAATCTGAGCCTCTCTAACTATAAACTTTATCAAAAAGGAAAATTTTAAGCCTACCCTTAAAAGTAGACAGGGTGTCTGCCTCACGGACTAAAACTGGTAGCTGGTTCCACAAGAGAGGAGCCTGATAACTAAAAGATCTGCATCCCATTCTACTTTTAGAAAGAAAAAAAAGGTTAATTAGTGTAACTACTTTAAAAACTAGGACCAGAGCTTGGTTTCAATCTCGTACATCCAATGCCACTGTCCCCACTAATGCATAATACTAATGTTACAACCAAGGTTAAAGCCAACATTTGCATGCTGTACATGTACACATCTTGTTATTTTTTCTCTATGAGTCCATAACTATTACACACTACACTTGACTACAGCCAAAAAGTCAGATTAGAAAACAATCAGTTCTTATTTTTATTTGTTCTCTGGTAAATCAATTAAATTGGTTGATCAGAAACCAATAGCTTGGTCAATTTCTGACTAATATATTGGTTAATCTAACCAGCACTGGTTTCACTAACTAGAAGGGGGTGGCAGCGGTGGCCATGGCCACCCTTAGGCAATCATTGGCCACCCCTACCATTTTTCTCCCTCTAATACAGATGGTGGCAACAGTAATACTCTCAAGTGGAATATTAAAAACATTTCATTTTTTGTGGTTAATTATACACATCAATATACTAACATCAAAGATGATAAATACAGAATTCATGCTCTTTTCAGAGCTAGATTTTGTGTTATATGGGGTAAAGAGAAAATAATGTGTCTCTGCAAGTCATTTAAGAGTCTTCAGTGAAATCAAAAATAACAATCTAAATAAAAAAAAAATCAAATAATCAATTTATGTAGATATTAGTGCTTGTAAATATCCATTTTATGCATAATGTTTATTGATACAAATAAGTAATGACAATGATGATTGATTTATGCCCCAGAACTAAAAAAACAGATTTTTATCCACTATACCTTTTATCTAGAAATTACGGATGTTTAAATATATGCGTTTATTTGTTAGCAAAGGCTGCAGGACATGTAGTTAGTCTTTATTTAGAAAATATGGATGTTTTGCTCATTCATTTTCCTGTTGGAACAGTGTAGATTGACCTTGACGTTCTGGTGCCTATCCGCTTTCAGCCACCCCTCAGTGTACATAGGTTATTGTCCTTATAGAAGATTTATGGCTACGCCTCTGCAACTAGATTGGTTCTCTTTCCAACAAATCCATTCTTAGAGTGTACCTTCATAGTGAAGCCATAAGCTCAATTATAATTGTCCTTGTAACAGCTCATGTCAATTTCTCAACTTCTTGAAAAATATGTTTAAAAACAAAGAAGGTATGGCAGATTAAGATGAATAATACAGACCTAAGAGAGTAGCATGATTACCTATTTAGTTTTCTCAATCTGACCCCATGAACCTATTTGGACCTTCAATTCTGGAAAGACAGTTATAACGTTTTCCTCCAGTAAAGCATGTTTTTCACAACAGAATGATTGACATCAAACTGTTTTATATCCAGGCACTCAGCTGGGTGGGCCCCTATGCCACCGGTTCAAATCCTGGAGGGGGTGGGTGTCTCATTTTGGCATGACCTTAACAGTGACTCTGCAATGCTGCTGTTTTCTGTGGAGTCATCTCTGTGATGCACCAGCCAACCAGTCGAAGGTGTATCCTTCATCTCCCTCTGGGAAAAGGCCTAATCCTAACCCCTGCAGCTATAAACAAACTGAAGCAGGTGTGCAAAGTAAATAATGATCACAGCATTTGTTATATTTCTTTATTTCATTTCAGTTTCCTTCTTAACATTGGTCTAAAGGCAACAGATATGGAAAAAAAATCACCTGTTATTACTGGTTCTCAGGTGACAAACTTATAAATGTTTGTGAAAGCTTCCCATTTGGCTTTCTGAAGTGATACAGATGTAATATAGGGTTCCTAAATTTGATTCTACCCTGTTCCTCAATAAAATAAGGCATTAAGAACCAAACTACAGCCTGTTCAGCTCCACAGTCTGACCACTTTTCTTTCCATATTTGGAAGAAAACCTGAAAGGATGATTCTTATTGGGGCACCTACTGAGTTCTATAGTTTATATTTCAAAATAGATTTTAGTGTTGGCAAAGATAGCTGAAAGGATTTAGGACATTTTTCTAGACATTTAAAGTTCTAGAAACTTCATATTTTTGCCCTCTGCAACATGTCTTAATGTGGATTTAACATCCAAAGCAGCAGGATTATTTACTGTGTACCACATATAAGCCACAAATCCTACCAGTGAGTATTTTATAACTGTAATTTTTCTGCAGCCGACTCTGATCTGCACTTACTTTAAATCTCTGAGATTCTTAAATCAAATCTTCCAGTTATGATTTGGGTGTGTTTAAAAAAAAAACTGAAATTAACAGCTAAAACATGAGGAAACATTCACCCAAAAATGCAGAAAATTAACTGTATTTGTTTTAAAAACATCTGGAAAACATGTTAGAAATACATGTATATCTCTGCAAATTTCAACGACATGAGGTGTTGTGAATCGGCGCTATATAAACAAACTGAATTGAATTGTTAATTAACTGGTTCTAAATGACTACAATACCTCAGCAGGTCTTGGGTAAAATAATGTTGAAGCTAAATCTAAATATAAATGTTTTGTATTGATCTCTGTCTGTAACACTGATGATATAATAGTTATTTTGGCATCCCTGGCTAATATGTTTATAAAAATAATAATAATAATAACCTTTGACCTTGAAGTTTTAATCATTGTCAACTAAACCTCTGTGCTTAAGAATGTCCATTTTAGAGATATTTTATTTTTACTTTTCATTTTAAAGCTGGTCTCAGTGCTCTGTTCAAGTTATCTGCATGTATTAGATAAATGATGATGAACTGAAAAGAGCTGAATTTGATTTTACTGACCATTGAATAAACTGAGAACAAGGGGAAAACCAAAGCCACCACAGTTATTCGTTGAAAAGTATCATATTTCCGAACTCAATCCAGACTTAAATCAGCTGCAGAATTACTTGAACAGCAGTATAGGACAGAAGAACAGGTCCTCCTGGTGTGGCCTGAAATGCACAAAAAAAAAAAAAAAGAGTTAAAGGCGTCTTCTGCTATGTCAGCCCATCCAAGAAATACAATCTGATGCTGTGACCTTCACCTGTTTATAAGTAAGAAGCGATCAGAGTGCAGAAGGCTCATCCATGTGGTCTGCCTGCCAGCTGTGAGAACCTCCCTTTCTGAATCTCTCAGGTAGGATGGGTGAAAGTATGTAAGGAAATCTGTCGCTATCAAGTCTTCTCCACAAAAATTGATCTGTGGCACTTTCTATGAAACTAAGTAACAAATTTCCGGCGATGAGAAAATCTGGCCAGCTGTTCTCTTTCCATTTATAAATGAGTAGAATTTTTATCTTGTTCTAAAATTCTTCCTTACTTACTGATTAAAAAAAAAAAAGCTAATGAATTTGGAATGCCAAAGGATTATTCTGTTCTTTTATTAATGCTGAAAAACTGCTGAAAAAGCTTGTTTTTGTCTTTCATTTGTGTCACTTTAACATAAACAGTTACCGACTTGAATGGCTTATATTTACAGAGCGATCCAAAGGATATTAGCAGTGACAGGCAGATAGAGAATTTCAGTTTCAGTGTGAATGGCTATATCTTGAGAGATGTTCTTCTTCTGCTCTGTTTCGTCACAAATGGCAAACAGCTGAACCTTAAGTTCGACCTGGAGACCTGCAGCCACCTATAAAGACAATAATCTGATTCATTTTAAAATGGACCTTTTCCAAATTCAACGTTAACACATATAACAGCACCCAATATGAAATTAAATGATTAAAATAAGACAAGAAAGTTGAACTGTGACTTTAAACACATGATATATTTAGCTGGAAAACCTACAGGTCCACGGTTGTAGAGGACTCTGAGGCCTGTGGTTGGATGAGGCTGTTTGACATAGAACCTGACAGCAGCAGAGTGGAAAATATAAATACATTGGATATAAAGCTGTAGAAAAAGCTACATCTACCCACATGGATTAATAATTCCCTTTCTAATGGTATACCTGGACGCATCGAAACCCACATTCCTCATTAGCACGGTAATGGTTGAGCAGGTGTTTTCCTGCTGTGTGCCAAAATCAACACTCGATGGGAGAAGCTGGAAGCCCCATAAGGCATTACTGGGATTGGCTAGGGAAGCTGTCCGACACATCCTCCTAACAGGTTTCTCGACTGCCAGGAACTGGAAAAGAAATAGAAAGTAGTAGATATAAAAAAAGGTTGTCCAAAACAGCTGGGTCCTGAGAATTCATCCCTAACCCCCCACTTTAATATGATTAACTGGACAGCTGAGGTAAATTTAATTTAAGCCTGATTACTGACCAGCAGAATCAGGAAACACAAGTGAAACATGGAAAAGAATCAAGTAGGCAATCCTATAAAGTAAACCTCCATGATCGTTTTTAAAGAAATTTAATCCTAAATAGGTTATGTCATTTTACCCTCGCTCTCCCAACACAGCTGGAATTTCTGTACAATCCAGAAAAAAAATGTAACAACTTGGGACGGCTCCACAGGAAAAAACATGGTCGACGAGTGACAGCTTTTGCTGAGGGTTTGTCAGTATAAACATCTAGAGAAGGGGTCTTCAACATTTTCCAGGACAAGGACCCCCAAACTGATGGCGAGATGAGAATATTTATTGTATGAAATTGTGTTATATCAAACTGGTCCTATAGTCACTCTATTACGGATGGAGTCATGTAACAAAGGTAATTTGGCCTTGGGATTATTAAGGTATTTCTGATTCCTGGTTGATGGGACAGGTGTTGTGAATGAAACGGTGCCCAGCTTGAAAGAGCTCCTGTATGTCTCTGAATGTGTGCATTGATGACTGAAAGACATCTTCTGCCTCCATTTATCTGTTTACTACAGTGTGTTGAATTCCTTTTAATGTGGATTTAAAGACATTTCAATTAGCGGAATGCAGGGGGTAATAAAAAAATAAAAATAAAAAAAGTTATCTACCAAAAGTTTCGCAACCCCCATGGAGTACCTCTGTGGACCCCCTAGGGGTCGCAGACTCCATGTTGAAGACCTCCGACCTAGGGCCATCTCATGGTTTAGTAAATACCACTATGATCATGTCTTGGAGAGAAATTACTGTCAGTCCTGGATGACACAAAGAGGCTTTGAAAATGTTGGAAGCTGCTGTGTTTTCTATGTGTGTGGTGTTGACCTCGACCACCTTAAGTTGGCCAGAACATAAGGTACAGGCCCTAAGGAGTATAAAAGCTGCAGGCGTTGTGTCCTTGTGTCTCATCTCCATATGGAGGGTACATGTATCAAAACATGATGGAGTGTTAAACTCAGTTTAAGCGAAAAAGCCATTATTAATGGATAAATCATGGACCAGTTGACAACCTTTTCAGTTATGGCAATCAGAATTACTACAGGTGTGCATTACAGACTAATGCAGGAGGTAACAAAGGATTCCAGAACATCTAAATCTTGGCAGGCCTCACTTCACCCTGGATGACTGGAAAAAGCTGCATCCAGGACCAAAGCACTAATGAAGATTTTTGAGAAACAAATTTGTAGCTGATTAATTAGCACTACTGCTTACAAAAACAACATAAACCCTGAATTCGCTCCCTTGACAAATAAATCTGAAAGCTGCCCATTGTAACTTCTTAGGTTTTCCTTTTCTTTCAAATTTGTGTGACCAACATGTTAATAAAAAAAGAACAAAAAACAAAGGATAAGCTGTTTTACATCAGAAATATGTGGGAAAGTATATATACATAGGTCTTACATATTGTCTTATGCAGTTATGTAGCCATTGCTCATCATGCAATAACGACTGTAACCCTAATAAACTAATTTGATCAGATTCAATAGTAAAAATCAGTTTAATAAAGAAAGCAACAAAGCAGAGGGGACATGGTGTTCATTTTTACATGTTGGTTTGGGACGCTGGGAGGTTTGGAGCTGAGGAGGTAGCCTGGCAGTCTGACCTTCGTCCTTCTGGGTTTTCCCATCACATCCAAATGGGCAGACTTACACTGCGCTGATGAGCTCATCAAGCTGCTTTCACCTGGATCTGAATCAAACACAATGAAATCTGATTAAAGCTGCAACACATAAAAGCTGGACTTCTCACTACATGCATCTCAATGTTAGAGAGAAAAAAGAATTGTATGCATCCTCTATATCGAGATTGTCTAGAGGAAAAATAGAGTTTTTGACTTAAATGTCTCTGTAGCATTTAGTTAGTCTTTGGTGTTTATAGTACTTTATCATCCATTTTTTCTTTGTTATAATGAAGGCAGTACCCTGAGGGAGTATATTTGAGACAAGGTGACTAAATGGGGGTTCATTAGAATACAAAACAAGAAGGAAACAAACCAGCTGACTGTGAGATGGGGCTTGTGTGTCTCCTTTCAGGCGTCTCCCGTTCTGCTGCTTGACTAAAAACAAATAGCTGTTATTATTATGCTGCATTTGTGTGTGAACTGAAGCAGGTAAAAGATAAACTGTGTTTTACCTTTCTGACTGAAGTGGCGTTGGGTTTAAAGACCGAGAGGCTGCGGTAACAAAAATTATTTCAAGATAGTATACAACAAATATTTAGTGCAGATCAGTTAAAATCACAGATTCTTGTTCAGCCTGTGATGAATAACTTACTGCTCTCCTGGGGAGCATCTTTAAGGATAGCCTCAGCTCTGCTCTGTGATGGACTCCTCATAGCAGGTATTTGGCTCCTTAGCAGACCCTAAAGGAACAGGCAGCTATTCACTAACAGAAATCTTTAACAGGTGAGTATAAATGTATTGTGTAATAAACAGATATACTGTATAATACTTGGTAAATTGAAAGGTTTTCTGGATGGAAATAAGGAACAATGGTCTTCTTTCTCAAAGCCTCCCTGCAAGCTTTCTCCTCGCTGATCTCCTGTCTGAAACACATAACATATTACCCATAAATCATCTGCACTGTCAGTTGCATACGTTTTTAATAATGCCCGTGGAATAATTTCCTGCTTTCACTCATATAGATATGAGACTGAAATAGGACTCTCTGAATAAAAAAATAAAACATACAAGAAATTACACATTAAATATTTTTGTTGTCAGAAAAATTTCCTTAGAGCGTAACGGAGTGTGAGTCAATAAACACTCATAAAAACAAAGAGGGACGGACATTTATGGATGATGGCTTAGCAATGGTGACATAAGGTAGCCTGATAAACCAGACTAAATGTGAGATTAAATGTGTAATTTAGTCTGGCCCCGATCAATGAGACATCGGAAGAACTTGTTTTTCAAACCATGTCTGTGCCTATTGGCAAACGCTCTGACCAATGAGCGCAACTGACTGTGACGTAGGAAGCGCGACAGAAAGCTGGCGGGGGAGTGTAAACAAACAGTTTGTCGGTAAAACAGCGAATATGTCCTTAAAAATGAAAGAGCATAGAGACTCTTCCTGCTCATGTTTCAACGAAAACCCCAAGTCTAATCCGTCCAAAACTGATTCCAAAGCTGAGTCAAACGAGGACTGTTCAATAGTTGTTACCATCTACCTAGAACCAGAACTAAACATAGAGAAGCAGCATTTAGTTCCTGTGCTCCACTGTAAAAGTGCGGAAAGCCTGAGTTCCTTTAAATCAAGACTAAAAACACATTTGTTCAGGATTGCCTTCGACTGTTCTAGTTAAGCAGTTCAACTGAAACATCATTATTTCAACTTTTTTATTCTCTTTAGTCCAACTGTTTTTAATATTCTTTTTTGTTTCTGCATTTTTTATTTTATTTATTTTTTCCTACTTGCTCTGATTCTGTTTTATTTTTCTATATTTTAATCATGTAAAGCACTTTGCATTGTCTTTGTACTGAATTGTGCTATACAAATAAATTTGCCTTGCCTTGCCTTGTTGTGCTTTCTTCAGCGACGCGCAGCTTCGTCGTCCCACCCTCAAAACGCGGCCCGCTTTGCATCCAGAAATTCAAAACACATCTCTACATTGTGATTGGCCAGCCAATTCTAGGGCCTGGGGCATTGATCGAGGCTAGACCACTAGTAGGAAAAAATGATTTTGGCTACTGGCGGGTGGGGCTAGTTTACTAGGCTAGAGCATGATTTTTAGTAACAAACAAAACCAGATGGCAACTGAGGCACATGTTCGCTTTCGATCAGGGTTAAATAAATATGCATACAGCCAGATCCAGTGCTTTAACTCAGCCGGTAAGCAATAGTACGCAGAGTTTTAACCATTTACCCATCAGCATAGCAGGACTTTTTTCCAGCATGCAGGATGTATCAGGATCTACCCGCATGGATTAGGATAAGGATACTAAATCACAGCCCTACATTTAATTTCTTGGTGATGGTTCTGCACAAGCTGATTCCTGGCGATAATTCTTAACGCACAAAGCAATGCGCAATGAGATCCACCATTTGCATATGATTCAGCTCTTTCTCTCTAGCCAATTTTTTGTAAAGGCTGAACAAGGGATAATTTCTCACATGTTTATAGCTTTTGTGTTTATCATTTTTCATTTATTCAAATAAGCTTAATATTGCTCTGGTAGTGAATAACTGTTTGTGAAACCATGTTGAAGTTTTTTGTCAACAACATTAACAACAACAGTCTCCTCTCTAAAGTCGGGCATACACTGTACGAACATCACCCTTTTGGGGCCCATTCTCCAGTGGTGCGAGAATTTTTTAGATCGGGGCGAGTTTCAGCCTTATCGTGTGTCTTGCGTCATGTAGTATACAGGGCAATTAGCCTCTAACGACCACCTCCCAATCAGGAATCATCAGGTTCCAATCAAAAATGTTTGAAATTCAAACGACCACCGTGGGGTGTTCGAGGGCAAATCCTTCTGCTGAAGCAGAGCTATGAACCGATTTACCAGAACCTCACGCACGGCTCATGCGCAAACAAGGGAGTTATTTTCCTCTTCTTCTGCCACATTAAACAGTCCATCGAGCGGCATCTCTCAGCACTGAGTCCGACATGTGGTTTTTGGACGTGCACTGTGAGCGGGTAGATCGCATCAGAGCATCAGCCCGTACAGTGCAAGAACATAAATCGTGAGCTGTGAACTTATAAACCCTGCGGTTTCATCGTACAGTTTGAGCTGTAGCTGTGTTTGACGATTAAAAATATTGTACAGCGTGTGCTCCGGCAATGGTGTAAATATCAGTTAGCAGAGACAGCAGTTGCTTCCGGGCCCACGACCTCTTAGGGGCCCCATCACTGACACCTGGTGGGTCCCCTATGCAATTGTGGACATCACCCCCATCTCTTTGCAGATGTAATGGTACAACAAACTCCTCTTAAACCCACCTGATACTACATTGACTGAGTGGACCGTATTTATATCCCAACACATGCCAGATTTCAACATGATTGTGAGCCGTTTAAACACGACACCAATAGCAAAGCAGACAGTGGTACTTTTAATTACCATGTTAATAACTGTGTATAGTTCATTAGACAGTTGGAAAAAATACACTCATATAATATGTTTTAAAACCGCAATAAAGATCTTAAAAGAACAATGTATTTCGAAAAGCATCTCCCTGAAGTGAGTTTTTGAAAGTTGGGATGTCTGTAACGTGGTGGTGCGCTGTCACCAATGGTTCCATTCAGGCTGCACAGTCACTATATTTCCGTGTGTGATGTGTGATGATATACTACTGAGGATTGCATAATCGTATCTTATTGGCCGATTTATGGAACTGTCGCCCTATCTTGAACCTTTATCACGTGTTGTACTTCATGTGGGGCCCACCCAGATAATGCCCCAGCCTAAGAGAGGTGGACAGTAGGTGGGACAGGGTGGAGCTGTCTACCAAATTTTAAGAAACAATAGAAACAGCTGAAACAGAAAACTACAAATAACCACAGTCAAGGCTGGAGAGAAGCCCATCTTAGTATAATTTTGTGATTTTTTACAACCCTTTTTTTTGTATTGGGTTAAATACAGGGCAAAATAACTGCTAAAGTTGCAATGTTTTTTCTGCCGAATACTGAGAAAAAATATATAGTTTTATTTGATGTACCTTTTTTTTAATGTAATTTCTAATTTCCATGTTGACATCATGAGGCCTGAAGTTAATAAAAAGGCTTCATGACACAAAGATTTGATTTAGAACTGTATTCATTTGAATTTCTGTACAACAAAACAGGATCTATGGTTGGATAAATAGATCTGTATAAAATATTATCCATGTTTCTGTTGTATATTTGTATAGCAATGAGGGGGGCATCAGAACTTAGTTATTTCCGTTTTAAACCATTGGCCAGATCCCTGATGGACTGGTGTAGATCAAAACACACTCTGTGTTAATGTGGTCCAGTCAAAGTTCACAACATAATCTAACTGACAGTCTATAGAACCTGAAAATAGATGCTCCACATATTTTCAGGTTCTTTAGACTCACCAGAATAGGAAAACAGAATAAAATTCCACAATGGAACTGATTCAGTCCCAGTATTTACTGCAAGAAACAAAAGAAGGTTTAAAGAAAGCAAACAATCAAAACAACAGCTCCGTTTCTAGGTTTATTTAAGATCTCTCTAGGAATTCCTGAACTTTATAGAAATTGGCTAATTCTATTCTGGAATGAGATATAAAAGGTCAGGGTAAGGAACGGATTTAGCGGCTTTATCTTCTTAAAGAAGAGATAATAAGATTTAACCATTTACTAAAAGCTGCTTTATACAAACTAACGCCACCATGGATTCTGTTTACCTGTGCTGCTCAAGTCTTCTGGGCCAGTTTGAATCTTTCCTATTAGCAGAACTGGAAAATAAAGAGGCGGTTGAATGATACTGGCTTAATGAAAGATTTCATCACTTTTATTAGGATACATACTCCAGTAATCTCTCCAAGCCGGTACCTTCTGAAACATCTGTCTGCTCAATTGATGCTGCCATTTTTTGACTGGCATGGCCGTCTGGAGCTGGACAGAGGAAAGTATAACATCCTCACCACAGTCGGAAGCCCATGTGTATTAGTCTTAACACACCAAGAAACTCTGGCATCTTTACGTCTCTTAAGTAAGGACAGATTTTGTGTTAATTTAATTTTCTTACCTGGGGTCCTGGTTTCAGCACTTTCACTCCCATCCCCTTCCTCTTTCAAAGACTACAACATAAATTACTTTTTATATATATTACACTATGAAATATAAATACTACATGCAGCCACGGTTAGAAGTCAACAAGTGCTTCAAATTACAGCTGTATTTCTACAGGTGTCTGCTTTTCTTTCCAGAATGTAATTAAAGAGATCCCTTGCCTCAGCAATCTCTGCCTCGCTGCAAGGATCTTTCGGTTTCCTTTCTTCTGACTGGAGATCTCTCTTCATCAAATCCTGCATGTATACCTGCATTCACATTTCAGCATTTGTCATCTAATTAATAAGGTTCTTTTTCAGGAAGCTTGCAGAAAGAAATAAAAACAATCACTACATGCTAACCTATGAATGTATTAACACATCTGATCGACAGAGAGGAGGATGATGGGAAAATGCTACCTTCAGCCGTGAGTCTATAGTATTTCTGAGTGGTGCGGTGAAAGCTCGGTGCTGGTAGAGTTGCCTTATCTCCAGGACCTTAGGGGAGCACTGGAAAAGTTGCCGCTTTCCTGCAGAATCACAACCTCTCTCCTTCAGAGTGAGACCAACCCCCACGTCAGCACCAAGAGGAGGACCTGGTTTCTTTTTCTGGAACAGAAAGAAACTCAGTAGGGTTATATATTTAATGCTGACCATGTAAATGTGCAACATTTTTTATGTATGTACTTGTACATGAGGGAGGTTATTCCAGCTGCGGTTCCTGAGATTAGGAGGGGTGATGTCAGGTTCCTGTTTCTTTAGCAGCCATTGGGACCACACACTCTCATGGCTGGGCTTTAGGATAGTGATGCACAACTCATCTGCAACATTAAATGAAACACACAGATGACCAATAATCTACTCAAAACTATCAGCAAATACGTTTACAGAAGAATATGTCTTGTTTTTAGAAATGTCCAACCAATCAAGCAATCCCCCACCCAGCCAACCAGTCATCAAATTAAAGCAAATACAAGGAAATAAAATAAATCAAGACAAAAACAAGACAGACTTTACCAAAGTTTAATCATAAGTTCTTGGAAGTAAAGGAATTAAAAGCAGCAGCACTGAAAACAGGATTAAAACAGGTTTAACAAGATGCCATCACATCTTTAGAAGTCTTGTGGAAATTAGCATTTTGCTACAGCAAGATATCGTGCATCTTTAGTTTAAAAAGGTCAATGACGTGAGGGATTTTTTCTGTACAAAATAAAAAGGTCATCATTAATCCACCATCCATCCATCTAGATCAACCAAATAGCTATCGATCTATTTTTATTCTGCTCATGTAACACTGGTGGATGATCCAGGATGCAAAATCAGACAACTCACTCTCCATAGACACACTCAAGCTCAGCAAAGAAAACCCAGTTCTTTAAAGGCCAGAAGGGAATTCCTCCTATTGGCAAGTTGTGAATAAACATTGCAGTCTACTTCCAGCAAAAAGGTACAGAAAACCTAAGGTATGCCAGGGTTTTCACCAGCGAATTTCAGTGTAGTAGGCCTTAACACAAAAAAGTCCCAGTTGTCATCAAATCAGGCCGATGCACCCGGATTTCAGCCCTTTAAATTTGACATTTGGGCTTCCTTCCTTAAACTTTTAGAATTACAGTGGAATTATGCCGATACCCTGACTCTTAATAAGAGTAATGACTGTGTAAAACTGTTTTTAAACACATTTGTAAACGAGGGAAGTGCTGTAAAAATGTCAAAATGACCGCCATCGTCTAAACAATGTAGGTGGACACATTGTTGTCAACTTAGCGACTTTGAAGCTATAATTAGTGATTTTCCAGACTCCTCTATTAATTTTCTTTTTCTTCAAAAAAGCAACTAGCGACATATTTATCGACCATTTCCTGCCTTGTTGAAGACTTTGATGACAACATGAAAGCATGATTGCTCCTCGTTTACCGTTCAGCGAGCACCGATTGTGCAAACCCCTCCATCCTCCAAAACATTGACGGGGAGTCAGGCGCAGCAGCTGCAGCCCGTATCAGTAAGCTGCAAGAGAGCTTTCTCTATTTCCACTAATAAGTAGTCACACAAGCACAAAGCCTCCACTGTTCCCCTTGAATTAAATAGCAGGATGTAAATATAATATTCTGCGTATTTTTGCACTTAAATATCTCCTCACTGCAAGTCATAGACAGCCCCATTCACTGTGTTCCTCATTTAACTTTCTTTAAGTTGGATTTGATAACATAAGATTGATTAACATAGTTTTAGTTCAGGTTAAAATAACCTCCCTGATCACTAGAAATTATTTGTTAAGGTTCGCCTTAAGTTTTAAAGGTAGTTGCAGTATTTTTAATCTTGCCAATGTTGATTTACCTATAATATACCAATGATGTGATGATGTCATTTAGCAAACCCCCTCTGCTATGCACGGGAGAGCCTTCTTTGCTCCTGGGGGACACCCAATTCAGATGTTCTCACCACCTCAGTTGAACACTTTTGATGTGGAGGAGTAGACTCCTCTAACCTGACAACAGCCATCTGGCTGTTGTCAGGTTAAGACTCCTCTACCAGTCCACTGTGATAATCAAGTACTTCAACCTCTCATTATCTCTAAGGCTGAGCCCAGCCATCCTATGAATGAGGCTGATTTCTGCAGCTTATAAGCAGTTTTATTCCTAATCCATATCCTATAGGAAAGGATTGGAATACAGACTGGTTAGTTAACGATTGTAATGAACAGTATGAGAGAGTTATATTTATAAATGGGTACCTTGTTTGTCTGGTAAAGGCTCCTTCAGCACCTCAATAGTGGGGTTGGAGTGTGCCTCATGGAGCAGTTCCTCTACAGTGTGAGAGTTTAGCAGTTCAGTGCCTGACCCATCTTCATGAACCAGAAAAAGCCTATAAAAACATAATACATCTATATTATTTTCTTTTTAGAAGTTTGGAATAAAAAAAAAAGCTTTTTACACAATCATGCTACAACTTTGCAAATATTATACCTTCAGTGTTAGTTTATAATCTACAAATTTGTTACAAAAAAGATGCTAAAATGAGCAGAATGTGTGTGAAAGGACACCTGGGACAAAGATCTTTGTGTTTTGCATTCGGCGTATTTGTTGCTCCGTTTGATTCTTCTTTCTCTTGTGTAGGCGTGCCCGGTGGGGGACTAGAGCTTAGCACTACAATCTGTCCATCTTCCATCACCTGCACCACAGATTCACATCTTCAGAACACTTGGCATAATGAGACATAGATGTGTTATCTGTTTTCTTTTTTTTTGCTTCATTTGGTTTTTTAAGTCTTAAGAAACAGAAAACCTAAGATGGTTAAAGTATAAAACTTAAACAACTCACTATCAATATTTCCATTGTATTTTAAAGCACCTAATTCTGCTTTAAATGTTTTCCAACACAATTAGTGTTGCTAGTGACCTATTAAAGACAGACAAGTATTGAGGCAACATTCTCTCTTGGCCCATAGATTCTATCCCTATTAAAAATAATTTGTCCCAGGGTTTAAGGAAATAAAAAAAACTCTACAACCTATACTTGGGTTAAACAAGCTGCTCTTGACACTCGAGATTTCTTTGCAGCTATAACACAAAACATATTCATGGCAGAGGTGTTGGACGTAGGGCTCAAAATGAGCTTTCCTCCATGTCTGGGTTTGCATTGTCTCGCTCGAGTCATTTCTGTCCAATATTAGCATCAATCATGACACGCGGGGGGGGTTTTAGGAATTAAAGTGCCCCTTAAAAAAATTTTATGTGAAAGCTGCCCTCACCAAATGACAAAAAGGTCAACTTTTGGTTTGGAGGTCTTTCATATTGTTAACAAACCCTGGCTGAATAAAAATTACTCCAGCACAGGCCGACGCTTCAAGTTTCTGAAACAAGAAAAACCTTTTATTGCTTAATAAGTTTTATTTTAAATGTTATTTTTGTTTATTTACATTTCTTATAATAACAATGTTTGTCATGAATGGCTGCTCAGTGGTGCACTGGGTAGCACTGCTGCCTTGCAGCAAGACGGTTCTGGGTTCGATTCCTGCATCCTCTCTTTATGCATGGAGTTTGCATGTTCTCCCTGAGCATGCGTGGGTTCTCTCCGGGTACTCCGGCTTCCTCCCACAGTCCAAAAACTGTGGCAGGAAGGCTTCTCTAAATTGTCCTTAGGTGTGAGTGTGTGCATGAATGATTGTGTGTCTCTGTGTTTCCCTGCGATGGACTGGCGACCTGTCCAAGGTGTACCCCGCCTCTCGCCCTGCTGGACCCCACTCGGGACAGGCATGTAAGAATATGGATGGATGTTTGTCATGATGTCTTTCTGCACTGAGGAAGATGATAGCTGAGCATGGGCTCTATAGTTATTTTACAGCTATAGGTAGGATACAGGTTTGTTAGATCTCCAGGCTTCAAAACAAACAACATTTCTTCAAACTCATCGCTGTAAAAATTAACATTAATCTTGACCTTATGTATGTAATTCTGAATGAGTTAAAGCTGTTAATATCACTTCTTCTATCTTATCTTTTCATGCAATGAGGACTAACTTTGAAATTTCAGACCTAATGTCAGCTGATTTTGTTCTTTTTTTTCCCCCAGGCTTCTTTGTATATTTATTGTTTATGGGCATAGTGGTGAACTGTACATAAAAACAATCATTTATGCTATTTTAATGTGTTCAAATATATATTTTTTCATATGAAGGGTTTTATCTGAATTTAAACACCAGGAGATTCCGGGTGTTGTGTGTATTCAACAACCATGAACCCCTAAATCATAAAAGGACAACCTTGAAGTGGTTTCCGTTGTTGTCGGTGACATCACAGGCTATGTTGTCGGTGTGACTCATGGTGTAAACCCCTGGTTGTTTAGTTGGAGAGAAACCTTTTGGCTGGAGGTCAGAGGAGTACACACATTTCCCATCACTTTGGATGCGCAGATATCCTGCTCGAGATGGGAACACCTACCAAACAAGAGCATATGATTGGGAACGATTATACATTTGAGCCGGGTAATTAAAACAAGCCATTTAGAATTCAATAAAAGAACACATTATGAGTTAGATGCTATCTGATGGTTAAATCAGTGATTTCTGTGGCTGATAGAAGAGTATTGAGTCACACCTCATACTCAGCCTGGCTGTTCCCAGTGATGATGGTTCTGTCGGCTAAAAAGACACGAGCTGCTTGACGGTCGGGGTACATCTCTATTGTTGCGCAGCCCTCCTTCTCCACCAGCATCATCCTCTCCTTGACAGATTCTCCTCCTTCTTCCCTATTACCGCTCTCACTTACATATCCCTCAGGAAACACATTCTCATCCTCTCCATCTATAATCTTTTGATGTAATGTGTGGCCTCCTGAGTTTCTGCTCAACTTTATTCTTTCGTCACAAGTGTCTCTAAAGTCTCTATTCTCCTTCGATTTGTTCACGCAAACAGGCTCCTCCTCTGGAAAAGAAACAGAGAGCTCCGTGTTTCTGACAAAGTTTCAAAGTTTTGTTGCTGGTGGATGAATGTGATTAGGAAGTGTCAGGTTGTTCAGCGTGCACATTACCATTACGTGCTAGAAGGAAGCTGCTGATCCTAGTTCCATCTTTGTGGTCGACAATAAGTGATCCATCTGGGTTCTGGACTATCACAACCTGATCTTCCCGGGTCAACATAACCTTACAACAGCAAAGCATTAAACAGTTTAACCAATAAAAAGCTCTGTTTATGCACCAATGGTTATATACATGCAGAACCTGATGTACAGTACTATGACTTCTTATGAAACTGTCCAAATTATACTTTTAGTCACTCTAAGGATCTTTAAGTCCTTTTACGCATTTGGCTGTTTATTCCAGAAAAGGGATAAGACCACATGATGGCAACATTGCATTTACATTTCTAGACAAGGTGAAAATTACTGGATTTCAAATGGGGCCTCAAAATAAGGACAAAAGTGGATTTAGGTGACTTAAAAGTGTTACAGACATGGAGTACTTTAGAAGCTGTAGGTCTACTGGTATTTTCACACACAGCAATTTCTCAGGTTTATAAGGTAGTCTAAACAATTTTAAATTTCATTTCAGTAACAGAACCAAAACACCTTGTTGGAATCACAGTATGCACCATGAAAACATAACATGTTGAAGCTTGGACACTACAAACAGAGCACTACACCTGGTGTTAGTCCTGCCTGCTCTAACAGGAAGCCAGTAGCATCTGGATGTTTGACAAAGATGCTTCTTTGAGAGACAGATGCCCCTGATGCAGTCATTTGACAGAAATAACTATCATCCTTTACCTGCAGGCTTTGATCACTACTTGTTTTTTATCTATGTTAACGCAAGAACCCTAATTTGTAGAGGTATGTGGATGTGGATGCTTTACAGAGATGGGGGATAAATGTTTGGATTTACTTTTCTACCTTTTCTTTTCGTAATTTCAATCCCCCGTTACAGGACAGCAGAGCTCTTTAGGCCCTACACAGTTGGAATCCCATGGTAACCACCCTTGACCCATCCACTCCCATCCCAAATAGCATATTTTGCACATAAAAAAATATGATAGCTGCCATGGCCACTCTGGGCTTTGGTTTAAAACTTGATCTGCAGTGTGTAACCTGATTGGTCCCAGGGTCTGTAGCCTTAAAGGTGAGAATAGAGGGTAGATCTCTGTGTATACTTCCATTGATGCTGAAGCTAACTCCAGATGAAGTGGTCATCTGCCACACCCTTCTCTTAGTCTCAGCTTCACCCTCCGATGTCTGATCTGCACACAAATAAAACATAGAAGTGTTTGACAAAAGCCACATTCAATGTGATGCCTACGCTTCTACTGGTGAGATCAGATCTCTTTAAGGAACCAAACCTTTCATTTGGCTATCGGCTGTATCATCAGGCTCCAACACTGGGTCTGAATCTGAGCTGAAACCAACTGATCCGTCTTGGAACAGAACCTACGACGTTAACATTACAAGGTTACTCAATATCTATCTGTATAAATTCACAGCTGCAGCTCAGTCTTCACTTCCTATTATTCATATTTCAGATTTGTTCATGGTTTTAAAATGATGATAATAATGTTAGAATTGTCCAAACATAATTGTTTCATGTTTGAATTTCCTTAGCAGAAATTAATAAAGTATCTGGTTGTTGCCATGCTTTTGGGGATGTTTTCTTGTTGGGCTAAAAGACAGGAAAGTTTTATCACTAGGAACAGGAGATTTAAACATTATGTGATCTAAAACACCTTATTGGATGAGCAGCAGAAAAACATCTAACAGCTGTGAACCTCCCATCAGGGGAAAGCTCTGACTCTCTGTGGTGAACCCACGGGTTAAAGACGTGGCAGCATCAGTGTATGTATACCTCTGTGGATCCATCTCTCAGGTAACGGATCACAGCTCCCTGGCTCGTAACAACGCGATATAGTTCCTGATAAAGGGATGCGTCCTGAAGATGCTGCTTACATCCTTTACCATGGAAAGGAAAGCTCTGCTTCACCAAGATGCCCTCCTTTGGAGACACTCCTGCTCACAGAGGAAATTTCAGGGTAAGTACTTTTATTGACCAAATAGAAACTTTCATAACATTGAAGCTTAAGCACAGTGATTCTGGATTGAGAGGATCTATGGATAACGTTTCAAGTTTGCTTGAGAGGCTGAGTTGGAATTGGACCATATACTGTGATCTAAACTCTTCCTTTGTATCCACCGGCCCCGTATCAAGATTATTTTATGTTTCCTTCTAAGACTGCACTGAATTTACCTTTGTCCATCTTCCCATCAGAAAATACCAACAAATTCAACTCCTCATAAAAGGGAAAAATAGGGTGAAAATATTGTTTAATAATCATGCCTGGTGCTTTCTCTTGAATATCATTGCAATAGGACCACAAGTATCCAGGGAAATTCAGTTAAAACATGACCTGGCTGCAGCTGCAACTGCATTGAATGTATGTATTAAGCCAGGTTATACGAAAATATTTTTAATGATCCAAATTCTGTTATGTCTGTCTGTCTATATTAAAAAGGTTAACCTACAAAATCCTGATCATGTTTTTGATCTACAGTGAAGTGGAAGCTGTACTCACAAAAATGATTCACTTCACTTGATTGTTATGTTTAGTTTCTTCTTGAGCAGATAAAAATGATTTTGTAAATATTCTACAGGTCTTGAATAAATAAAAACAAGCCATTTCTTTAGGCCTGCATTGCTTTATAATCTGCTAATTTTAACATCTCAGCAGCTTCATCCCTGATTTTCTTTATTCTTCATAATGCTGTGTGTATCCTAAAAAAAGCTCACACCTGCAAGGAACATCTTTATTTATACTGCCAACAAATTAGATGCAGATAGACTCTATATTTACGAACTTTTAAAAGCTCTTGTTTGCACTGGATTGTATTATATGATGGAGTATTAGGGCCAGGCTAGAGATTTTTTATTTTTTTATTTCAAGAATAAAGTCGTAACATTACGAAAATAAAGTCGTAACATTGCGAAAATAAAGTCGTAACATTATGAGAATAAAGTCGTAACATTATGAGAATAAGTCGTAATGTTACAAGAATAAAGTCGTAATATTACGAAAATAAAGTCGTGATATTACGTGAATGAAGTTGTAATAATATGAGAATTAAGTTGAAAAATAACGAGAATAAAGTCATCATATCGCAACCCGTTTCAGAAAGAAAGCTTCGAGCTCCGACAATCATATGACGGCCGAGCAGCTCCACCAAACAGCAGCCATAGTCCACTTTGACATACTGCCAAATTTGATGCTGGTGCGCTAAAAGATTTCCTTGTTTGTCTAACCAATGCCAAAGTATAACTTCACATGATGCTTGACATTCCTCATTTTAGGGAAGAAAGTGATTCTTGTAAGAGTTGTCATAAAATACAAGTTTATTCTTGTAATATCTGGACTTTATTCTCATAATATTACGCCTTTATTCCCGTAATTTTAAGACTTTATTCTCATAATATTACGACCTTATTCTTAAAAAATAAAAAATCTCTAGTCTGGCACTCCTTCATATTATTAAATGGTGTCAGGGTTAAGAGGGGCATAGACAAAATGTTTTTTTTTCTTTTCAAACAAATAATCTCTGATATAGCAATGAAACACCCCAATTGTGTTGTAAAGTGAGCAAATGGGTGTGAATACTTTAGCAGGGTACAGAATAAAACTCAACAAAGAGGTGAGAAATACGACGCATTCACACATTGAAAGAGCTGATGGGGCAGACTGCAAGCTGCTGTGGTTTCATCCAGCTCCCACTGACCTTGTGTGTCCTCATGCAGAAACTGCAGCAGTAATCCATTAGGAACAAAAAGGCTGAGACCCTTGAGAGGATGCGACTGTTGAGCTGACTGAACGTTGCACTCCTTAAAATACATCAGAATGTGGTTAAAGCAACAAAACAAATATTTTCTTTTTGTTTGTGAAGTGTTTTTAATCCAGGAGAGAAAGCCTGACCTCAATGGACTGGATTTGTCTCTTGGAGCTGAAGTCAGAGGAGGAGAGAGGAACTGGTTCCTGGCTGGAAACATGTGTCTTCTGAAAACACACTTAAAAAAAAAAAAAATATATAAATATATATAAATATATATATATATTAATGAATCTCTGTCCTCTAAAATAAAAACACAGTTCAAACATAATAAATACTCAGAGCTGCAACAGGAGCAGTCTACCTGTTTGAAATTCAAACATTTATAGTGATATGATATTTTCCTTTACCTTCTGCTGTTGGGCCGTAGAAACTGTAGGAGAGTCTGATTTGATTGTGAAGGACTGCTGAGAAGGAGCCCTGCTTTACGGCCTTCATCAACCTTGCCTCTGGCTCTACAGAGGACAGGCAGACACATCAATGCAGTTTTTAATCAGTGGAAAGCACGGCAAAGAACCAAAGACATTCAAATCTAAAACATTCCTGCACACTTCTGGTCACAGCAGTGTAGCTTGCTACAATCAGGGTGTGAATGGCTGAATGAGTGGATGCAGTTTTAAGGTGCTGTGGAGTTCTCTGGCTTGAAGAGGCACTATATTACTAATTTATCTTTATATGTTACTGAACAGGGGCTTCATCATTGGGACCTTCATAATGCATTGTGATATAAAGCTGGCTCCACTGTGA